>RYYW01000040.1:21291-45430 GCA_013621005.1 Aeschynomene evenia | reverse complement strand
GCAGGATGAACTTGACCAATTTGAGAGAAATCAAGTTTGGAATGACTCAGAAACCCAAAGGCAAGAGTGTCATTGGGACTAAATGGGTGTTTCGAAACAAACTTGATGAAAACGGTCAAGTCGTGAGAAACAAGGCAAGATTGGTTGCTCAAGGGTACAACCAACAAGAAGGGATAGATTATGATGAAAACTTTTGCCCCAGTCGCAAGATTGGAAGCTATCAGAATGTTGCTAGCTTTTGCTGCACATAAAGGTTTCAAACTCTATCAGATGGACGTTAAGTCCGCCTTCTTGAATGGATACCTTTCTGAGGAAGTTTATGTAAAACAACCTCCTGGTTTTTGTGAATGATGCATTCCCGAATCATGTATTCAAGCTTACAAAGGCTCTCTATGGTTTGAAACAAGCTCCAAGAGCTTGGTACGATAGATTGAGCTCTTTCTTGCTTAAAAACGGATTCTCAAGAGGGAAAGTGGACACAACTCTTTTTACGCTCTCAGAAGACTCTGGCTTCTTGATTGTCCAGATTTATGTTGATGACATAATATTTGGCGCAACCAATGAATGCCTTTGCAAAGAATTCTCCAAGCTTATGCAAGGTGAATTCGAGATGAGCATGATGGGAGAATTAAAATTCTTCCTAGGATTGCAAATCAAGCAAGAGTCGGAAGGGACAGTCATTCATCAAGAGAAGTATACCAAGGAACTTCTGAGGAAGTTTCTGATGGATAAGGCCAAACCCATGAGCACTCCCATGCATCCCTCTCAAGTAATTGACTTGGATGAAGATGGTGAGAAAGTCTCAGAAAGCAACTATCGAGGGATAATTGGCTCACTTCTCTACTTAACCGCCTCCAGACCAGATATCCAACTCAGTGTTAGGATCTGTGCTAGATTCCAGTCTAAGCCCAAGCAATCACACTTGACTGCAGTTAAACGAATTTTACGATATTTAAGTGGAACTACTAATCTTGGTCTTTGGTACGAGAAAGGTTGTTCTTCTGATGTTGTAGGTTACTGCGATGCCGACTACGCTGGAGATAGGATAGATCGCAAAAGCACAAGTGGGTGCTGCTGCTTCTTTGGAAAATGCTTGATCACTTGGTCTTGCAAGAAGCAAAATACGATCGCCCTATCAACTGCTGAAGCTGAATATGTGTCTGCTGCGAACTGCTGTTCTCAGATGCTCTGGATTAAGAATCAGCTACTTGATTATCAATTAAGGTACACAAAATTCCTATCCTCTGTGATAATACAAGTGCTATCAACTTAGCTAAGAATCCTATTCAGCATTCTCGATCCAAGCACATCGATATAAAACATCATTTTATTAGGGATCATGTGCAAAAAGGCGACATTGAACTCAAATTTGTAAATACTGAGGATCAAATCTCAGATATATTTACAAAGCCTTTACCCGAGGATCGTTTCAATGTTCTGAAAGGATTTCTCAATTTAAGATGTTTCTAAGTGCCTTGAAATTTAAAAACTCTCTTAGAAACCCCCCTAGTCCTAGTTTAGATTCTGAGACGAACAAATAGAACTAAGCCTCTGAGCTTGAAGTAGGAAAACACAAGAAAACCCTATCTGAGAAAATTTGGTCTCAGAAGACTCATCTCTCAGAAAGGAGATCTTCTGAAACATCTCTCAGAAGGAGGATTTCTCAGAAGGACCACCTCTCTCAGAAAGGTACCTTACGAGAAACAAGTTACCAACGGTAACTTTTGGATAAGTGGCAGAAAACGGCTAGCTATCAACCATGACTATAAATACTTATAGCAGTGTTTCATTTGAGCACTTTACGTCCAAAACTTACCAAAACTCTGCCAAAACCTCTCCTCGCTTTCCAATCATCACCTGCTCTCTCTCTCTCTGTTTCTCTCTTGTTCTTCTCTATCCTTTCTCAAAACTTAAAACCTTTCTTTCAAATGGCCGTCTCTGGAAAAATCAAGGGCTTAATGAGAAACAATCTCAATGAGATATCCGAAGATATTCTCTATGACAATGAGGAAATGCAGTCCCTATTCCACAAGACTTATCTCCCAAGGAATCTTGCCATGGGAAGGGTATTGCCTCTCAATGTCTACAATCAGGTGGACGAAATCCAATTCACCTTTCTCAAGCAACCCGGATTGCCAGCCATGATGAGCTCCGAAGACGTATGCTACCCAAATGTGGTAAGAGCCTTCTATTCGCAAATAGAAAGGTTCACCAACAAAGGGGTCAAAAGCAAGATTGGTGACCAACAGATCCGCTTCTCCTCCTCTGACATCAACAAAGTCTTCAAGACTTTGAATGGTGGCGCAGTCATCGCCGACGACCCAGAATGGGTCAAGGAGGTAGATGACTCGGAAGAAGAAGTCGTGACACTTCTGACTGGCAGCAACAGCCTACCACTCAAAGGGGTAAAGGTACCTCATCTCACGCAAGAGGCCAGAATCATCTTCTCCGTTGTGCAACACACCCTTCTCCCTCGGATTGGAGACATGGGGAACGTTACCACCATGGATGCCTGCCTGCTGTACCATCTACTGAAGAAGGAAAGAGTAGATTTTGGGAGGATGGTGCTCAACTACATGATGCACCAGGCTCATCCAAAGAGGGCTCTCACGAGTCTACCTTACGGCAGCCTTCTGACCAGAATCCTCAACCATTTCTCCTTCCCACTTGAAGACTATGAATACGTCTTCAACCACAGTATGTTCTCCATGGTCACCTTCAACAACATCAAGAAGAAAAAGGTACCAGATACGGGGGCACCTAAGAAGAAGGAGGAAGCAAAGTCCTCTAAGGGAGCTGCTGGTCTCATCCAGCCGTCTAAGGCTGAGAAAGGAAAGGAAAAGGTTTCCGATCCTCTTGAAAAGAAGAAAAAGAAGCAAAAGGTGACTCATCCTTCTCCAACAAGGGTGACACGGAGTATGGCTTCTGAGGAAGCTCAGAAGACTCCTCAGAAGGCTCCTACGATTGTTGAGGCTGCTGAAGACTCAGAAGAAACAACATCTGAGCAACCCATGACCCGAAAAAGGAAAGCACCTCCCTCTCTTCAAGTCCCAGACGTGCCACCAGAAGGGAAAAAGAAACGTGGTCGTTTGGTAAAAGCTAACTCTAAAACTCCACCTTCATTTCTTCACTCTTCTTCTACTTCAATTCCTATTTCTGACTCTGTTGATGGTTTCAAACCCACCAAATCTAAAACTAAACTCCTACATTCCTTCAAATATCAGGGAAAAACTCACAAAGGAGTGGGGATAAAAACCACCAAGAAACAGAGCCCACCGAAGACGACGGGTAAAGAAATTGTAGCAGTTACTGCTACTGCTACCACCACCGCTGCTGCTACTACTGCTGCTGTTGAAGAAGAAGCAGAAGCTTCTCATCACTCCTCCCCATCTGAACATGTCTCCCCCACCAGAGAAGACATTCAGGGGCATGGAGGAAATGTTGCTGATTCCTCTTCCGAGGAAGAAGATGTGGCAAGCTTTCGCATTGAGCATCGCACTCCAGATGCTGGAAGCTCCAAGAAAGAGCCCCAGAAGAAGCCATCTGAGGTTTCTATGGTGGAACTTTCTGAGGCAACCACAACTGAAGTTGCCACTGTGAATGCTGAGTCCTTGGCTCAGACGATGCTCGACGTCCAGAAGGCGCTGGATCAACCTTCTGAGACTCCAGAAGCTGCTCCGATGCAACAACAACAACAACTACAGCATGAGGAACGCTTCATTGAACCAACTTCTGAGGTTGGTCTCCTCTCTTCTGAGATCCCTCTGGAACATGAGGACACTCATGACTCAACACATGACGTAGTGCCAGGACCACCAGCACTGGGCTCAGCTCAGAGGTGGGCGCTGACGCTACCATGGCTGCCGGAGTTGCAGCAGTTGAGGCATTTGTTGCCCACAGTTCCTTAGGAAGGAACTCTCTCTGAGAAGGACTCTCAGAAGGAACCAGAGGTTCCTCCTCAAGATATAACAGAGGTTCCTCCTACATCCTTTGATCAACAAGGTCCCACCTTCTCCATAACGGACTCAATGATCGGTTCTGGCTTTCAGCTGGGAAGGATGGTAGTCACTCCACCCTCTGTGCAATTTCGGCCTTTCTTTGGTCGAATTGAGAAGTTGAAGAGCACTGAAGCCATGCATAGCCAGATCTCAACCTTCAACCTCTCCGATGATGCTCAGACTTCTGGTGCTATGGAGCAACCATCAGCTAGGCAACCCTCTGATCTAGACCTTGCTCTAGTTGCTGAGGACACTCAAAGGCAGCCTTCGATTGAACTTGCTGCTATTGAAGGTAAAGCTGTACAAGAAGAAGAACCTCCTGAATATCAAACAAGGGATATAATCGATGAAGTACTTGAGGCTGAAGTCTCTCGTCTCCTTCATCTCAACCCTCATCTTCTCAACAGCCTTCCACTGCCTCTGACCTTCCTCCAGAATGCGCTCAGAATGCGACTCAGAGCGAGATTCTCATGGAGATCTGCCAGCTGCTACGCTACATTGCCAGAAGGCAGTAGTTCTAAGTCAATGATGGCGTTTATGTCTTAGCCACCCTTTTTGATGTAACAAAGGGGGAGTAGATAAATGATTGATAAAATTTTTTTACTTTGGCTATCGTAAACACTAGGCTAGAACTTAGGGGGAGCAACAACTTAGGGGGAGCCAAAATCTTTTGTATCTTTACAAAACCATAAATGAAAAATCATTTCTTTGGCATCTCATGTTTTCCTATCTTATGCTTATCTTCTACTAATTATTTTTGGCATCTCTTGATACATTATCATGAAATACATGCTATGAAACTGATAATCTCAAACAGTAATCATACATTGCATACTTGAACTGTTGATTATCTCAGCCTTCTAAGAAAATAACGAAGCCTTCTCTCAGAAAGCTAAATTAGTTTTCTAAGAAAGCAAAAGTGAATTCTGAATAAGTTATGAAACTTACTCAGAAACACTTCTGAACTTAAGCAAAATTATTATCTTAAGACTTAAGTTGTTATCATCAAAAAGGGGGAGATTGTAAGCTCCAGAACCCTTCTGAGAGAATTAAGCATAAATTCTCTTAGAGTCATGAAAGTTTTAATGATAACAAGGTAAGCCATAAGTATAAAATTTTACTTAAGGTTTTGCTAATATGTGCGCTAAGTGTCTCAGAAAGCTATAAATTATTGCAATGCCATGAGCAAAGACCAAGACAAAACATCAAGTAACCTCGAGATCAATTGATAAAATCATAGCGCCAAAGATATCAGAAAGGATATCTCAGAAGCGCAGAAGGTGAAAACATGCTTCTGAGGAAAGAACACTGTCGCCTCAGAAGGGTCTCAGAAGACTCGCGACTAGTAGTTCTCAGAAGGGTCTTCCCTCAGAAGGTTAGCCTCAGAAGTCCGTACAACTCTTAGAAGGATGGACTCAGAAGCAACCAAGTGTCTGGACTCAAGGAAGTGCAAACAGACTCAGAAAGCTCGCTACAACTAGCCAAGGAAGTGGGAACACGCGCACTGTGCAGTTCTGAAAAGTTCCTCATTTTGCGCTGACTGTAGCAGGGAGCCGTTCTGAAAAAGGACACAGCCACATAAGCAAAGTGAAAGCCTCTAATCTCGCGGCTCTTTGATGCCTACTACATATATGAGTTCAATTCCAGAGCAAAGGGACGAAACTCTTGCACTAAAACTCTTGATTAAACGTGCCAAAACTCTGTTGAATTGAAAATCATTTTGCGAAAACTTAGAACTTTCTCAGAAAGATAATTTTTACGAAATTGTTTTTCTAACTTTGCAAAATCTTTCTAGTTCTGAATTGGTGTAAATTCTTACATTTGTAAGTTAATCCTAGAAGTCTACTAAGTGTAAAACTAGGTTTGTAACTTAGTCTTGGTAGTTGTTTTCGATCAAAACAAACTTTCTGAAAAACGCTAAGTCCTTCGTTGTTTGAAGGCAGTTTTAAGTCCTCTAGTGTTTGAGGCAAGGAAGTCCTCTGTTTTGAGGCAAGGAAGTCCTCTGTTGTGAGGCAAGGAAGTCCTCTAGTGTGAGGCAAGGAAATCCACTTCGGGTTGTGAAGTGGTGGAAGTCCTTTACGTGGTAAAGGCAGTGTTGTCTGGGAAGGCACATTAAGAAGAATATCTAAGAACTCTCAACTAAAGGTTGAGGACTGGAGTAGGTTGGTTATAACCGAACCAGTATAAAATCCCTTGTGTTAAGCTTTTCTCCCTAACTCATTACGTGTCCAAATCTTTGAGAAAAACTCTATCACAACTTTAATCAAAGAGGTCTTTTGAAAACCTTATTGATCAAAATCAGAAAGCTTAAGAAACTCAAATCTTAAGTCGTTTTCTTAAAAATCTCTCAGAAAGGAACTTTCTTAGAAAGACTAAGTTCTCAGAAACTTAATCTTCTCAGAAAGCATTTTCCGCTGCAAACTCTTAATCATACCTTCTGAGTAAAAACAGCTTTCTAAGTAAAAGTTTTAACAAGCAATTTTTGAAACTTGCACGATTCAACCCCCCCCTTCTCGTGCACACATACACTTTCACTTTTATGGTCTTACCTTGGTCAATTATTTCATTTTAGTCACTAGGATGGTTTAGATAACCAAAGGATGATGTAATGAGCCTATTTTGGTCGTACTTGAGTGTATTGAGCTTCATTATTCATTAGGTCTTACTTTGGTCAATTCTTGCATTTTAGTTACTAGGAAGGTTTAGATTACGAAAGGATGATGTAATTGAAAGTGTATGTGTGCACGAGAAGGGGGGGGTTGAATCGTGCAAGTTTTAAAATTGCTTGTTAAAACTTTTACTTAGAAAGCTGTTTTTACTCAGAAGGTATGATTAAGGGTTTGCAGCGGAAAATGCTTTCTGAGAAGATTAAGTTTCTGAGAACTTAGTCTTTCTAAGAAAGTTTCTTTCTGAGGGATTTTAAGAAAACGACTTAAGGTTTGATTTTCTTAAAAGCTTTCTAATTTGATCAATAAGGTTTTCACGAGACCTCTTAATTAAAGTTGTGATAGAGTTTTTCTCAAAGATTTTGACACGTAATAAGTTAGGGAGAAAAGCTTAACACCAGGGATTTATACTGGTTCGGTTATAACCAACCTACTCCAGTCCTCAACCTTCAGTTGAGAGTTCTTAGATATTTTCTTAATGTGCCTTCTCAGACAACACTGCCTTTACCACGTAAAGGACTTCCACCACTTCACAACCCGAAGTGGATTTCCTTGCCTCACACTAGAGGACTTCCTTGCCTTAAACAATTAAGGACTTCCCTGCCTTAAACAAATAAGGACTTCCTTGCCTCACACCAGAGGACTTCCTTGCCTCAAACACTAGAGGACTTTAAAACTGCCTTCAAACAACGAAGGACTTAGCGTTTTCAGAAAGTTTGTTTTGATCGAAAACAACTACCAAGACTAAGTTACAAACCTAGTTTTACACTTAGTAGACTTCTAGGATTAACTTACAAATGTAAGAATTTACACCAATTCAGAACTAGAAGATTTTGCAAAGTTAGAAAAACAATTTCGTAAAAATTGTCTTTCTGAGAAAGTTCTAAGTTTTCGCAAAATGATTTTCAATTCAACAGAGTTTTGGCACGTTTAATCAAGAGTTTTAGCGCAAGAGTTTCGTCACATTGCTCTGGAATTGAACTCATATATATAGGCATCAAAGAGCCGCGAAATTAGAGGCTTTCACTTTGCTTATGTGGCTGTGTCCTTTTCAGAACGGCTCCCTGCTACAGTCAGCGCAAAATGAGGAACTTTTCAGAACTGCACAGTGCGCGTGTTCCCACTTTCTTGGCTAGTTGTAGCGAGCTTTCTGAGTCTGTTTGCACTTCCTTGAGTCCAGACACTTGGTTGCTTCTGAGTCCAACCTTCTAAGAGTTGTACGGACTTCTGAGGCTAACCTTCTGAGGGAAGACCCTTCTGAGAACTCCTAGTCGCGAGGTCTTCTGAGACCCTTCTGAGGCGACAGTGTTCTTTCCTCAGAAACATGTTTTCACCTTCTGCGCTTCTGAGATGTCCTTTCTGATATCTTTGGCGCTATGATTTTATCAATTTCTCTCGAGGTTACTTGATGTTTTTGTCTTGGTCTTTGCTCATGGCATTGCAATAATTTATAGCTTTCTGAGACACTTAGCGCACATATTAGCAAAACCTTAAGTAAAATTTTATACTTATGGCTTACCTTGTTATCATTAAAACTTTCATAACTCTAAGAGAATTATGCTTAATTCTCTCAGAAGGGTTCTGGAGCTTACAGTAATGAGCCTATTTTGGTCCTAATTAAATGTATTGAGCTTCATTTGGTCTTACTTTGGTCAATGACGCCATTTTAGTCATTAGGAAGGTTTAGATAACCAAAGGATGATGTAATGAGCCTATTTTGGTCCTAATTGAGTGTATTGAGCTTCATTAGGTCTTACTTTGGTCAATGACAACATTTTAGTCATTAGGAAGGTTTAGATAACTAAAGGATGATGTAATGAGCCTATTTTGCTCCTAATTGAGTGTATTGAGCTTCATTAGGTCTTACTTTGGTCAATTCTTTCATTCTAGTCACTAGGAAGGTTTAGATAACGAAAGGCTGATGTAATGAGCCTATTTTGGTCCTAATTGAATGTATTGTGCTTCATTTGGTCTTACTTTGGTCAATGACTCCATTTTAGTCTTTAGGAATGTTTAGATAACCAAAGGATGATGTAATGAGCCTATTTTGGTCCTAATTGAGTGTATTGAGCTTCAGTAGGTCTTACTTTGGTCAATTCTTCCATTTTAGTTACTAGGATGGTGTAGATAACCAAAGGATGATGTAATGAGCCTATTTATGTCCTAATTGAGTGTATTGAGCTTCAGTAGGTCTTACTTTGGTCAATTCTTCCATTTTAGTTACTAGGATGGTGTAGATAACCAAAGGATGATGTAATGAGCCTATTTTGGTCCTTATTGAGTGTATTGAGCTTCATTAGGTCTTACTTTGGTCAATGACAACATTTTAGTCATTAGGAAGGTTTAGATAACTAAAGGATGATGTAATGAGCCTATTTTGGTCCTAATTGAGTGTATTCAGCTTCATTAGGTCTTACTTTGGTCAATTCTTTCATTTTAGTCACTAGGAAGGTTTAGATAACGAAAGGCTGATGTAATGAGCCTATTTTGGTCCTAATTGAATGTATTGAGCTTCATTTGGTCTTACTTTGGTCAATGACTCCATTTTAGTCATTAGGAATGTTTAGATAACCAAAGGATGATGTAATGAGCTTATTTTGGTCCTAATTGAGTGTATTGAGCTTCAGTAGGTCTTACTTTGGTCAATTCTTCCATTTTAGTTACTAGGATGGTGTAGATAACCAAAGGATGATGTAATGAGCCTATTTATGTCCTAATTGAGTGTATTGAGCTTCAGTAGGTCTTACTTTGGTCAATTCTTCCATTTTAGTTACTAGGATGGTGTAGATAACCAAAGGATGATGTAATGAGCCTATTTTGGTCCTTATTGAGTGTATTGAGCTTCATTAGGTCTTACTTTGGTCAATGACAACATTTTAGTCATTAGGAAGGTTTAGATAACTAAAGGATGATGTAATGAGCCTATTCTGGTCCTAATTGAGTGTATTGAGCTTCATTAGGTCTTACTTTGGTCAATTCTTTCATTTTAGTCACTAGGAAGGTTTAGATAACGAAAGGCTGATGTAATGAGCCTATTTTGGTCCTAATTGAATGTATTGAGCTTCACTTGG
Organism: Aeschynomene evenia; assembly: GCA_013621005.1. Taxonomy (NCBI): domain Eukaryota; kingdom Viridiplantae; phylum Streptophyta; class Magnoliopsida; order Fabales; family Fabaceae; genus Aeschynomene; species Aeschynomene evenia. The sequence continues at coordinate 35,695 of RYYW01000040.1, read as the reverse complement.
TCTTACTTTGGTCAATGACTCCATTTTAGTCATTAGGAATGTTTAGATAACCAAAGGATGATGTAATGAGCTTATTTTGGTCCTAATTGAGTGTATTGAGCTTCAGTAGGTCTTACTTTGGTCAATTCTTCCATTTTAGTTACTAGGATGGTGTAGATAACCAAAGGATGATGTAATGAGCCTATTTTGGTCCTAATTGAGTGTATTGAGCTTCGTTAGGTCTTACTTTGGTCAATTCTTCCATTTTAGTTACTAGGAAGGTTTAGATAACGAAAGGATGATGTAATGAGCCTATTTTTGTCCTAATTAAATGTATTGAGCTTCATTTAGTCTTACTTTGGTCAATGACGCCATTTTAGTTATTAGGAAGGTTTAGATAACCAAAGGATGATGTAATGAGCCTATTTTGGTCCTAATTGAGTGTATTGAGCTTCATTAGGTCTTACTTTGGTCAATGACAACATTTTAGTCATTAGGAAGGTTTAGATAACTAAAGGATGATGTAATGAGCCTATTTTGGTCCTAATTGAGTGTATTGAGCTTCATTTAGTCTTACTTTGGTCAATTCTTTCATTTTAGTCACTAGGAAGGTTTAGATAACGAAAGGATGATGTAATGAGCCTGTTTTTGTCCTAATTAAATGTATTGAGCTTCATTTAGTCTTACTTTGGTCAATGACGCCATTTTAGTTATTAGGAAGGTTTAGATAACCAAAGGATGATGTAATGAGCCTATTTTGGTCCTAATTGAGTGTATTGAGCTTCATTAAGTCTTACTTTGGTCAATTCTTTCATTTTAGTCACTAGGAAGGTTTAGATAACCAAAGGATGATGTAATGACCCTATTTTGGTCGTACTTGAGTGTATTGAGCTTCATTAGGTCTTACTTTGGTCAATTCTTCCATTTTAGTTACTAGGAAGGTTTAGATAACGAAAGGATGATGTAATGAGCCTATTTTGGTCCTAATTGAATGTGTTGAGCTTCATTTGGTCTTACTTTGGTCAATGACTCCATTTTAGTCATTAAGAAGGTTTAGATAACCAAAGGATGATGTAATGAGCCTATTTTGGTCCTAATTGAGTGTATTGAGCTTCATTAGGTCTTACTTTGGTCAATTATTTCATTTTAGTCACTAGGAAGGTTTAGATAACCAAAGGATGATGTAATGAGCCTATTTTGGTCCTAATTGAGTGTTTTGAGCTTCATTAGGTCTTACTTTGGTCAATTCTTCCATTTTAGTTACTAGGAAGGTTTAGATAACGAAAGGATGATGTAATGAGCCTATTTTGGTCCTAATTAAATGTATTAAGCTTTATTTAGTCTTACTTTGGTCAATGATGCCATTTTAGTCAATAGGAAGGTTTAGATAACCAAAGGATGATGTAATGAGCCTACTTTGGTCCTAATTGAGTGTATTGAGCTTCATTTGGTCTTACTTTTGTCCATGACTACACTTTAGTCACTAGGAAGGTTTAGATAAGCAAAGGATGATGTAATGAGCCTATTTTGGTCCTTATTGAGTGTGTTGAGCTTTTATGGTCTTTCCTTGGTCAATTATTTCATTTTAGTCACTAGGATGGTTTAGATAACCAAAGGATGATGTAATGAGCCTATTTTGGTCGTACTTGAGTGTATTGAGCTTCATTAGGTCTTACTTTGGTCAATTCTTCCATTTTAGTTACTAGGAAGGTTTAGATAACGAAAGGATGATGTAATGAGCCTATTTTGGTCCTAATTGAGTGTATTGAGCTTCATTAGGTCTTACTTTGGTCAATTATTTCATTTTAGTCACTAGGAAGGTTTAGATAACGAAAGGCTGATGTAATGAGCCTATTTTGGTCCTAATTGAATGTATTGAGCTTCATTTGGTCTTACTTTGGTTAATGACGCCATTTTAGTCATTAGGAAAGTTTAGATAAGCAAAGGATGATGTAATGAGCCTATTTTGGTCCTTATTGAGTGTGTTGAGCTTTTATGGTCTTACCTTGGTCAATTATTTCATTTTAGTCACTAGGATGGTTTAGATAACCAAAGGATGATGTAATGAGCCTATTTTGGTCGTACTTGAGTGTATTGAGCTTCATTAGGTCTTACTTTGGTCATTTCTTCCATTTTAGTTACTAGGAAGGTTTAGATAACGAAAGGATGATGTAATGAGCCTATTTTGGTCCTAATTAAATGTATTGAGCTTCATTTGGTCTTACTTTGGTTAATGACGCCATTTTAGTCATTAGGAAAGTTTAGATAAGCAAAGGATGATGTAATGAGCCTATTTTGGTCCTTATTGAGTGTGTTGAGCTTCATTTGGTCTTACTTTGGTCAATGACTCCATTTTAGTCACTAGGATGGTGTAGATAAGCAAAGGATGATCTAATGAGCCTATTTTTGTCCTAATTGAGTCTATTGAGTTTCATTAGGTTTTACTTTGGTCAATTCTTGCATTTTAGTTACTAGGAAGGTTTAGATAACGAAAGGATGATGTAATGAGCCTATTTTGGTCCTAATTAAACGTATTGAGCTTCATTTGGTCTTACTTTGGTCAATGACGCCATTTTAGTCATTAGGAAGGTTTAGATAACCAAAGGATGATGTAATGAGCCTATTTTGGTCCTAATTGAGTGTTTTGAGCTTATTTAGGTCTTACTTTGGTCAATTCTTCCATTTTAGTTACTAGGAAGGTTTAGATAACGAAAGGATGATGTAATGAGCCTATTTTGGTCCTAATTAAATGTATTAAGCTTTATTTAGTCTTACTTTGGTCAATGATGCCATTTTAGTCAATAGGAAGGTTTAGATAACCAAAGGATGATGTAATGAGCCTACTTTGGTCCTAATTGAGTGTATTGAGCTTCATTTGGTCTTACTTTTGTCCATGACTACACTTTAGTCACTAGGAAGGTTTAGATAAGCAAAGGATGATGTAATGAGCCTATTTTGGTCCTTATTGAGTGTGTTGAGCTTTTATGGTCTTACCTTGGTCAATTATTTCATTTTAGTCACTAGGATGGTTTAGATAACCAAAGGATGATGTAATGAGCCTATTTTGGTCGTACTTGAGTGTATTGAGCTTCATTAGGTCATACTTTGGTCAATTCTTGCATTTTAGTTACTAGGAAGGTTTAGATTACGAAAGGATGATGTAATTGAAAGTGTATGTGTGCACGAGAAGGGGGGGGGGTTGAATCGTGCAAGTTTTAAAATTGCTTGTTAAAACTTTTACTTAGAAAGCTGTTTTTACTCAGAAGGTATGATTAAGGGTTTGCAGCGGAAAATGCTTTCTGAGAAGATTAAGTTTCTGAGAACTTAGTCTTTCTAAGAAAGTTTCTTTCTGAGGGATTTTAAGAAAACGACTTAAGGTTTGATTTTCTTAAAGCTTTCTAATTTGATCAATAAGGTTTTCACGAGACCTCTTAATTAAAGTTGTGATAGAGTTTTTTCTCAAAGATTTTGACACGTAATAAGTTAGGGAGAAAAGCTTAACACCGGGGATTTTATACTGGTTCGGTTATAACAACCTACTCCAGTCCTCAACCTTCAGTTGAGAGTTCTTAGATATTTTTCTTAATGTGCCTTCTCAGACAACACTGCCTTTACCCACGTAAAGGACTTCCACCACTTCACAACCGAAGTGGATTTCCTTGCCTCACACTAGAGGACTTCCTTGCCTTAAACAATTAAGGACTTCCCTGCCTTAAACAAATAAGGACTTCCTTGCCTCACACCAGAGGACTTCCTTGCCTCAAACACTAGAGGACTTTAAAACTGCCTCAAAAACGAAGGACTTAGCGTTTTTTTCAGAAAGTTTGTTTTGATCGAAAACAACTACAAGACTAAGTTACAAACCTAGTTTTACACTTAGTAGACTTCTAGGATTAACTTACAAATGTAAGAATTTACAACCAATTCAGAACTAGAAGATTTTGCAAAGTTAGAAAAACAATTTCGTAAAAATTGTCTTTCTGAGAAAGTTTCTAAGTTTTCGCAAAATGATTTTCAATTCAACAGAGTTTTGGCACGTTTAATCAAGAGTTTTAGCGCAAGAGTTTCGTCACATTGCTCTGGAATTGAACTCATATATATAGGCATCAAAGAGCCGCGAAATTAGAGGCTTTCACTTTGCTTATGTGGCTGTGTCCTTTTCAGAACGGCTCCCTGCTACAGTCAGCGCAAAATGAGGAACTTTTCAGAACTGCACAGTGCGCGTGTTCCCACTTTCTTGGCTAGTTGTAGCGAGCTTTCTGAGTCTGTTTGCACTTCCTTGAGTCCAGACACTTGGTTGCTTCTGAGTCCAACCTTCTAAAGTTGTACGGACTTCTGAGGCTAACCTTCTGAGGGAAGACCCTTCTGAGAACTCCTAGTCGCGAGGTCTTCTGAGACCCTTCTGAGGCGACAGTGTTCTTTCCTCAGAACATGTTTTCACCTTCTGCGCTTCTGAGATGTCCTTTCTGATATCTTTGGCGCTATGATTTTATCAATTTCTCTCGAGGTTACTTGATGTTTTTGTCTTGGTCTTTGCTCATGGCATTGCAATAATTTATAGCTTCTGAGACACTTAGCGCACATATAGCAAAACCTTAAGTAAAATTTATACTTATGGCTTACCTGTTATCATTAAAACTTTCATAACTCTAAGAGAATTATGCTTAATTCTCTCAGAAGGGTTCTGGAGCTTACAGTAATGAGCCTATTTTGTCCTAATTAAATGTATTGAGCTTCATTTGGTCTTACTTTGGTCAATGACGCCATTTTAGTCATTAGGAAGGTTTAGATAACCAAAGGATGATGTAATGAGCCTATTTTGGTCCTAATTGAGTGTATTGAGCTTCATTAGGTCTTACTTTGGTCAATGACAACATTTTAGTCATTAGGAAGGTTTAGATAACTAAAGGATGATGTAATGAGCCTATTTTGCTCCTAATTGAGTGTATTGAGCTTCATTAGGTCTTACTTTGGTCAATTCTTTCATTCTAGTCACTAGGAAGGTTTAGATAACGAAAAGGCTGATGTAATGAGCCTATTTTGGTCCTAATTGAAATGTATTGTGCTTCATTTGGTCTTACTTTGGTCAATGACTCCATTTTAGTCTTTAGGAATGTTTAGATAACCAAAGGATGATGTAATGAGCCTATTTTGGTCCTAATTGAGTGGTATTGAGCTTCAGTAGGTCTTACTTTGGTCAATTCTTCCATTTTAGTTACTAGGATGGTGTAGATAACCAAAGGATGATGTAATGAGCCTATTTATGTCCTAATTGAGTGTATTGAGCTTCAGTAGGTCTTACTTTGGTCAATTCTTCCATTTTAGTTACTAGGATGGTGTAGATAACCAAAGGATGATGTAATGAGCCTATTTTGGTCCTTATTGAGTGTATTGAGCTTCATTAGGTCTTACTTTGGTCAATGACAACATTTTAGTCATTAGGAAGGTTTAGATAACTAAAGGATGATGTAATGAGCCTATTTTGGTCCTAATTGAGTGTATTCAGCTTCATTAGGTCTTACTTTGGTCAATTCTTTCATTTTAGTCACTAGGAAGGTTTAGATAACGAAAGGCTGATGTAATGAGCCTATTTTGGTCCTAATTGAATGTATTGAGCTTCATTTGGTCTTACTTTGGTCAATGACTCCATTTTAGTCATTAGGAATGTTTAGATAACCAAAGGATGATGTAATGAGCTTATTTTGGTCCTAATTGAGTGTATTGAGCTTCAGTAGGTCTTACTTTGGTCAATTCTTCCATTTTAGTTACTAGGATGGTGTAGATAACCAAAGGATGATGTAATGAGCCTATTTATGTCCTAATTGAGTGTATTGAGCTTCAGTAGGTCTTACTTTGGTCAATTCTTCCATTTTAGTTACTAGGATGGTGTAGATAACCAAAGGATGATGTAATGAGCCTATTTTGGTCCTTATTGAGTGTATTGAGCTTCATTAGGTCTTACTTTGGTCAATGACAACATTTTAGTCATTAGGAAGGTTTAGATAACTAAAGGATGATGTAATGAGCCTATTTTGGTCCTAATTGAGTGTATTGAGCTTCATTAGGTCTTACTTTGGTCAATTCTTTCATTTTAGTCACTAGGAAGGTTCAGATAACCAAAGGATGATGTAATGACCCTATTTTGGTCGTACTTGAGTGTATTGAGCTTCATTAGGTCTTACTTTGGTCAATTCTTCCATTTTAGTTACTAGGAAGGTTTAGATAACGAAAGGATGATGTAATGAGCCTATTTTGGTCCTAATTGAATGTGTTGAGCTTCATTTGGTCTTACTTTGGTCAATGACTCCATTTTAGTCATTAAGAAGGTTTAGATAACCAAAGGATGATGTAATGAGCCTATTTTGGTCCTAATTGAGTGTATTGAGCTTCATTAGGTCTTACTTTGGTCAATTATTTCATTTTAGTCACTAGGAAGGTTTAGATAACCAAAGGATGATGTAATGAGCCTATTTTGGTCCTAATTGAGTGTTTTGAGCTTCATTAGGTCTTACTTTGGTCAATTCTTCCATTTTAGTTACTAGGATGGTGTAGATAACCAAAGGATGATGTAATGAGCCTATTTTGGTCCTTATTGAGTGTATTGAGCTTCATTAGGTCTTACTTTGGTCAATGACAACATTTTAGTCATTAGGAAGGTTTAGATAACTAAAGGATGATGTAATGAGCCTATTTTGGTCCTAATTGAGTGTATTGAGCTTCATTAGGTCTTACTTTGGTCAATTCTTTCATTTTAGTCACTAGGAAGGTTTAGATAACGAAAGGCTGATGTAATGAGCCTATTTTGGTCCTAATTGAATGTATTGAGCTTCATTTGGTCTTACTTTGGTCAATGACTCCATTTTAGTCATTAGGAATGTTTAGATAACCAAAGGATGATGTAATGAGCTTATTTTGGTCCTAATTGAGTGTATTGAGCTTCAGTAGGTCTTACTTTGGTCAATTCTTCCATTTTAGTTACTAGGATGGTGTAGATAACCAAAGGATGATGTAATGAGCCTATTTATGTCCTAATTGAGTGTATTGAGCTTCAATAGGTCTTACTTTGGTCAATTCTTCCATTTTAGTTACTAGGATGGTGTAGATAACAAAAGGATGATGTAATGAGCCTATTTTGGTCCTTATTGAGTGTATTGAGCTTCATTAGGTCTTACTTTGGTCAATGACAACATTTTAGTCATTAGGAAGGTTTAGATAACTAAAGGATGATGTAATGAGCCTATTTTGGTCCTAATTGAGTGTATTGAGCTTCATTAGGTCTTACTTTGGTCAATTCTTTCATTTTAGTCACTAGGAAGGTTCAGATAACCAAAGGATGATGTAATGAGCCTATTTTGGTCGTACTTGAGTGTATTGAGCTTCATTAGGTCTTACTTTGGTCAATTCTTCCATTTTAGTTACTAGGAAGGTTTAGATAACGAAAGGATGATGTAAGGAGCCTATTTTGGTCCTAATTGAATGTGTTGAGCTTCATTTGGTCTTACTTTGGTCAATGACTCCATTTTAGTCATTAAGAAGGTTTAGATAACCAAAGGATGATGTAATGAGCCTATTTTGGTCCTAATTGAGTGTATTGAGCTTCATTAGGTCTTACTTTGGTCAATTATTTCATTTTAGTCACTAGGAAGGTTTAGATAACCAAAGGATGATGTAATGAGCCTATTTTGGTCCTAATTGAGTGTTTTGAGCTTCATTAGGTCTTACTTTGGTCAATTCTTCCATTTTAGTTACTAGGATGGTGTAGATAACCAAAGAATGATGTAATGAGCCTATTTTGGTCCTTATTGAGTGTATTGAGCTTCATTAGGTCTTACTTTGGTCAATGACAACATTTTAGTCATTAGGAAGGTTTAGATAACTAAAGGATGATGTAATGAGCCTATTTTGGTCCTAATTGAGTGTATTGAGCTTCATTAGGTCTTACTTTGGTCAATTCTTTCATTTTAGTCACTAGGAAGGTTTAGATACTGAAAGGCTGATGTAATGAGCCTATTTTGGTCCTAATTGAATGTATTGAGCTTCATTTGGTCTTACTATTGTCAATGACGCCATTTTAGTCATTAGGAAGGTTTAGATAACCAAAGGATGATGTAATGAGCCTATTTTGGTCCTAATTGAGTGTATTGAGCTTCAGTAGGTCTTACTTTGGTCAATTCTTCCATTTTAGTTACTAGGATGGTGTAGATAACCAAAGGATGATGTAATGAGCCTATTTTGGTCCTTATTGAGTGTATTGAGCTTCATTAGGTCTTACTTTGGTCAATGACAACATTTTAGTCATTAGGAAGGTTTAGATAACTAAAGGATGATGTAATGAGCCTATTTTGGTCCTAATTGAGTGTATTGAGCTTCATTAGGTCTTACTTTGGTCAATTCTTTCATTTTAGTCACTAGGAAGGTTTAGATAACGAAAGGCTGATGTAATGAGCCTATTTTGGTCCTAATTGAATGTATTGAGCTTCATTTGGTCTTACTTTGGTCAATGACTCCATTTTAGTCATTAGGAATGTTTAGATAACCAAAGGATGATGTAATGAGCTTATTTTGGTCCTAATTGAGTGTATTGAGCTTCAGTAGGTCTTACTTTGGTCAATTCTTCCATTTTAGTTACTAGGATGGTGTAGATAACCAAAGGATGATGTAATGAGCCTATTTTGGTCCTAATTGAGTGTATTGAGCTTCGTTAGGTCTTACTTTGGTCAATTCTTCCATTTTAGTTACTAGGAAGGTTTAGATAACGAAAGGATGATGTAATGAGCCTATTTTTGTCCTAATTAAATGTATTGAGCTTCATTTAGTCTTACTTTGGTCAATGACGCCATTTTAGTTATTAGGAAGGTTTAGATAACCAAAGGATGATGTAATGAGCCTATTTTGGTCCTAATTGAGTGTATTGAGCTTCATTAAGTCTTACTTTGGTCAATTCTTTCATTTTAGTCACTAGGAAGGTTCAGATAACCAAAGGATGATGTAATGACCCTATTTTGGTCGTACTTGAGTGTATTGAGCTTCATTAGGTCTTACTTTGGTCAATTCTTCCATTTTAGTTACTAGGAAGGTTTAGATAACGAAAGGATGATGTAATGGGCCTATTTTGGTCCTAATTGAATGTGTTGAGCTTCATTTGGTCTTACTTTGGTCAATGACTCCATTTTAGTCATTAAGAAGGTTTAGATAACCAAAGGATGATGTAATGAGCCTATTTTGGTCCTAATTGAGTGTATTGAGCTTCATTAGGTCTTACTTTGGTCAATTATTTCATTTTAGTCACTAGGAAGGTTTAGATAACCAAAGGATGATGTAATGAGCCTATTTTGGTCCTAATTGAGTGTATTGAGCTTCATTAGGTCTTACTTTGGTCAATTCTTCCATTTTAGTTACTAGGATGGTGTAGATAACCAAAGGATGATGTAATGAGCCTATTTTGGTCCTTAGTGAGTGTATTGAGCTTCATTAGGTCTTACTTTGGTCAATGACAACATTTTAGTCATTAGGAAGGTTTAGATAACTAAAGGATGATGTAATGAGCCTATTTTGGTCCTAATTGAGTGTATTGAGCTTCATTAGGTCTTACTTTGGTCAATTCTTTCATTTTAGTCACTAGGAAGGTTTAGATAACGAAAGGCTGATGTAATGAGCCTATTTTGGTCCTAATTGAATGTATTGAGCTTCATTTGGTCTTACTTTTGTCAATGACGCCATTTTAGTCATTAGGAAGGTTTAGATAACCAAAGGATGATGTAATGAGCTTATTTTGGTCCTAATTGAGTGTATTGAGCTTCAGTAGGTCTTACTTTGGTCAATTCTTCCATTTTAGTTACTAGGATGGTGTAGATAACCAAAGGATGATGTAATGAGCCTATTTATGTCCTAATTGAGTGTATTGAGCTTCAGTAGGTCTTACTTTGGTCAATTCTTCCATTTTAGTTACTAGGATGGTGTAGATAACCAAAGGATGATGTAATGAGCCTATTTTGGTCCTTATTGAGTGTATTGAGCTTCATTAGGTCTTACTTTGGTCAATGACAACATTTTAGTCATTAGGAAGGTTTAGATAACTAAAGGATGATGTAATGAGCCTATTTTGGTCCTAATTGAGTGTATTGAGCTTCATTAGGTCTTACTTTGGTCAATTCTTTCATTTTAGTCACTAGGAAGGTTCAGATAACCAAAGGATGATGTAATGACCCTATTTTGGTCGTACTTGAGTGTATTGAGCTTCATTAGGTCTTACTTTGGTCAATTCTTCCATTTTAGTTACTAGGAAGGTTTAGATAACGAAAGGATGATGTAATGAGCCTATTTTGGTCCTAATTGAATGTGTTGAGCTTCATTTGGTCTTACTTTGGTCAATGACTCCATTTTAGTCATTAAGAAGGTTTAGATAACCAAAGGATGATGTAATGAGCCTATTTTGGTCCTAATTGAGTGTATTGAGCTTCATTAGGTCTTACTTTGGTCAATTATTTCATTTTAGTCACTAGGAAGGTTTAGATAACCAAAGGATGATGTAATGAGCCTATTTTGGTCCTAATTGAGTGTTTTGAGCTTCATTAGGTCTTACTTTGGTCAATTCTTCCATTTTAGTTACTAGGATGGTGTAGATAACCAAAGGATGATGTAATGAGCCTATTTTGGTCCTTATTGAGTGTATTGAGCTTCATTAGGTCTTACTTTGGTCAATGACAACATTTTAGTCATTAGGAAGGTTTAGATAACTAAAGGATGATGTAATGAGCCTATTTTGGTCCTAATTGAGTGTATTGAGCTTCATTAGGTCTTACTTTGGTCAATTCTTTTCATTTTAGTCACTAGGAAGGTTTAGATAACGAAAGGCTGATGTAATGAGCCTATTTTTGGTCCTAATTGAATGTATTGAGCTTCATTTGGTCTTACTTTGGTCAATGACTCCATTTTAGTCATTAGGAATGTTTAGATAACCAAAGGAATGATGTAATGAGCTTATTTTGGTCCTAATTGAGTGTATTGAGCTTCAGTAGGTCTTACTTTGGTCAATTCTTCCATTTTAGTTACTAGGATGGTGTAGATAACCAAAGGATGATGTAATGAGCCTATTTATGTCCTAATTGAGTGTATTGAGCTTCAATAGGTCTTACTTTGGTCAATTCTTCCATTTTAGTTACTAGGATGGTTGTAGATAACAAAGGATGATGTAATGAGCCTATTTTGGTCCTTATTGAGTGTATTGAGCTTCATTAGGTCTTACTTTGGTCAATGACAACATTTTAGTCATTAGGAAGGTTTAGATAACTAAAGGATGATGTAATGAGCCTATTTTGGTCCTAATTGAGTGTATTGAGCTTCATTAGGTTTACTTGGTCAATTCTTTCATTTTAGTCACTAGGAAGGTTCAGATAACCAAAGGATGATGTAATGACCCTATTTTGGTCGTACTTGAGTGTATTGAGCTTCATTAGGTCTTACTTTGTCAATTTTTCCATTTTAGTTACTAGGAAGGTTTAGATAACGAAAGGATGATGTAAGAGCCTATTTTGGTCCTAATTGAATGTGTTGAGCTTCATTTGGTCTTACTTTGGTCATGACTCCATTTTAGTCATTAAGAAGGTTTAGATAACCAAAGGATGATGTTAATGAGCCTATTTTGGTCCTAATTGAGTGTATTGAGCTTCATTAGTCTTACTTTGGTCAATTATTTCATTTTATCACTAGGAAGGTTTAGATAACCAAAGGATGATGTAATGAGCCTATTTTGGTCCTAATTGAGTGTTTTGAGCTTCATTAGGTCTTACTTTGGTCAATTCTTCCATTTTAGTTACTAGGATGGTGTAGATAACCAAAGAATGATGTAATGAGCCTATTTTGGTCCTTATTGAGTGTATTGAGCTTCATTAGGTCTTACTTTGGTCAATGACAACATTTTAGTCATTAGGAAGGTTTAGATAACTAAAGGATGATGTAATGAGCCTATTTTGGTCCTAATTGAGTGTATTGAGCTTCATTAGGTCTTACTTTGGTCAATTCTTTCATTTTAGTCACTAGGAAGGTTTAGATACAAAGGCTGATGTAATGAGCCTATTTTGGTCCTAATTGAATGTATTGAGCTTCATTTGGTCTTACTTTGTCAATGACGCCATTTTAGTCATTAGGAAGGTTTAGATAACCAAAGGATGATGTAATGAGCCTATTTTGGTCCTAATTGAGTGTATTGAGCTTCAGTAGGTCTTACTTTGGTCAATTCTTCCATTTTAGTTACTAGGATGGTGTAGATAACCAAAGGATGATGTAATGAGCCTATTTTGGTCCTTATTGAGTGTATTGAGCTTCATTAGGTCTTACTTTGGTCAATGACAACATTTTAGTCATTAGGAAGGTTTAGATAACTAAAGGATGATGTAATGAGCCTATTTTGGTCCTAATTGAGTGTATTGAGCTTCATTAGGTCTTACTTTGGTCAATTCTTTCATTTTAGTCACTAGGAAGGTTTAGATAACGAAAGGCTGATGTAATGAGCCTATTTTGGTCCTAATTGAATGTATTGAGCTTCATTTGGTCTTACTTTGGTCAATGACTCCATTTTAGTCATTAGGAATGTTTAGATAACCAAAGGATGATGTAATGAGCTTATTTTGGTCCTAATTGAGTGTATTGAGCTTCAGTAGGTCTTACTTTGGTCAATTCTTCCATTTTAGTTACTAGGATGGTGTAGATAACCAAAGGATGATGTAATGAGCCTATTTTGGTCCTAATTGAGTGTATTGAGCTTCGTTAGGTCTTACTTTGGTCAATTCTTCCATTTTAGTTACTAGGAAGGTTTAGATAACGAAAGGATGATGTAATGAGCCTATTTTTGTCCTAATTAAATGTATTGAGCTTCATTTAGTCTTACTTTGGTCAATGACGCCATTTTAGTTATTAGGAAGGTTTAGATAACCAAAGGATGATGTAATGAGCCTATTTTGGTCCTAATTGAGTGTATTGAGCTTCATTAAGTCTTACTTTGGTCAATTCTTTCATTTTAGTCACTAGGAAGGTTCAGATAACCAAAGGATGATGTAATGACCCTATTTTGGTCGTACTTGAGTGTATTGAGCTTCATTAGGTCTTACTTTGGTCAATTCTTCCATTTTAGTTACTAGGAAGGTTTAGATAACGAAAGGATGATGTAATGAGCCTATTTTGGTCCAAATTGAATGTGTTGAGATTCATTTGGTCTTACTTTGGTAATTGACTCCATTTTAGTCATTAAGAAGGTTTAGATAACCAAAGGATGATGTAATGAGCCTATTTTGGTCCTAATTGAGTGTATTGAGCTTCATTAGGTCTTACTTTGGTCAATTCTTCCATTTTAGTTACTAGGATGGTGTAGATAACCAAAGGATGATGTAATGAGCCTATTTTGGTCCTAATTGAGTGTTTTGAGCTTCATTAGGTCTTACTTTGGTCAATTCTTCCATTTTAGTTACTAGGATGGTGTAGATAACCAAAGGATGATGTAATGAGCCTATTTTGGTCCTTATTGAGTGTATTGAGCTTCATTAGGTCTTACTTTGGTCAATGACAACATTTTAGTCATTAGGAAGGTTTAGATAACTAAAGGATGATGTAATGAGCCTATTTTGGTCCTAATTGAGTGTATTGAGCTTCATTAGGTCTTACTTTGGTCAATTCTTTCATTTTAGTCACTAGGAAGGTTTAGATAACGAAAGGCTGATGTAATGAGCCTATTTTGGTCCTAATTGAATGTATTGAGCTTCATTTGGTCTTTTTTGTCAATGACGCCATTTTAGTCATTAGGAAGGTTTAGATAACCAAAGGATGATGTAATGAGCCTATTTTGGTCCTAATTGAGTGTATTGAGCTTCAGTAGGTCTTACTTTGGTCAATTCTTCCATTTTAGTTACTAGGATGGTGTAGATAACCAAAGGATGATGTAATGAGCCTATTTTGGTCCTTATTGAGTGTATTGAGCTTCATTAGGTCTTACTTTGGTCAATGACAACATTTTAGTCATTAGGAAGGTTTAGATAACTAAAGGATGATGTAATGAGCCTAATTTGGTCCTAATTGAGTGTATTGAGCTTCATTAGGTCTTACTTTGGTCAATTCTTTCATTTTAGTCACTAGGAAGGTTTAGATAACGAAAGGCTGATGTAATGAGCCTATTTTGGTCCTAATTGAATGTGTTGAGCTTCATTTGGTCTTACTTTGGTCAATGACTCCATTTTAGTCATTAGGAATGTTTAGATAACCAAAGGATGATGTAATGAGCTTATTTTGGTCCTAATTGAGTGTATTGAGCTTCAGTAGGTCTTACTTTGGTCAATTCTTCCATTTTAGTTACTAGGATGGTGTAGATAACCAAAGGATGATGTAATGAGCCTATTTTGGTCTAATTGAGTGTATTGAGCTTCGTTAGGTCTTACTT
>RYYW01000040.1:0-10968 GCA_013621005.1 Aeschynomene evenia | reverse complement strand
AACTAAGACCAAATGAAGCTCATTACACTAAATTAGGAGCATAATAGGCTCATTACATCATCCTTTGGTTATCTACACCTTCCTAGTGACTAAAATGGAACAATTGACCAAAGTATGACCTAATGAAGCTCAATACTCTCAATTAGGACCAAAATAGACTCATTACATCGTCCTTTGGTCAACTCAACCTTCCTAGTGACTAAATTGGAACAATTGACCAAAGTATGACCTAATGAAGATCAATACACACAATTAGGACCAAAATAGGCTCATTACATCATCTTTTGGTTATCTAAACCTTCCTAATGACTAAAATGGAACAATTGACCAAGTATGACCTAATGAAGCTCAATACACTCAATTAGGACAAAAATAGGCTCATTACATCATCCTTTCGTTATCTAAACCTTCCTAGGGACTAAAATGGAACAATTGACCAAATTTTGACCTAAAGAAGCTCAATACACTTAATTAGGACCAAAATAGACTCATTGCATCATCCTTTGGTTATCTACACCATCCTAGTGACTAAAATGGAACAATTGACCAAAGTATGACCTAATGAAGCTCATTACACTCAATTAGGACCAAAATAGGCTCATTACATCATCCTTTCGTTATCTAAACCTTCCTAGTGACTAAAATGGAACAATTGACCAAAGTATGACCTAAAGAAGCTCAATACACTTAATTAGGACCAAATAGACTCATTGCATCATCCTATGGTTATCTACACCATCCTAGTGACTAAAATGGAACAATTGACCAAAGTATGACCTAATGAAGCTCAATACACTCAATTAGGACCAAAATAGGCTCATTACATCATCCTTTGGTTATCTAAACCTTCCTAGTAGCTAAAATGGAACAATTGACCAAAGTATGAACTAATGAAGCTCAATACATTCAATTAGGACCAAAATAGGCTCATTACATCATCCTTTGGTTATCTACACCATCCTAGTGACTAAAATGGAACAATTGACCAAAGTATGACCTAATGAAGCTCATTACACTCAATTAGGACCAAAATAGGCTCATTACATAATCCTTTGGTTATCTAAACCTTCCTAGTAGCTAAAATGGAATAATTGACCAAAGTATGACATAATGAAGCTCAATACACTCAATTAGGACCAAAATCGGCTCATTACATCATCCTTTGGTTAACTACACCTTCCTAGTGACTAAAATGGAACAATTGACCAAAGTATGACTAAGAAGCTCAATACACTTAATTAGACCAAAATAGACTCATTGCATCATCCTTGGTATCTACACCATCCTAGTGACTAAAATGGAACAATTGACCAAAGTATGACCTAATGAAGCTAATACACTCAATTAGGACCAAAATAGGCTCATTACATCATCCTTTGGTTATCTTAACCTTCCTAGTGACTAAAATGGAACAATTGACCAAAGTATGACCTAATGATGCTCAATACACTCAATTAGGACCAAAATAGGCTCATTACATCATCCTTTGGTTATCAAAACCTTCCTAGTGACTAAAATGGAACAATTGACCAAAGTATGACCTAATGAAGCTCAATACACTCAATTAGGACAAAAATAGGCTCATTACATCATCCTTTCGTTATCTAAACCTTCCTAGTGACTAAAATGGAACAATTGACCAAAGTATGACCTAAAGAAGCTCAATACACTAATTAGGACCAAATAGACTCATTGCATCATCCTTGGTTATCTACACCATCCTAGTGACTAAAATGGAACAATTGACCAAAGTATGACCTAATGAAGCTCAATACACTCAATTAGGACCAAAATAGGCTCATTACATCATCCTTTGGTTATCTAAACCTTCCTAGTAGCTAAAATGGAACAATTGACCCAAAGTATGACCCTAATGAAGCTCAATAACATTCAAATTAGGACCAAAAATAGGCTCATTACATCATCCTTTGGTTATCTACACCATCCTAGTGACTAAATGGAACAATTGACCAAAGTATGACCTAATGAAGCTCATTACACTCAATTAGGACCAAAATAGGCTCATTACATAATCCTTTGGTTATCTAAACCTTCCTAGTAGCTAAAATGGAATAATTGACCAAAGTTAACCTAATGAAGCTCAATACACTCAATTAGGACCAAAATCGGCTCATTACTCATCCTTTGGTTAACTACACCTTCCTAGTACTAAAATGAACAATTGACCAAACTTTGAACGTAAAGAAGCTCAATACACTAATTAGGACCAAAATAGACTCATTGCATCATCCTATGGTTATCTAACACCATCCCTAGTGACTAAAATGGAACAATTGACCAAAGTATGACCTAATGAAGCTCAATACACTCAATTAGGACCAAAATAGGCTCATTACATCATCCTTTGGTTCTACACCATCCTAGTGACTAAAAATGGAACAATTGACCAAAGTATGACCTAATGAAGCTCAATACACTCAATTAGGACCAAAATAGGCCTCATTCATCATCCTTTGGTTATCTAAACCTTCCTAGTAGCTAAAATGGAACAATTGACCAAGTATGACCTAATAAGCTCAATACACTCAATTAGGACCAAAATCGGCTCATTACATCATCCTTTGGTTAACTAAACCTTCCTAGTGACTAAAATGGAGTCATTTACCAAACTAGACCAAATGAAGCTCATTACACTAATTAGGAGCATAATAGGCTCATTACATCATCCTTTGGTTATCTACACCTTCCTAGTGACTAAAAGGAACAATTGACCAAAGTATGACCTAATGAAGCTCAATACACTCAATTAGGACCAAAATAGGCTCATTACATCATCCTTTGGTTACTAACCTTCCTAGTGACTAAATGGAACAATTGACCAAAGTATGACCTAATGAAGCTCAATACACTCAATTAGGACCAAAATAGGCTCATTACATCATCCTTTGGTTATCTAAACCTTCCTATGACTAAAATGGAACAATTGACCAAAGTATGACCTAATGAAGCTCAATACACTCAATTAGGACAAAAATAGGCTCATTACATCATCCTTTCGTTATCTAACCTTCCTAGGACTAAAATGGAACAATTGACCAAATTTTGACCTAAGAAGCTCAATACACTTAATTAGGACCAAAATAGACTCATTGCATCATCCTATGGTTATCTACACCATCCTAGTGACTAAAATGGAACAATTGACCAAAGTATACTAATGAAGCTCAATACACTCATTAGTACGAAATAGGCTCATTACATCATCCTTTGGTTATCTACACCTTCCTAGTGAGTAAAATGGAACAATTGACCAAAGTATAACCTAATGAAGCTCAATACACTCAATTAGGACCAAAATAGGCTCATTACATCATCCTTTGGTTATCTACACCATCCTAGTGACTAAAATGGAACAATTGACCAAAGTATGACCTAATGAAGCTCATTACACTCAATTAGGACCAAAATAGGCTCATTACATAATCCTTT
Source organism: Aeschynomene evenia (assembly GCA_013621005.1). Classification (NCBI taxonomy): domain Eukaryota; kingdom Viridiplantae; phylum Streptophyta; class Magnoliopsida; order Fabales; family Fabaceae; genus Aeschynomene; species Aeschynomene evenia. The sequence goes on along the minus strand of RYYW01000040.1, from coordinate 7,518 downwards.
GGTTATCTAAACCTTCCTAGTAGCTAAAATGGAATAATTGACCAAAGTATGACCTAATGAAGTTCAATACACTCAATTAGGACCAAAATCGGCTCATTACATCATCCTTTGGTTACTACACCTTCCTAGTGACTAAAATCGAACAATTGACCAAAGTATGACGTAAACAAGCTCAATACACTTAATTAGGACCAAAATAGACTCATTGCATCATCCTTGGTTATCTACACCTCCTAGTGACTAAAATGGAACAATTGACCAAAGTATGACCTAATGAAGCTCAATACACTCAATTAGGACGAAAATAGGCTCATTACATCATCCTTTGGTTATCTACACCTTCCTAGTGACTAAAATGGAACAATTGACCAAAGTATGACCTAATGAAGCTCAATACACTCAATTAGGACCAAAATAGGCTCATTACATCATCCTTTGGTTATCTAAACCTTCCTAGTGACTAAAATGAACATTGACCAAAGTATGACCTAATAAAGCTCAATACACTCAATTAGGACCAAAATAGGCTCATTACATCATCCTTTGGTTATCTAAACCTTCCTAGTAGCTAAAATGGAACAATTGACCAAAGTATGACCTAATGAAGCTCAATACACTCAATTAGGACCAAAATCGGCTCATTACATCATCCTTTGGTTATCTACACCATCCTAGTGACTAAAGTGGAACAATTGACCAAAGTATGACCTAATGAAGCTCATTACACTCAATTAGGACCAAAATAGGCTCATTACATAATCCTTTGGTTATCTAAACCTTCCTAGTAGCTAAAATGGAATAATTTGTAAGCTCCAGAACCCTTCTGAGAGAATTAAGCATAAATTCTCTTAGAGTCATGAAAGTTTTAATGATAACAAGGTAAGCCATAAGTATAAAATTTTACTTAAGGTTTTGCTAATATGTGCGCTAAGTGTCTCAGAAAGCTATAAATTATTGCAATGCCATGAGCAAAGACCAAGTCAAAACATCAAGTAACCTCGAGATCAATTGATAAAATCATAGCGCCAAAGATATCAGAAAGGATATCTCAGAAGCGCAGAAGGTGAAAACATGTTTCTGAGGAAAGAACACTGTCGCCTCAGAAGGGTCTCAGAAGACCTCGCGACTAGTAGTTCTCAGAAGGGTCTTCCCTCAGAAGGTTAGCCTCAGAAGTCCGTACAACTCTTAGAAGGTTGGACTCAGAAGCAACCAAGTGTCTGGACTCAAGGAAGTGCAAACAGACTCAGAAAGCTCGCTACAACAAGCCAAGAAAGTGGGAACACGCGCACTGTGCAGTTCTGAAAAGTTCCTCATTTTGCGCTGACTGTAGCAGGGAGCCGGTCTGAAAAGGACACAGCCACATAAGCAAAGTGAAAACCTCTAATTTCGCGGCTCTTTGATGCCTATATATATGAGTTCAATTCCAGAGCAAAGTGACGAAACTCTTGCACTACAACTCTTGATTAAACGTGCCAAAACTCTGTTGAATTGAAAATCATTTTGCGAAAACTTAGAACTTTCTCAGAAAGACAATTTTTACGAAATTGTTTTTCTAACTTTGCAAAATCTTCTAGTTCTGAATTGGTGTAAATTCTTACATTTGTAAGTTAATCCTAGAAGTCTACTAAGTGTAAAACTAGGTTTGTAACTTAGTCTTGGTAGTTGTTTTCGATCAAAACAAACTTTCTGAAAAACGCTAAGTCCTTCGTTGTTTGAAGGCAGTTTTAAGTCCTCTAGTGTTTGAGGCAAGGAAGTCCTCTGTTGTGAGGCAAGGAAGTCCTCTGTTGTGAGGCAAGGAAGTCCTTAATTGTTTAAGGCAAGGAAGTCCTCTAGTGTGAGGCAAGGAAATCCACTTCGGGTTGTGAAGTGGTGGAAGTCCTTTACGTGGTAAAGGCAGTGTTGTCTGGGAAGGCACATTAAGAAGAATATCTAAGAACTCTCAACTAAAGGTTGAGGACTGGAGTAGGTTGGTTATAACCGAACCAGTATAAAATCCCTTGTGTTAAGCTTTTCTCCCTAACTCATTACGTGTCCAAATCTTTGAGAAAAACTCTATCACAACTTTAATCAAGAGGTCTTTTGAAAACCTTATTGATCAAAATCAGAAAGCTTTTAAGAAACTCAAATCTTAAGTCGTTTTCTTAAAAATCTCTCAGAAAGGAACTTTCTTAGAAAGACTAAGTTCTCAGAAACTTAATCTTCTCAGAAAGCATTTTCCGCTGCAAACTCTTAATCATACCTTCTGAGTAAAAACAACTTTCTAAGTAAAAGTTTTAACAAGCAATTTTAAAACTTGCACGATTCAACCCCCCCCTTCTCGTGCACACATACACTTTCAATTGGCATCAGAGCTCGGTCCTTAAGGGGTTGAGCACTTCGCAGTGTCAAGGAAAAAGATCCACGAAGGGAAATATGAACTCACCAGCTGCATTCATATCAGATGGGGCCTCAATAAACAGACCTCCGATGTTTCTCGGAGACAGCTTCGACTACTGGCGTGACAGGATGACGCTGTTCATCAAGCACACCAGTTTGGACTTATGGGATAGGATCGAGAATGGAGACTATCAGCCTCTGCAGACAATTACAGAGGATGCTGTAGTTGCAACAGACGCTGAGCCAGGAGCGGCACCTCCAGCACTCAGAACCTATACAAGACGAGTCCCTAAGGATGAATGGACTCAAGAGATGAAGGAGAAGATACAACTCAACTTCAAAGCTAAATACATTCTTCTCTGCGCCTTGCCCAAGGTAGAATACGACAAGATTGTGTCGTGTGATACCGCTCAAGAAATTTGGGAGAGATTACACATGCTGCACGAAGGAAATGATGAAGTCAAGGAAACTAAGGTATCAATGCTCGTACATAAGTACGAGTCCTTCTGCATGCAACCTGAGGAAACTATTGACAACATGTCAATAAGATTTCTCCACATCATAAATCAGCTAAAGGTCTTGGGAAAGACCTACTCCAACGCTGAGATGGTGAGGAAAATTCTCAGAAGCCTCTCTGCCAAGTGGCGCCCAAAGGTGACAGCAATCCAAGAAGCAAAGGATCTAAATCAGCTGGGTTTAGATGTATTGTTTGGCTCACTCAAAACTCACGAGATTGAGCTTGAAGGACTACTTGGAGGACCATCTTCATCCTCAAGACCTCAGAAAGCTCTGGCTCTGAAAAGTCAGATCAAAAAGACTTCAAAAGCCTTAAAGGCTGAAGAAATATCTGAATCTGAAAACGATCAAAACTCAGATTCCGATGAAGATGACATCTCTCTTCTAGTAAGGAAAATGAAGAAAGCTTGGAAGAGAAGACCAAGCAAAGACAAAGAGATCACACCTAGAAAAGGAAAGTCAAAGTCTTCTGATGCCACATGTTTTGGCTGTGGAGAAAAGGGCCACTTCAGAACGGAGTGCCCTCAGAACAAGGGAAAGAAGAAGTTCATTCCCAAGAAGAAGAAGAAGGCAATGGCTGCTACATGGAGTGACTCAGAAGAGGAAGACTCTGAGTCAGAAAGTGAAGAGGAAGCTAATGTCTGCTTCATGGCCGGTACTGACTATATTCTGGAAACAGAATCTGAGTCAGAAGAGGTACCAAACACTCCTCCTCTCTCATACTCATACAATGAGATCTCAGAACTCTATGAAGAGCTTCTGAGAGACTCAAACGAATTAGCTAACAATTTCAGCAAACTAAGAAAGTCTTTTAAATCCTTAGAAGCTGAAAATGCTAGACTAATTCAAGAAGTAGAGAACCTAAGGCTTGAAAGAGATGACTTTAAAAATAGATATCTTGAAAGTCACAACCTCTATCAAGCTTTAGAAACAATGTCCTCTGTAACTATTGAAAAAGCCGAACTGGCTTTGATAGAATTACAAAAGACAAATGAGCTTCTCACTTCTGACCTGGTTAAGATGGTCAAGGGTGAAAAAATGATGACACTCTTGCTTGGTGGTCAAAGACCTTACAAGGATAAGAGTGGACTTGGTTATGAAGAAATCTTCGAACCAAATGACATTGATCCATCCTTAACTAAATCACCTCGCACGTGCATAGCATGTTTTAAGAGTGGCCATGGTTCTGAAAAATGTCCTATGTTGGAAAAAGGAAAAATCTCTAAGCCTCAGAAGGCTCAAAAGAAAACTCAGAAGGCTAAACTTTCTAAGAAGAGTAACCCCTCTCAGAAGGGAAAAACTTCTCAGAAAGCAAGTGCTTCTGAAAAGGGCAAACAAAAAGTCTCTGACTCTCAAAACCATGACCCCTCTAAGAAAGAAGGCAAAAGTCCAAGAAAGCTAACAAGCAAGGACCCAACAAAGAATGGGTACCTAAATCTGTTAATTTTGTGACTGCAGGTGCATCATCAAGCGCTGCTTCACCACCACGATGAGCAGTGGTACCTTGACAGTGGCTGCTCAAGGCACATGACTGGAAGCAAGCACTGGTTCAGAAGTCTCAAGCCCAAGAAAGGCGGAACAGTGCGATTCGGTGATGGCGCTAAAGGGAGAGTCACTGCAATCGGAGATGTTGGTAAGGATTCCTCTCACCAAATCTCAGATGTACTTTTGGTCGATGGCTTAACTCACAATCTATTAAGCATTAGTCAATTTTGTGACAAAGGCTTAAAAGTTAAGTTTTATGCCAAGTATTGTCATGTGATTAATCTCACAAATGACAAGATCGTTCTGGAAGGAAAACGTGTTGGTAACATTTATGTTATCCATCTGGATGATCTAAAGGATCAAAATGTGGAATGCCTTGTCTCTGTCCAAGAAGACAAATGGCTATGGCATAAGAAACTTGGTCATGCCCATATGAGACATCTTTCTGAACTCTCTCAGAAAGGACTTGTAAAGGGCCTTCCCAGAATTAAGTATCAGAAGGATGCAACTGCGACTTCTATGAAAAAGGGAAACAGACCAAGGCTTCCTTTCCCAGTAAAAGTGGTATTTCTACTCAGAAACCACTGGAACTGCTCCACATGGATCTCTTCGGACCAACCAGAACAGCTTCCCTTTCTGGAAAACGCTATGGTCTTGTCATAGTGGATGATTACTCCAGATTCACTTGGGTTTTCTTTCTAGCTTCTAAGGAAGAAACTTTTGAGAAGTTCAAAGCATTTGCGAAAAGAGTTTCAACTGAAAAAGATTCGAACATTCATGCCATTAGATCAGATCATGGTGGTGAATTTGAGAATCATGCTTTTGAAAAGCTTTGTGAAAATCTGGGCATAGCTCACGAATTCTCATCTCCCAGAACTCCTCAACAAAATGGAGTAGCTGAGAGAAAGAATCGAAGCCTTCAAGAGATGGCTAGAACAATGCTCTTAGAAAGTGGACTTTCAAAAGGTTTCTGGGCTGAAGCAGTAAATACTTCATGCTACATTCAGAATCGAGTCTTTCTAAGACCAATTCTGAAAAAGACACCTTACGAGCTATGGAAAAATAAAATACCAAACATCTCTTATTTCCATATATTTGGTTCTTCTTGTTTTATTCTCAACACCAAGGACAAACTCTCTAAGTTTGATCCTAAATCCGATGATGGATACTTCCTAGGATACTCCTCAGTCTCTAAAGCTTACAGAGTATATAACAAAAGGAGTAAATGTGTTGAAGAGACAATCCATATTAAGTTCAAAGAACTTAGTAAGGACCTGTCTCAGAAAGATGCTAACTTAGAAGATGAATTTGAGAAACTCAACATCACTTCTGAGAAAGCCAAAAGAAAATTCTTATAGATGATGAGACTGACTTCCAACCCATGGAACAATCATCTTCATCTAAAGAAAAATCTAGTAACATCATCAAAGCTCCAGAACCTAGAGAATCTACTTCTCCAAATTCAATGGAACCTAGATTCTCAGAAGGACAAGCTTCTGATGACTCAGAAAGAGAACCTTCTGTGTCTCATTCTCAGAACCCTACCCCTAAAGGGATCAGAGGTTCAAGAGACTTGAAGAACATCTCTCAGAATGAAGTCTTGGGCAATCCAGAAGTGGCGTGAGAACCAGAAGGAACTATACAAATCTTGCTATGGTCTCTGATCTTGAACCAGATTCCATAGAAGAGGCGTTAGATGATCCTAGCTGGGTAAATGCCATGCAGGATGAACTTGACCAATTTGAGAGAAATCAAGTTTGGAAACTGACTCAGAAACCCAAAGGCAAGAGTGTCATTGGACTAAATGGGTGTTTCGAAACAAACTTGATGAAAACGGTCAAGTCGTGAGAAACAAGGCAAGATTGGTTGCTCAAGGGTACAACCAACAAGAAGGGATAGATTATGATGAAACTTTTGCTCCAGTCGCAAGATTGGAAGCTATCAGAATGTTGCTAGCTTTTGCTGCACATAAAGGTTTCAAACTCTATCAGATGGACGTTAAGTCCGCCTTCTTGAATGGATACCTTTCTGAGGAAGTTTATGTAAAACAACCTCCTGGTTTTGTGAATGATGCATTCCCGAATCATGTATTCAAGCTTACAAAGGCTCTCTATGGTCTGAAACAAGCTCCAAGAGCTTGGTACGATAGATTGAGCTCTTTCTTGCTTAAAAACGGATTCTCAAGAGGAAAGTGGACACAACTCTCTTTACGCTCTCAGAAGACTCTGGCTTCTTGATTGTCCAGATTTATGTTGATGACATAATATTTGGCGCAACCAATGAATGCTTTGCAAAGAATTCTCCAAGCTTATGCAAGGTGAATTCGAGATGAGCATGATGGGAGAATTAAAATTCTTCCTAGGATTGCAAATCAAGCAAGAGTCGGAAGGGACAGTTATTCATCAAGAGAAGTACACCAAGGAACTTCTGAGGAAGTTTCTGATGGATAAGGCCAAACCCATGAGCACCCCCATGCATCCCTCTCAAGTAATTGACTTGGATGAAGATGGTGAGAAAGTCTCAGAAAGTAACTATCGAGGGATAATTGGCTCACTTCTCTACTTAACTGCCTCCAGACCAGATATCCAACTCAGCGTTGGTATCTGTGCTAGATTCCAGTCTAAGCCCAAGCAATCACACTTGACTGCAGTTAAACGAATTTTACGATATTTAAGTGGAACTACTAATCTTGGTCTTTGGTACGAGAAAGGTTGTTCTTCTGATGTTGTAGGTTACTGCGATGCCGACTACGCTGGAGATAGGATAGATCGCAAAAGCACAAGTGGCTGCTGCTGCTTCTTTGGAAAATGCTTGATCACTTGGTCTTGCAAGAAGCAAAATACGATCGCCCTATCAACTGCTGAAGCTGAATATGTATCTGCTGCGAACTGCTGTTCTCAGATGCTCTGGATTAAGAATCAGCTACTTGATTATCAAATAAGGTACAACAAAATACCTATCTCTGTGATAACACAAGTGCTATCAACTTAGCTAAGAATCCTATTCAGCATTCTCGATCCAAGCACATTGATATAAAACATCATTTTATTCGGGATCATGTGCAAAAAGGCGACATTGAACTCAAATTTGTAAATACTGAGGATCAAATCTCAGATATATTTACAAAGCCTTTACCCGAGG
>RYYW01000039.1:51793-378079 GCA_013621005.1 Aeschynomene evenia | reverse complement strand
AAACCCACGTCGGTTGTGAAGTGGTGGAAGTCCTTTACTTGGTAAAGGCAGTGTTGTCTGAGAAGGCACATTAAGAAGAATATCTAAGAACTCTCAACTGAAGGTTGAGGACTGGAGTAGGTTGGTTATAACCGAACCAGTATAAAACTCTTTGTGTTAAGCTTTTCTCTCTTACTCTTTAATTGCATAAAGCTTTGAGAAAAACTCAACCACGGTTTTTAACTAAGAGGTCTTGTGAAAACATTACCAATTAAAATCAGAAAGCGTTTAAAAGATTATAACTCAAAGTCATTTTCTTAAGACCACTCAGATAGGAACTTTCTTAGAAAGACTAAGTTCTCAGAAACATAATCTTCTCAGAAAGCTATTTCCGCTGCAAGCTCTTAAATCCACCTTCTGAGTAAAACAAGCTTTCTAAGTAAAAGTTTTAAAAGGTAATTTTCAAAACTTGCACGATTCAACCCCCCTTCTCGTGCACACATACACTTTCAATTGGCATCAGAGCTCGTCCTTAAGGGGTTGAGCACTTAGCAGTGTCAAGGAAAAAGATCCACGAAAGAAATATGAATTCACCAGCTGCATTCATATCAGATGGGCTTCAATAAACAGACCTCCGATGTTTCTTGGAGACAGCTTCGATTACTGGCGTGGACAGGATGACGCTGTTCATCAAGCACACCAGTCTGGACTTATGGGATAGGATCGAGAATGGAGACTATCAGCCTCTGCAGACAATTACAGAGGATGCTGTAGTTGCAACAGACGCTTGAGCCAGGAGTGGCACCTCCAGCACTCAGAACCTATACAAGACGGGTCCCTAAGGACGAATGGACTCAAGAGATGAAGGAGAAAATACAACTCAACTTCAAAGCCAAGTATATTCTCTCTGTGCTTTACCCAAAGTAGAATATGACAAAATTGTGTCATGTGATACTGCACAAGAGATTTGGGAAAGACTTCATATGCTGCACGAAGGTAATGACGAAGTCAAGGAAACAAAAATCTCAATGCTCGTACACAAATACGAATCCTTTAGCATGCAGCCTGAGGAAACTATTGACAGCATGTCAATAAGATTTTCTCCATATCATCAATCAGCTGAAAGTCTTGGGAAAGACTTATTCAAACGCTGAGATGGTAAGAAAAATCCTCAGAAGCCTTTCTGCAAAATGGCGTCCTAAGGTCACAGCAATCCAGGAAGCCAAGGATCTAAACCAGCTAGGTTTGGATGTACTATTTGGTTCGCTCAGAACGCATGAGATCGAACTGGAAGGGTTGCTCGGAGGACCATCCGCTTCCTCCAGACCTCAGAAGGGATTGGCTCTGAACAGTCAAGTCAGAAAGTCTTCCAAAGCTTTCAAAGCTGAAGAAGCTTCTGAGTCTGACAATGATGAAGGCTCAGAATCCGACGAAGACGACATCTCTCTCCTAGTAAAGAAAATGAAGAAAGCCTGGAGAAAGAGACCAAACAAAAGCAAGGAATTCACTCCTAAGAAAGGAAAGTCAAAGCCCTCAGATGCCACATGCTTTGGATGTGGAGAAAAAGGCCACTTCAAAACGGAGTGTCCACAAAACAAAGGGAAGAAGAAATTCATTCCCAGAAAGAAAAAGAAGGCAATGGCTGCAACCTGGAGTGATTCAGAAGACGAAGCTTCTGAAGCAGCAAGTGAGGAAGAAGAAGCTAATGTGTGCTTCATGGCAGGAACTGACTACATTCTGGAAACAGAATCTGAGTCAGAAGAGGTACAAAATTCCCCTCCTCTTTCATACTCATACGATGAGCTTTCAGAACTCTATTATGATCTTCTGAAAGACTCAAACGAGTTAGCTAACAGTTTCAGCGACCTAAAAAAATCTTTTAAAAAACACAGAAGCTGAAAATGCAAGACTAACTCAAGAAGTTCAGAACCTAAGGCTTGAAAGAGACGACTTCAAAGGTAGATACCTTGAAAGTCATAACCTGTATCAAGCATTAGAAAGTTTGTCTTCAATCACAGTAGAAAAGGCTGAAAAGGCCATGATCGAACTGCAAAAGACAAATGAACTTCTAACCTCTGACTTAGTTAAGATGGTAAATGGTGAAAAGATGCTAAGTCTTTTGCTTGGGGTCAAAGACCCTATAAAGACAAAAGCGGTCTTGGATATGAAGAAGTCTTTGAACCACATAATCTTGATCCACTCTTAACTAAATCACCCCGCATGTGCATTGCATGTTTTAAGAGTGGTCATGGTTCTGAAAAATGCCCTATGTTGAAAAAGGGAAAAATCTCTAAGCCTCAGAAGGCTAAGAAGAAAACTCAGAAAGCAAAATCTTCTAAGAAGACTGACCCCTCTCAGAAGGGTAAAACTTCTCAGAAAGCAAGTGCTTCTGAAAAGGGCAAACAAAAGGTCTCTGACTCTCAAAACCATGACCCTTCTAAGAAAAGAAGGCAAAAATCCAAGAAAGCTAACAAGCAAGGACCCAACAAAGAATGGGTACCTAAATCTGTTAACTTTGTGACTGCAGGTGCATCATCAAGCGCTGCTCCACCACCACGATGAGCAGTGGTACCTTGACAGTGGCTGCTCAAGGCACATGACTGGAAGCAAGCACTGGTTCAGAAGTCTCAAGCCCAAGAAAGGCGGAACAGTGCGATTCGGTGATGGCGCTAAGGGGAGAGTCACTGCAATCGGAGATGTTGGTAAGGATTCCTCTCACCAAATCTCAGATGTACTTTTGGTCGATGGCTTAACTCACAATCTATTAAGCATTAGTCAATTTTGTGACAAAGGCTTAAAGGTTGAGTTTTATGCCAAGTATTGTCATGTGATTAATCTCACAAATGACAAGATCGTTCTGGAAGGAAAACGTGTTGGTAACATTTATGTTATCCATCTGGATGATCTAAAGGATCAAAATGTGGAATGCCTTGTCTCTGTCCAAGAAGACAAATGGCTATGGCATAAGAAACTTGGTCATGCCCATATGAGACTTCTTTCTGAACTCTCTCAGAAAGGACTTGTAAAGGGCCTTCCCAGAATTAAGTATCAGAAGGATGCAACCTGCGACTTCTGTGAAAAAGGGAAACAGACCAAGGCTTCCTTTCCCAGTAAAAGTGGTATTTCTACTCAGAAACCACTGGAACTGCTCCACATGGATCTATTCGGACCAACCAGAACAGCTTCCCTTTCTGGAAAACGCTATGGTCTTGTCATAGTGGATGATTACTCCAGATTCACTTGGGTTTTCTTTCTAGCTTCTAAGGAAGAAACTTTTGAGAAGTTCAAAGCATTTGCGAAAAGAGTTTCAACTGAAAAAGATTCGCACATTCATGCCATTAGATCAGATCATGGTGGTGAATTTGAGAATCATGCTTTTGAAAAGCTTTGTGAAAATCTGGGCATAGCTCACGAATTCTCATCTCCCAGAACTCCTCAACAAAATGGAGTAGCTGAGAGAAAGAATCGAAGCCTTCAAGAGATGGCAAGAACAATGCTCTTAGAAAGTGGACTTTCAAAAGGTTTCTGGGCTGAAGCAGTAAATACTTCATGCTACATTCAGAATCGAGTCTTTCTAAGACCAATTCTTAAAAAGACACCTTACGAGCTATGGAAGAATAAAATACCAAACATTTCTTATTTCCATATATTTGGTTCTTCTTGTTTTATTCTCAACACAAAGGACAAACTCTCCAAGTTTGATCCTAAGTCCGATGATGGATACTTCCTAGGATACTCCTCAGCCTCTAAAGCTTACAGAGTATATAACAAAAGGAGTAAATGTGTTGAAGAGACAATCCATATTAAGTTCAAAGAACTTAGTAAGGACCTGTCTCAGAAAGGTGCTGACTTAGAAGATGAATTTGAGAAACTCAACATCTCTTCTGAGAAAGCCAAAAGGAAAATTCTTATAGATGATGAGACTGACTTCCAACCCATGGAACAATCATCTTCATCTAAAGAAAAATCTAGTAACATCATCAAAGCTCCAGAACCTAGAGAATCTACTTTTCCAAATACAATGGAACCTAGATTCTCAGAAGGACAAGCTTCTGATGACTCAGAAAGAGAACCTTCTGTGTCTCGTTCTCAGAACCCTACTCCTAAAGGGATCAGAGGTTCAAGAGACTTGAAGAACATCTCTCAGAATGAAGTCTTGGGCAATCCAGAAAGTGGCGTGAGAACCAGAAGGAACTATACAAATCTTGCTATGGTCTCTGAACTTGAACCAGATTCCATAGAAGAGGCGTTAGATGATCCTAGCTGGGTAAATGCCATGCTGGATGAACTTGACCAATTCGAGAGAAATCAAGTTTGGAAACTGACTCAGAAACCCAAAGGCAAGAGTGTCATTGGGACTAAATGGGTGTTTCGAAACAAACTTGATGAAAACGGTCAAGTCGTGAGAAACAAGGCAAGATTGGTTGCTCAAGGGTACAACCAACAAGAAGGGATAGACTATGATGAAACTTTTGCTCCAGTCGCAAGATTGGAAGCTATCAGAATGTTGCTAGCTTTTGCTGCACATAAAGGTTTCAAACTCTATCAGATGGACGTTAAGTCTGCCTTCTTGAATGGATACCTTTCTGAGGAAGTTTATGTAAAACAACCTCCTGGTTTTGTGAATGATGCATTCCCGAATCATGTATTCAAGCTTACAAAGGCTCTCTATGGTTTGAAACAAGCTCCAAGAGCTTGGTACGATAGATTGAGCTCCTTTTTGCTTAAAAACGGATTCTCAAGAGGGAAAGTGGACACAACTCTTTTTACGCTCTCAGAAGACTCTGGCTTCTTGATTGTCCAGATTTATGTTGATGACATAATATTTGGCGCAACCAATGAATGCCTTTGCAAAGAATTCTCCAAGCTTATGCAAGGTGAATTCGAGATGAGCATGATGGGAGAATTAAAATTCTTCCTAGGATTGCAAATCAAGCAAGAGTCAGAAGGGACAGTTATTCATCAAGAGAAGTATACCAAGGAACTTCTGAGGAAGTTTCTGATGGATAAGGCCAAACCCATGAGCACTCCCATGCATCCCTCTCAAGTAATTGACTTGGATGAAGATGGTGAGAAAGTCTCAGAAAGCAACTATCGAGGGATAATTGGCTCACTTCTCTACTTAACTGCCTCCAGACCAGATATCCAACTTAGTGTTGGTATCTGTGCTAGATTCCAGTCTAAGCCCAAGCAATCACACTTGACTGCAGTTAAACGAATTTTACGATATTTAAGTGGAACTACTAATCTTGGTCTTTGGTACGAGAAAGGGTGTTCTTCTGATGTTGTAGGTTACTGCGATGCCGACTACGCTGGAGATAGGATAGATCGCAAAAGCACAAGTGGGTGCTGCTGCTTCTTTGGAAAATGCTTGATCACTTGGTCTTGCAAGAAGCAAAATACGATCGCCCTATCAACTGCTGAAGCTGAATATGTATCTGCTGCGAACTGTTGTTCTCAGATGCTCTGGATTAAGAATCAGCTACTTGATTATCAAATAAGGTACACCAAAATCCCTATCCTCTGTGATAATACAAGTGCTATCAACTTAGCTAAGAATCCTATTCAGCATTCTCGATCCAAGCACATTGATATAAAACATCATTTTATTCGGGATCATGTGCAAAAAGGCGACATTGAACTCAAATTTGTAAATACTGAGGATCAAATCTCAGATATATTTACAAAGCCTTTACCCGAGGATCGTTTCAATATTCTGAAAGGATTTCTCAATCTAAGACGTTTCTAAGTGCTTTGAAATTTAAAAAAAAAAAAACTCTCTCTTAGAAACCCCCCCCCCTTTTGTCCTAGTTTAGACTCTCAGACGAACAATAGAACTAAGCTTCTGAGCTTGAAGTAGGAAAACACAGGAAAACCCTATCTGAGAAAATTTGGTCTCAGAAGACTCATCTCTCAGAAAGGAGATCTTCTGAAACATCTCTCAGAAGGAGGATTTCTCATAAGGACCACCTCTCTCAGAAAGGTACCTTCCGAGAAACAAGTTACCAACGGTAACTTTTGGATAAGTGGCAGAAAACGGCTAGTTATCAACCATGTCTATAAATACTTATAGCATTGTTTCATTTGAGCACTTTACGTCCAAAACTTACCAAAACTCTGCCAAAACCTCTCCTCGCTTTCCAATCCTCATCTGCTCTCTCTCTCTGTCTCTCTCTTGTTCTTCTCTATCTTTTCTCAAAACTTAAAACCTCTCTTTCAAATGGCCGTCTCTGGAGAAATCAAGGGCTTAATGAGAAACAATCTCAATGAGATATCCGAAGATATTCTCTATGACAATGAGGAAATGCAGTCCCTATTCCACAAGACTTATCTCCCACGGAATCTTGCCATGGGAAGGGTATTGCCTCTCAATGTCTACAATCAGGTGGACGAAATCCAATTCACCTTCCTCAAGCAACCTGGATGGCCAGCCATGATGAGCTCCGAAGACGTGTGCTACCCAAATGTGGTAAGAGCTTTCTATTCGCAAATAGAAAGGTTCACCAACAAAGGGGTCAAGAGCAAGATTGGTGACCAACAGATCCGCTTCTCCTCCTCTGACATCAACAAAGTCTTCAAGACCTTGAATGGTGGTGCCGTCATCGCCGACGACCCAGAATGGGTCAAGGAGGTAGATGACTCGGAAGAAGAAGTCGTGACACTTCTGACTGGTAGCAACAGCCTACCACTCAAGGGAGTAAAGGTGCCTCATCTCACGCAAGAGGCTAGAATCATCTTCTCCGTTGTACAACACACCCTTCTCCCTCGGATTGGAGACATGGGGAACGTTACCACCATGGATGCCTGCCTACTGTACCACCTACTGAAGAAGGAAAGAGTAGATTTTGGGAGGATGGTGCTCAACTACATGATGCACCAGGCTCATCCAAAGAGGGCTCTCACAAGTCTACCTTACGGAAGCCTTCTGACCAGAATCCTCAACCATTTCTCCTTCCCACTTGAAGACTATGAATACGTCTTCAACCACAGTAAGTTCTCCATGGTCACCTTCAACAACATCAAGAAGAAGAAGGTACCAGATACGGGGGCACCTAAGAAGAAGGAGGAAGCAAAGCCTTCTAAGGGAACTGCTGGTCCCATCCAGCCTCTAAGGCTGAGAAAGGAAAGGAAAAGGTTTCCGATCCTCCAGAAAAGAAGAAGAAGAAGCAAAAGGTGACTCATCCTTCTCCAACAAGGGTGACACGGAGTATGGCTTCTGAGGAAGCTCAGAAGACTCCTCAGAAGGCACCTACGGTTGTTGAGGCTGCTGAAGACTCAGAAGAAACAACATCTGAGCAACCCATGACCAGAAAAAGGAAAGCACCTCCCACTCTCCAAGTCCCGGACGTGCCACCAGAAGGGAAAAAGAAACGTGGTCGTTTGGTAAAAGCTAACTCTAAAACTCCACCTTCATTTCTTCACTCTTCTTCTACTTCAATTCCTATTTCTGATTCTATTGCTGGTTTTAAACCCACCAAATTTAAAACTAAACTCCTACATTCCTTGAAATATCAGGGAAAAACTCACAAAGGAGTGGGGATAAAAACCACCAAGAAACAGAGCTCGCCAAAGACGACGGGTAAAGAAATTGTAGCAGTTACTGCTACTGCTGCCACCACCGCTGCTGCCACTACTGCAGCTGTTGAAGAAGAAGCAGAAGCTTCTCATCACTCCTCCCCATCTGGACATGTCTCCCCCACCAGAGAAGACATTCAGGGGCATGGAGGAAATGTTGCTGATTCCTCTTCCGAGGAAGAAGATGCGGCACGCTTTCGCATTGAGCATCGCACTCCAGATGCTGGAAGCTCCAAGAAAGAGGCCCAGAAGAAGCCCTC
This sequence comes from Aeschynomene evenia, assembly GCA_013621005.1. Lineage (NCBI taxonomy): Eukaryota > Viridiplantae > Streptophyta > Magnoliopsida > Fabales > Fabaceae > Aeschynomene > Aeschynomene evenia. Next base: position 370,265 of record RYYW01000039.1, on the reverse strand, counting down.
TGCGGTTTCTATGGTGGAACTTTCTGAAGCAACCACAACTGAAGTTGCCACTGTGAATGCTGAGTCATTGGCTCAGACGATGCGTGAAGTTCAGAAGGCACTGGATCAACCTTCTGAGACTCCAGAAGCTGCTCCGATGCAACAACAACAACAACTACAGCATGAGGAACGCTTAATTGAACCAACTTCTGAGGTTGGTCCCCTCTCTTCTGAGATCCCTTTGGAACATGAGGAAACTCATGTCTCAACACATGACGTAGTGCCAGGGACCACCAGCACTGGGCTCAGCTCAGAGGTGGGCGCTGACGCTACCATGGCTGCCGGAGTTGCAGCAGTTGAGGCATTTGTTGCCCACAGTTCCTTAGAAGGAACTCTATCTGAGAAAGACTCTCAGAAGGAACCAGAGGTTCCTCCTCAAGATATAACAGAGGTTCCTCCTACATCCTTTGATCAACAAGGTCCCACTTTCTCCATAACAGACTCAATGATTGGTTCCGGCTTTCAGCTGGGAAGGATGGTAGTCACCCCACCCTCTGTGCAATTTCGGCCTTTCTTTGGTCGAACTGAGAAGTTGAAGTGCATTGAAGCCATGCATAGCCAAATATCAACCTTCAACCTCTCCGACGATGCCCAGACTTCTGGTGCTATGGAGCACCCATCAGCAAGGCAACCCTCTGATCTAGATCTTACTCTAGTTTCTGAGGACACTCAAAGGCAGCCTTCCAATGAACTTGCTGCTATCGCAGGTAAAGCTGTCCAAGAAGAAGAACCTCCTGAATATCAAACAAGGGATTTAATCGATGAAGTCCTTGAGGCTGAAGTCTCTCGTCCTCCTTCATCTCAACCCTCATCTTCTCAACAGCCTTCCACTGCCTCTGACCTCCCTCCAGAATGCGCTCAGAATGCGACTCAGAGCGAGATTCTCATGGAGATATGCCAGCTGCTACGCTACATTGCCAGAAGGCAGTAGTTCTAAGTCAATGATGACGTTTATATCTTAGCCACCCTTTTTGATGTAACAAAGGGGGAGTAGATAAATGATAAAATTTTTGTACATTGGCTATTGTAAACACTAGGCTAGAACTTAGGGGGAGCAACAATTTAGGGGGAGCCAAATCTTTTGTATCTTTACAAAACCATAAATGAAAAATCATTTCTTTGGCATCTCATGTTTTACCTATTTTATGCTTATCTTTAATTATATTTTTTGCATCTCTTGATTTACTTAGCTTGATATTTCTGAATCTCATACATACATTATCATGAAATACATGCTATGAAATTGATAATCTCAAACAGTAATCATACATTGCATACTTGAACTGTTGATTATCTCAGCCTTCTAAGAAAATAACGAAGCCTTCTCTCAGAAAGCCAAATTAGTTTCTAAGAAAGCAAAAGTGAATTCAGAATAAGTTATGAACTTCCTCAGAAACACTTCTGAACTTAAGCAAAATTATTATCTTAAGACTTAAGTTGTTATCATCAAAAAGGGGGAGATTGTAAGCTCCAGAACCCTTCTGAGAGAATTAAGCATAATTCTCTTAAAGTCATGAAAGTTTTAATGATAACAAGGTAAGCCATAAGTATAAAATTTTACTTAAGGTTTTGCTAATATGTGCGCTAAGTGTCTCAGAAAGCTATAAATTATTGCAATACCATGAGCAAAGACCAAGACAAAACATCAAGTAACCTCGAGATCAATTGATAAAATTATAGCGCCGAAGATATCAGAAAGGATATCTCAGAAGCGCAGAAGGTGAAAACATGTTTCTGAGGAAAGAACACTGTCGCCTCAGAAGGGTCTCAGAAGACCTCGCGACTAGTAGTTCTCAGAAGGGTCTTCCCTCAGAAGGTTAGCCTCAGAAGTCCGTACAACTCTTAGAAGGTTGGACTCAGAAGCAACCAAGTGTCTGGACTCAAGGAAGTGCAAACAGACTCAGAAAGCTCGCTACAACTAGCCAAGGAAGTGGGAACACGCGCACTGTGCAGTTCTGAAAAGTTCCTCATTTGGCGTTGACTGTAGCAGGGAGCCGTTCTGAAAAGGACACAGCCACATAAGCAAAGTGAAAGCCTCTAATTTCGCGGCTCTTTGATGCCTATATATATGAGTTCAATTCCAGAGCAATATGACGAAACTCTTGCACTAAAACTCTTGATTAAACGTGCCAAAACTCTGTTGAATTGAAAATCATTTTGCGAAAACTTAGAACTTTCTCAGAAAGACAATTTTTACGAAATTGTTCTTCTAACTTTGCAAAATCTTCTAGTTCTGAATTGGTGTAAATTCTTACATTTGTAAGTTAATTCTAGAAGTCTACTAAGTGTAAAACTAGGTTTGTAACTTAGTCTTGGTAGTTGTTTTCGATCAAAACAAACCTTCGAAAAACGCTAAGTCCTTCTTTGTGTGAAGGCAGTTTTAAGTCCTCTAGTGTTTGAGGCAAAGTTCAAAGTCCTTAATTGGTTAAGGCAAGGAAGTCCTCTAGTTTGAGGCAAGGAAGTCCTCTAGTTTGAGGCAAGGAAGTCCTCTAGTGTGAGGCAAGGAAGTCCTCTAGTGTGAGGCAAAGAAACCCACGTCGGGTTGTGAAGTGGTGGAAGTCCTTTACTTGGTAAAGGCAGTGTTGTCTGAGAAGGCACATTAAGAAGAATATCTAAGAACTCTCAACTGAAGGTTGAGGACTGGAGTAGGTTGGTTATAACCGAACCAGTATAAAACTCTTTGTGTTAAGCTTTTCTCTCTTACTCTTTAATTGCATAAAGCTTTGAGAAAAACTCAACCACGGTTTTAACTAAGAGGTCTTGTGAAAACATTGCCAATTAAAATCAGAAAGCGTTTAAAAGATTATAACTCAAAGTCATTTTCTTAAGACTACTCAGATAGGAACTTTCTTAGAAAGACTAAGTTCTCAGAAACTTAATCTTCTCAGAAAGCTATTTCCGCTGCAAGCTCTTAAATCCACCTTCTGAGTAAAAACAGTTTTCTAAGTAAAAGTTTTAAAAGGTAATTTTCAAAACTTGCACGATTCAACCCCCTCTTCTCGTGCACACATACACTTTCATTATATTGTATCATAATTATGTATTGAACATTGTTTACATAACAGATGGATGCATTAATATAATTATTAAAGATGCATATAGGTATGACACTCCAGAAATCTATATAATTGCGTTCTTTGAAAATGATATTAATTAAATTATGCATGTATCATTGCTTTTAGAATAAACCGGAGTGATCCCTCTATTGTATCCGTGGAGCTCACCCCAATTCCACCACTATTTGTTTTAGATTCAGATCAAGGCACAGACACCACTACTAGGTGAGCAGGCTGAGACTGTCAGAGGATTGAAGACTCGGACACTTTGAGAGAATTATACTTTAGAGTCTCATTTCCCTGATATTTTGTATAATCATGTTATGTATTATCTGACGTTTAGTTGAGCTTATAGGGGAATCATAAGTGCCTGTACACGCTTATGGTATTCTTAGAAACTCTAATACCCTACTCTTGTAATATTATTTCGGATTTTACGTTTATATGTGTAATTCCTATGTTTACTTGAATCTATATGTATGTAATGGGCCACTTTCATGTAATACTGTATTATGGTTATGTGCAATCACAGTTTCATAGTTTGATATATCAGATTATGTCTCATCGCGTACTAGCCACGATTTAGAACTTGCGCTTTTTACTTTGAAAATTTTACGGCCCTATTTTCCACGTATCCATATTTTTGAAAATTGACTCTGAAACAGAATGATAATTTCCGGTAATTAACTCATTATGACTTAAGCATAAGGAGGTAATTATTAGGGTGTTACATTTTGGTATCAGAGCAGGTCGAACCTTAAGGCTTGGGGTTATGGCCATCTATGCTTTTGTTGCATAGCATGATAGTGTTATGCTTATAGTTGGTTACCGTAAAACATAACTTGTCTGTTTGGTGCAATAGTGGCTGTGTATACCTAATGTGATTATTGAGACTGATCACCTCAGTGATTGTGTTGGTATGTACAGATATAAATGGCACCTAAGAGACGCACGACAGGGGCATCTGGAAGTGGCAATGACACCGGAAATGTAACTAATGAGGCTCTGGCTGGGATGGCTAGGGCGGTGCAACAATTGGCGGAATACATGGGACGTCAGACACCTCCTGCACCACAACCGGAGGCTGAAAGAGAGAATGTTCGTTTTGCTGAGTTCAGGGGGGTAAACCCTCTAGTTTTTACAGGTTCTACAGACCCGGCGGCAGCTGGAGAATGGATTGAAAGGATGGAAAAGATTTTTACAGTAGTACATTGTTCAGATCTACAGCGTACCACCTTTGCTACTTTCATGTTAGAAAAAGATGCAGGGGATTGGTGGAGGGGGGAAAAGGCCCCCCTGGAGGCTGTGGGGACTCCTATTCCCTGGAATAGGTTTAAGGAGCTTTTCTACGAGAAGTATTTCCCCAGGTCCGTGAGGGAAGCCAAAGAAAGAGAGTTTTTGAATCTGACCCAATGGCGGATATCCATTGCAGAATATACTGCGCGATTCGAACACATCTCATCAAATTTTTAGAGATGTTTCAGGGAAACCCGATTCGAACATATCCATTACAGTAAATGCAGAGGATGCATCTCGATCTGATGATTTGATTAGGGTTAAGTGTAAGGTTAAAAATCAAGAGTTAGTTGTACTTTTTGATTCCGGAGCTACCCATTCATTCATATCATATAAGCATGCTAGGGAATTGCATTTAGCTATGTGTGAATTACCATATGACCTATATGTTTGCACACCTACAGCCAAACCCATAAAGACTTGCACTGTTTGCACTAAGTGTCAGTTCATGTTAGGGGATAGGTCGTTCACCTTCGATCTCATATGTTTACCCTATGTCTGGGTTAGGAATGATTCTGGGTATGGACTGGTTGTCAGCACATAAAATTCTGTTAGATTGCCATGCTAAGTCGGTTGTATTTCCTAACTCATATAGTATTCCTACACCTGAGCCCTCTGTTGTTTCGTTTAGTTTGTTGGTTCATCCTGTGGAAGTGGGAAAAAGTGGGGTTACAGATAAAAGTCTTGTTTTTCTTGCCTCAAACAATATAGAAGCCACGCCAAGTTTGGCTGCTATACCAGTTGTAAGAGAGTATCCTGAGGTTTTCATCTCCACCTAGAGAGGTAGAGTTTAGTGTTGACCTCATTCCGGGAAAAGGGTCTGTCTCTATGGCCCCATACCGTATGTCACCCTGTGAGTTAAAAGAACTTAAAACCCAATTAGAAGAATTGTTAGATAAGGGTTTCATTAGGCCAAGTGCCTCGCCATGGGGAGCACCGGTGTTTTTTGTAAAGAAGAAAGACGGAAGTATGAGGTTATGCATAGATTATAGACAGTTGAATAAAGTGACCATAAAGAATAAATATCCCCTTCCTAAGATTGATGATTTGATGGATCAGTTGAGGGGGGCTAGAGTGTTTTCCAAAATAGACTTAAGGTCAGGTTACCATCAGATTAGAGTCCGAGGGGAGGATATACCGAAGACGGCTTTCAGGACTCGTTATGGGCATTATGAGTTCACAGTCATGTCTTTTGGACTAACTAATGCCCCGGCAGTGTTCATGGATTATATGAATAGAATTTTTCGGCCGTTCTTAGATAAGTTTGTGGTTGTCTTTATTGATGACATTTTAATTTATTCTAAGACGGAGGAAGAACATGAAAGTCATTTGAGGGTTGTGTTGGAGGTGTTGAAGGAAAATAAGTTATATGCTAAGTTGAGTAAATGTGAGTTTTGGATGAAGGAAGTTAAGTTCCTAGGTCATGTAGTGTCAGCAGAATGAATAGCTGTGGATCCTAGTAAGATTGAAGAAGTAGTAAACTGGGAAAGACCTAAAACGGTTACGGAGGTACGGAGCTTCTTAGGTCTGGCCGGATATTACCGTAGATTTATTAAGGGATTCTCACAGCTTGCTTTACCCTTAACTAAGCTCACTCGGAAGAATTCCTCATTTGTGTGGTCAGTGGAGTGTGAGAGAAGTTTTATGGAATTAAAGGAAAGATTGACCACCACGCCCGTATTGGTTGTGCCTGATCCTAATGAACCTTTTGAAGTATATTGCGATGCTTCGAGAAAAGGGTTGGGTTGCGTATTAATGCAACATCACCAAGTAGTGGTATATGCTTCACGGCAATTGAAGCCGCACGAGGTGAACTATCCTACCCATGACCTAGAGCTTGCGGCAATAGTTTTTGCTTTAAGGATTTGGAGGCACTATTTATACGGGGTGAGATTTGAGGTTTTCTCTGATCATAAGAGTTTGAAGTATCTCTTTGATCAGAAGGAGTTAAACATGAGGCAACGACGGTGGATGGAATTTCTAAAGGATTACGATTTTGGTTTGAATTACCACCTTGGAAAGGCAAATGCAGTGGCAGATGCCTTGAGTCGTAAGATGCTTCATGTATCCCACATGATGATTAAGGAGATGGAATTATTAGAAGATTTTAGAAACCTTAATCTAGGAGTGTTGATAACATGGTTTTTGCCAATATTTTATGCCCTTAATTTGGATGATTGTATGCAATTCATTGCTCTATTTTAGCCTTTTATTATACTTAATACAAATTGGAATTTAATTGGGCTTAATAGAAATAAAGGCTAAAATAACAAGTTTTATGATGTTTTTGCAATTCAAGGATGACCTTTGCACTTGATCTTGGATATTTTGTATTTTTAGTACAGGTCAGGGGTATTATTGGAGCTGTAGACATCAGGAACTGAGCAAGAAGCGGCGCAGTGGATTTCAGAACCAGCATCGAGCGCTCCAGCGCCCATAGCGCGCTCCAGCGCACGAGGCCCACTTAAACTCATCACGGGCACAACGCACTAGGTTTTGGAGGCTGCTCACATTATTTAAAGGAGGCTAATGCATCAGAAAACATATCTCTTGACATCACTTCTTCAACCACTCACTACCTCCACTTTCACTTATTTTCTTTTCCTAGTTAGAGTTATTTGTCTTCTCATTAGGATTTCCATTTTGCTAGTTTAGCTCTAGCTCAGTTATTTGCATTCCAATGTTATTCGTCCAGCCCTCTTTGGGTGTTGTAAGTTACTCTTTTATCATTAATTCAGTTATTCGTTTTTTCCATCTTGCCAACTTGCATTTAATTTCTTGCTTTGTTTTTAATTGCTTTCTTTATTCCAATTTGTTTCTTGCCTTTTAATTTCTTGCCATGAGTAGCTAAATTTCTTGGTGGTTTATGAGGGTGTGAACATCATTGGGGTAATTTGAGGCTTTGTTCTTAATCTTGCATAAGTTTTCATTATCAACCCTTAACATGTAATTTGAGATCTTAAATTATGTGTTTAACCCTTTGTCTTGGCTTACTCGATTGAGTTGGCTAATTCATTGGCATATGTTTATGTGTTAGTTGATTAATTGATGCATGGCATATTAGGAATTGGTAATGAGTAATTAATTGGCTGATCAGTCTCTTTAATTAGATTAATGTGATTGGTTTTAATAATTGTTGAGAATGGAACTAAAGGTGAGATCTCACTAATTAATCCCATTCTAGGCAATTAATCATTAGAATCACAACAAAGGAGTTAGATCTAACTCCGACGTAATTAATCAACTTATGCATTCTTTTGTAGCCAATGATTGACACCCTAATGAATGTTCCACCCCCATAAACCGCTGTTCTTATTATTTTCAATTTATTCCAATTTAATTCCCTTGCATACAAAAACCCCCCAATTGTGACAAACCCATCATACAACTAGTCTTGTGCATTACTCTCTTAGCCATTCCTTGTGAGAGACGACCCTGGTTTCCACTAAACTATATTAGGGGAACTTGGTTTAAAAATAATTAAATTTATGGTTGACACGACACAACCATCAAGTGTCTTTAACCCCGGTGAGCATGAGGGTAAGTCACCTTATGGTCTCAAGTATGTTTAAAGAAGACATTGCACGAGCCCAAGTGACGGATGAGGAATTCAAGGGAATCTTTAGGGCGGTGCAAGAGGGAAAAGTGAGAGAGTTTTATCAAGAGGGAGATGTAAGGGTAGGATTTGTGTACCCGCTCATGGTGACCTCCGAAGTAGTATTTTGGAGGAGGCTCATAAGAGTCATTTCACCATTCACCCTGGGGCTACCAAGATGTATCAAGATTTGAAGAAGATGTTTTGGTGGCCGAGTATGAAGAAGGATGTATCAGAGTGGGTTAACCGGTGTTTAGTATGCCAGAAGGTGAAAATAGTGCATCAAAAGGATCCTGGCATGCTACAACCATTGCAAATTCCTCATTGGAAATGGGAAAGTATAGCGATGGATTTTGTAATGGGGTTACCCAGGACACAAGCCGGTAATGATGCCATATGGGTGATAGTGGATCGATTGACTAAATCGGCCCACTTTTTACCCATCAAGGCGACATTTCCGTTGGAAAGATTAGCGAGTTTGTACATACGTGAGGTAGTGAGGTTACACGGGGTACCCGAGAGTATTATTTCGGATCGTGATCCGAGATTTACTTCTCGTTTCTGGGAAGCCTTGCAAAAGGCGTTCGATACAGAGTTGCTTATGTGTACAGCCTATCATCCCCAAACCGACGGACAATCCGAGAGAACAATCCAAACTTTAGAGGATATGTTGAGATCTTGTGTCTTGGATGAGAAGAGTAGTTGGGATAGGATGTTACCCCTAGTTGAGTTTTCTTACAATAATAAGTTTTCATACTAGCATAGGAATGGCTCCTTTTGAAGCATTGTATGGTAGAAAGTGCCGTTCTCCGTTATGCTGGTATGATCCGGGTGAAAAGAGTGCTATAGGACCCGAACTAGTGAGAGAAACTACTGAACAGATTAAAAGGATCAGGGAAAGACTCATGAAAGCTCAAAGTCGTCAAAAGAGTTAAGCGGACAATCGGCGTAGGCCACTAGAGTTTGAGGCCGGAGACCACGTGTTTTTACGTGTGACCCCCACCACAGGTATAGGTAGAGCAATCAAGGTTAAGAAATTAAATCTGAGATACCTAGGTCCATTTCAAATCTTGAGTCGCGTTGGTCCTGTTGCATACCGCATAGCCTTACCTCCCAGTCTATCCAACCTTCATGATGTCTTCCATGTGTCACAACTCCGTAAATACAATTCAGACCCAAACCATGTATTAGAAACGGAGGAAGTACAACTAAAGGATGATTTAATCTTCCCCTTACCACCAACACGGATTGTGGATCGAGACATCAAGAAATTAAGAAGTAAGACTGTCCCGTTGGTGAAGGTGGCCTGGGGGCGGGGGAGAGCGGAAGAGTTTACTTGGGAGAGGGAGGAAGACATGAGGAAGCTACACCCGGTTCTTTTTACAGGTATTGAATTTCGAGGGCGAAATTCTTTTTAAGGGGGGGAGAATGTAAGACCCCGAGAGCTTAATCGTACCTTAATTAAGGTGATTTGAGAAATAATCGCATTATTTAAGGTATAATTAGGATGTATGTGTATTTGGAACGTGTTTTGATATGTTTGCATGGTTAAATATGTGTTATGTGTTATATGTGTATGATAAAGTGACATTTATGTTACATTATGAGTAAAAATGTAATTTGAAATAGGAAAACGAGCACAAAAGACAATTTCTGCTGTTGTTGCTGTCATGTATCGGCATTCCGTCGCTAGCGGCTAGCTCCAGATCGCTAGCGAGGAATGTGGTAAGGATCATCGCTAGCGTCCATAATCCGGCGCTAGCGGTGGGAGGCGGTGAAAGCGGTCCCTAGCGGCTGCAGTAAGCTCGCTAGCGACCAGCTCGATGACAGAATAGAATTTCTGCATCTTCACAATTTTCTTTTAGTCCTTCACCTTTTAAATTTTGCACATAGGTCCCTCCGTCCCCAACATAGTTACCACCCTCTGAAGAAACCTCATTCCATCAGAAACTCATAACCTCCATCCTTCAAACACTCCAAAATCTCTCTTAGAAACTCCATAGCTACATACACTTAAACCTCATCATCTTTTCACCAAAACTCACCTAAATCAGAAACTAAGACCATACATAGAATCCTTACATCAAATCCATTCATTCTAATCGAATAGAAATTATCTAAGAGCTCTAGAATCTCAATCCCCATCATCAAGAGTGAGGAAAGCTTCATAAGCAAGTAGCTTCAAGAAAGACATAGTGGTTCTTGACTCTAGAAGGCAAAACTACAAGAGGTAGGGGTTAGGTTTATGTTAGACAATGTATTCTTATATTTTTCATGCATTAGTTTCGGGTTGAAATGGTTTTATGCATTAAAATGACAACTGAGATGAACCAGTGCTGAGAACAGGATCGAAGCACGCGCTAGCGGCCAAGCTAAAGCCGCTAGCGAGAGTACACGCGCTAGCGTTCATATTACGGGCGCTAGCGAGTTGCTATACAGCTTTGGGCGCTAGGGGCCACGTGGAGCGCGCTAGCAAGCAAATCGCAGGACTTTCTGCAGAGTTCCATTTTTTTGATATTTTGGGCATTTCTAATAATTTGAATTTCATTGTTATATCTTCTATATGTCAGCATAATAAGTATGTACTTATACATCAGTACTAAGTTATCAAAAAGATTTCCTAAATGACTTATGCAAGGAATTTCAAATGAATATTTTTAGGTATTTATGATTGTAATTTTGATGTGAATAATCTGAGGGAGATGTGTGAATATATGTGCTATATGTATATGCTGAATGATAAGGATTATGATAAAATCTCATGTGAAGTGAAAAATGAGTTTATGAGTAGCTTTCTCTACAAACGGTATTGGCAAGGGAGGTTGGCACCCTCGGTCCCCAATACCATTTTGTAAGAGAAAGTGAATAAACCCCTCTTCCCCATAAATGCCTAGTAGATACTAGAGAGGTATGAGCTCATAGCCTAGGGGATGGTGATGCGGAGGTAGAAAGCAAGAGGGTTGTGCCATTTATAGTAAAAGATCATGACACATGACATAATTAATGTTTTATTTGTATTATATTGTATCATAATTATGTATTGAACATTGTTTACATAACAGATGCATGCATTAATATAATTATTAAAGATGCATATAGGTATGACACTCCGGAAATCTATATAATTGCGTTCTTTGAAAATGATATTAATTAAATTATGCATGTATCATTGCTTTTAAAATAAACCGGAGTGATCCCTCTATTGAGTCCGTGGAGCTCACCCCAATTCCACCACTATTTTTTTAGATTCAGATCAAGGCACAGGCACCACTACTAGGTGAGCAGGCTGAGACTGTCAGAGGATTGAAGACTCGGACACTTTGAGAGAATTATACTTTAGAGTCTCATTTCCCTGATATTTTGTATAATCATGTTATGTATTATCTGACGTTTAGTTGAGTTTATAAGGGAATCATAAGTGCCTGTACACGCTTATGGTATTCTTAGAAACTCTAATACCCTACTCTTGTAATATTAGTTCGGATTTTACGTTTATATGTGTAATTCCTATGTTTACTTTAATCTATATGTATGTAATGGGCCACTTTCATGTAATACTGTATTATGGTTATGTGCAATCACAGTTTCATAGTTTGATATATCAGATTATGTCTCATCGCGTACAAGCCACGATTTAGAACTTGCGCTTTTTACTTTGAAAATTTTACGGCCCTATTTTCCATGTATCCATATTTTTGAAAATTGACTCTGAAACATAATGATAATTTCCGGTAATTAACTCATTATGACTTAAGCATAAGGAGGTAATTATTAGGGTGTTACAGTTGATCTATGTTTGAGATATATATATTGAATGGAAGAACTTTTAAGATAATAAAATGCACACACACAAATCCATAACCATATATAAGATGAGGGCTATCTATATATATGAAAACAGCATAATAAAAGCCTACTTTGAACCAACAACACTCAAAGAAAGATCATCAGTAACAAGGAGTATCACTGCCTAAAATCAACCATGAATTAGTGTAAAATATGCAATTCATAATCTATCTAAATAAGAGTTTATTGGAATGTAGCCAAGTAAAAACAACATGATATTATAACATTGAAGAAGTAAAAAACTATTGGTGGGAATAAGAACTAGAATGACTTATGGCAGCTAATAGGAACATATGAAAGTGAATGCACAAATGCATGTACTTTAATTCTGCCGTCATTAACAACTTTGTATATATTATTTTAGGAAAACATATTTATGGAGGAAAATGGAAGACAAGAAAGAATTACAGTATAAAATAAGGAACCTCAGGACAAACCCGTTTTCCAAGTAGTAATAAAGAAAAAGTATAAAAGGAATCCACCCAAAACCACTATAATCATGATGTCGATCAGCTAATTAAAAATTGAATTGAAGATCTGGACCATTGAGCAATAGAAAACAATTAAGAAAGTAAAGATAGTAGACATGAGATAGAAGAAAGCTTTGTCACCATTTCAACATCATTGTGTTCTTCCTTTAAGACATTTAGCATTACAGGAAAGCCCATAGCTCCAAATTCTAACTGGGAAGCTTGATTTTCTCCTATAAGACCTTGTAATATGAACAAAGTTTCAATGTTTACAAATCATAGCCCTCATAATCCTCAATCTAATCCTGATAATAGAAAGAGCAACCAGGTCTTTATCTTCCTTGTTACCTGCTATAAGGTAGGGGTAATAGCCTAATAGCCACCACGCTATAACCTATAAGACTCAATCATACATCCATATGTTTTGTTACTTACAAATACTTAATTACAGTGACTATAAATAAAGGAGGTTAGTTAAATAGGATTCATTTTATTATATTATGTTCATCATTGTACAGTTTAGTTCCAGACAACAATCTAGTAAATTGTTAGAATTCATATCATTCAAATAACTACAGTACTATACCAAACAAGAAATACAATATAGACCATGTGATAACTGCAAAACTACCTTAACCCAGTAGTGTGCTTTGCTGAAAGATTCTGGGCTTGTAATATCATAGACAATAACTGCAACTGCAACACCGCGATAATAAAGTGGTGCTAATGCAGCGTACCTGAAACAGATAATTAGAAATCAAATTTTACTCCAGAATGTATTTGTTGTCATAATAAGAAAAGGCTACAATGTTGTGAGACAGACTCAACTAATGGCTTGTACTTTGTACAATAAATTAAGCATAAACCGGAAAGATTAAGAAATTTACCTCTCTTGACCAGCAGTATCCCATATTTCAAACATGACTGTGGTAGAGTCTTGCAGTGCTATCGTTTGTGACAAAAACAAAGCTCCAACAGTTACCTTACATTACAAAGTCTAGAAAATATAAGAATCCTACCATGAAATAATTTTTATCACATATTTGAATGACAAAAATGTGTACATATCCATTAGGAAAAGTTAAATAAAGAAGAGAAGTATCTCACCTTGGATGTTGGATCAAATTGACCGCGAACAAATCGTAGAACAATACAACTTTTGCCAACACCAGAATCACTTAAGAGAACAAGCTGTGTTCAGCGACATTTAAAGGTTAGTTAACAACACCCTGAAGCTCGGTGATAACATTTCTCCTGTCCTCAGCTAGTTTTGCTTTGCTTATCTAGTCAAGCAAGCGCTCACATATAGCTATTTGCATTTGAAGAATTAATGTGATACATTTTGTTAATAATGTGAAAAAATAAAACACAAACAAAATTTAAAGAATAATAAAAATCTTTGATGACTAATTAAAGAGACCTGATTGGAAGACGAAGTAGCAGCTACGACCAAGGAAGAAGAACTAGAGGAGGCGCCCGAGTCCGAGGAAGAACCAAAGGAGGCACCCATACGACGCTATGCGAGCAGCGAGTAGGAGGCAATGCGATGCGAGCTGGAAACGCTACCCAAGCAGCGGCGGCGGGCGAGTGAACAACAGCGACAAGCAAGCAGGAACAACGAATCGGGAGCATCAGCGGCGCGCGAACTAGGGGCACAACGGTGCCATTCTAGAGACGACGCGAACCAGGAGAGCAGAGCGAGGCACGACAGCTCAACCTCCCCAATCGACAAAGAACAGAGAGCGACGAAGATGATGGAGGCACGATGGCAGAAGCGGCAACAGGCGGAGCAGCAGTAGAACTAGCAGTAGTTTGCGGCAGGATTAGGGTTCCAAGATAAGTTTGGGGTTTTGGTTCATTCTATGTGAAGATGAATTTGTTTCTTTCTTTTAAGTTTTTTAAGTTTTATAATTTGAGAGTGTGTTTTAGTGATGGAAGAAATATGAAGTTATAGATAATTTTTGTCTGGAAGTTTAAGTCATGTTTTTTAATTTTGATTTTTACAAAATTTATAGTCACAGTTAGTAAAGGTAACATCTGAATTAAAACTATGACAAATACTTTATTTCAATGGTCACGGTTATAAATTGTGATCTTTAATATCTAATGTCACGATTTTTTAAAATTCAGTGACTAAAACCTTTTGTATAAAGTCACGGTTATAAACCGTGACTATAGGTGGTTTTAAGTCACGGTTTTCAAACGTGACACAAAAAACCGTGACGTAAAGCCCAAAATGTTGTAGTGCAAGAAGTAAACATCGTATCCTTGTTTCGATTCCTTTCCAAGACATCTCTTATGTTGTCACGCCCCTTAAACACAATATTTTGCTCTTTTGGTAAATGAAAGGTTAATCTTTGAACTGAAGGCCACCTATGATGAATATCAAATGCAAAAAACCTCTAAACAGTTTCTAAGGATGAAAAATATCTACAATCATAATACAGTTTAATCTCATCAAGATCTTCCAAATTTTTGTCAATATGATTGTTTTGTCTAACAACAGCAGTGACATGATCAGGACCTTTATTCACATACTTGAACAAATACTTGATTGAATTTGATTTGTTGCAAAATTCCAAATTCATGTGGCCTCGATATTTCATTAACAACATAGGATTGTACGGAACCACAAACCTATTTTCAACCTCAATATCTTTGACAGTAAACTTGACACCAGTTTCGCGTCGCCTATACACTGGATAACCATCATGGTCGAAATGTGTTTCCTTAATAAATGATTTTGGATAAAATTTGACACAACGACCATCTTTCATGCATGGCGATTTAAAATTTGGAACACCACATGGACCCTGAATCATATACTTAGTAACAACCTCAAACAATCTTTGAAATTTAACTGGGTCAGGCAGTTCTGCACTAATCAAATCATCAATAACACTTGTAGGTTGACTCCTAACACTATGTTCTAGCTATAACAAAATATGAGCATGCGGTAGACCACGTTTTTGGAATTCAATTGTATACATCCCTATAAAAGTAGGGTATACATATTAATAACAATTTAAAAATGGGTTAATGGAAAAAATAAAAAAAATATAATGAATAAAAGAAAGTAAAATGTTACCTGCAACAACTTTCCCAAAGAAGTTTCGTTTCTTGAAGTCTTCCATAAGCTCATCAACTTTAATTCGAAAAATTCTACATGCAACATCAGGTCGATCATTTGCTGATAAACCTAATTTGTGCAAGGAGCGTCTTATTTCTGACCAATTAGGGTTACACGTAACCGTAAGGAAAAGATCTGGATATCCAAATCTTTTACAAATAGTCGTTGTATCCTGACAATTATTAAATATGTATCTGCGTCAACCAGTGAATGAAGAAGGAAGAACAATACGTGTACCAATGGTTTTAGCATCAGTATCACCATGATCAATAACTTCTTCTAACCCTCGCAAATATGCTGATCTATCATTTCGAATAAAAGATAGTCTTTGAGACTCTATCATCGTACGACAATCAACAACAAATTGATGAAACAACTTTCGAGATTTCAATAATAACCCCTGCTCATCAACACGATCTTGCAATCGAAAAGTAACAAATTCTCGTAATGATACTCGTGCTCTTGATGGACATAGAGAATTTGACTCTCTAAATGGGATATCTTCTTGATATCCATCTTCACTATAAGGGAATAACAAAGGGTATTGCAAAGGAAGATATGCAGTATGAGTCTCATGTATCATTTTCAATTCACATGATCGCCCTTGAACAATAATATCACGACCATGGCTAGAACGATCAAATTCACTAACAATCAAGGCTACAACCATAGTTATCAGACTCGACTCGGAGATCGAACCGGTTGAGGCACTGGGTCACTAGTTGAATCGGCGGATAATTGATCCGGTCACTAAATATATAATATATATATATTTAGTAAGGAAATATGAGACATCCAAACAATCAGACTAGTGGTTAAGTAAAATACTTAGGTAAGTGGGGAGCTGGGTTTGATTCCTGCTCGACCCCATCTTGCCACTTTGTTAATGTCAAACATGGAAAGTTGCACTTGTAGCACACGAATCGAAGCACAGAGGACCAACGAACCGAAGCAGGCATAACACGTGGTTCTAACAAGCAGCGAAGCAGCTAACTAGGCAAGATGCACGTGGCTCGAGGATGACAGCACAGAACACTATGCAGCCCGGTTTGATGTGCGGTTCGGAGCGGGTTTGAAGGCCGGTTTGAAGCGAGTTTGACCGGTTTACCCCGGGTTTGACCAACTTTGACCGAATTAAATGCTCAACCGATCGAATTGAAGAATCGGACCGGACCACTTACCCGGTCACCAGGTTCCGATCCGAACCGGCCAGTCTGGTCTGAGTTTAATAACACTAGCTGCAAATTCATCAGTAGAAGGAACATTATATGTCCGGGAATCAGAATAGCGTTTTCTAAATAAGCACAAACCAAACATTTCATGAGGATTAGCTTCCCAAAAGTCCCGAACTCTTCGAAATGACTTGGCCAAAACATTGTGATCATCTATCATACCAGTTAAATCATCAATTAATGATGCATCAAGTGGCTCTGAACCTTCCACATAACTGCAATGGACCTTATAATAATAAGATGCTATGCGTAAAATTGTTGAATTAAAAAAATAAAGAAGTAAGTTAAAACATACCTAAAATGTCTCATCCGATTAACAACTTCATTAGCTGTATCAAATATGTAAAGTTGAGCAAAAGATGGTTTCTCACCAGACATTGGAACCAATGAACCAATTCGATGATAATTCTGACCACTAATAACAAATTGGGGAGGTCCACCACCATCATTTATGTCTCGTTTAATTTTCCCCCCAATTGAGGTGAACGAAAACATACTATTATATACACATATATTTGATATAAAATGCTTGCTTCTTTTATCATAACCATCAATTAACCTGCAAAGTAGTTCCGGTGGCTTTCCAAACAATGAAATTTGAACCCTACATTTACAACAACACATAGAAAACTCTGGATTTTGAGTATTGGTTTTGACAGCACGCTCAACATATTTATGTACAATTACAAAGTGCAAGTAAATGAGTTGTCTCCATGATCAAAATTTCTACATATAATAGTATACATTAATAAATATTTATGTACAATTACAAAGATCATAAATAAAATGAAAATAATTATACCTTCAATCTCACTAATGATAAATAACACATGATGTCTTGGTTCAATGTATGACTACATTCAATAAATTCATGATCTGTAAAGTAATAATTATGAACTATTAGTATTTTATACATATCAATTTGATTACTACGAAATAATTTACATAACTGTACACATTATACTTTTTTTTTTTAACATATAAAAAAGGAAACAACATGTTTGCTTACCATTTATATCGTCATTGACCAGACTTTGTGTTTGATCATTTAAGTTTGCTAAACTTCTTCTATTTTGGTATGATTACATGGATGAACCTTATAAAAGAACATACATATTATAAAATAATTTTGCCTATTTATATACAATTTATTTGATGCATATAAGAAATAAAAAAACTAATAAATATAAATAGATATACCTTCATTAATAGTGTGTTTCTTCTTTTTTCCATTAACGTATGTCATTCTATTTTTCCTAGCAATTCTGTATAGGATGGATGTATCAATAGAAGTATTGATACTTGGCACCTAAAATGAAAAAATTAATATATAGATATAAAGTTGTAAAAATAAGCTTAAATATTATAATAATGTTTGTCAAAGATACAATAAATACTCTAAAAAATGTAACATTTAATATCATGAAAAAATGATATATATTTCAAAAAATATCATAGAGAACTTTATACATGACAATTTGTGCAATAAGTTAAGGTTATATTTAAAAGTAATATAATAATATATTGTTATAATAGCAATTGTAAATAGTTGTATGATTTAAAGTGTACAAACAAATTTACAGGATTGAACATATAAAAAACGAAAATTAAAATGTAAATTTTTTTTTACCATCAATGTTGTTAAATTTAAATAAAATTTTCAAAGGAAATTTAATTACTCTATCACTCAAATTGGAAGCATCCAAAAATTTAAAAATACAGAGCAGTCCTAATCATATTAAACATTTCTATCCATATTAACCATTTATTAATCTTCATTCACTATCTGTTCAAATGAACTTTGTAAAACAACCAAGAAATTGTCTTAATTTAAACGTACCATATATCATTACTTATCTAAAAATTACATACGGAATAGCTAAATCAGATGATGATATATGATGGTGAGTGTCGCAACTCCCACAAATTTATTATTTTTAAAATCAAGTTCCCCTAATATAGTTTAGTGGAAACCAAGGTCGTCTATCACAAGGAATGACTAAGAAAGCAATACGCAAGACTAGTCGTATGAGGGTTGTCACAAATTGGGGGTTTTTGAATGCAGGAATGTAAAATTGATTTAATTAAAATAGAATGCTAAAAATAGTGGTTTATGAGGTGGATCATTCATTAGGGTATTTATCATTGGCTACAAAAGGATACATGAGTTAATTAATTAATCTAAAGTTAGATCTAACTCTATTGTTGTGATTCTAATGATTGATTGCCTAGAACAAGATTAATCAGTGAGATCTCACCTTTAGTTTCATTTTCAATAATCTTTAAAGTTAATCACATTAATCTAGTTAAAGAGACTAATCAGCCAATTAACTAATCATATGTCAATTCCTATTATGTCATGCATTAATTGATCAACCAACACATGAACATGCCAAATGAACTAACCTAACTCAATCGAGTAAGCCAAGACATAGGTGAACACACACAATTTAAGATCTCAAATTATATGTTAGGAATGACAATTAAAACTTATGCAATATGAAGTGCAAAGCCTCAATTTACCCCAATGATGTTCACACCCTCATAAACCACCAAGAGACTTAGTTACTCATGGAGAAATAAGGGCAGAAATTAAATTGGTTTGGAAATAAATATGAATGGAAGAAAACAATTTGAATTGAACAGTAAAGAGAAAGGGTAAAGAAAATAATGATTAATGGAAAGTAAAATGCAATTAAGGAAATTAACGAAGAACGAATAACTGAATTAATTCTGAAATTAACTTACAAAACCCAAAAGACTTGACGAATAACGTTGAAAGTAAACAATGAAGAAAGTTAGAGACCAACTATGAAAAAGATGAAATCCTAATGAGAGGAAAACTCTAACAAAAAGGGACAACAAAAGCATAGAGTTTGAAAAGTGAGAAGATATGAAGAGGTGTGTAGAAATGTATTTTCTGGATGCATAAGCACTAATTTATATAGAGGAAGCAGCCTCAGAACCCTTGCAATTGGGCCCACAACGCGGTTTTGCAGATTGGTCCCTGCTGTAACAGATTTGCAAGCGCGCGCTAGGGCGCTGGTACCGCGCTAGAGTGCTGGTGATGTGCACGAGCTGAGAGCTGATGGTGCTCGGGCGCCAGGGCTCCCTGAGGGCGCTGGGGCGCTTGATCCTGACCTGGACTCCGCTGCTGCGCTTCTTACTCAGTTCCTGATGTCCATTGCTCCAATTATTCCTATGACCTGCACCACAAACATCAAATACCAAAGATCAAGTGCAAAGGTCATCCTTGAATTGCAAAAACATCATAAAACTTATTTATTTAGCCTTTATTTCCATTAAGTCCTAGATAAATCCAAATTGTATTAAATACAATAAAAGGATAAAAATAGAGTAAAGAAGTGCATACAATTACTCAAATTAAGGGTATAAAATATTGGCAAAAACCACGTTATCAAGGATCCCCACACGTGAACAATTGCATGTCCTCATGTAAGAAACAATGATTCCAAGCACTTCTCAAAATAAAGCAATGACAATTACATCCCAACACCTATATCCTAAAAGAAAAACAAAATACTACAGATGATGGAAAGTTAATCAAAACAACACATCCTGGTCAAAATTACACAAAACCCACAATCATATTACAAGTTGGCATTCAAAAGAAAATCATGAGTTAAGAGAATCAGTTCATGTTATGCAGAGCTGGTTGATTGGCCCTCACCAGTGTGTTAATCTCTCAATCACTCAGTGTTTTGGCTAAGCACTCAAATGAAAAAATCACACTAGACTCGCATTCCATAAATTTGCTATACTCCTAACATTGCAATTCCACAAACATGGTGCATCAAGAGGTCTTTACAGGGTTGTAACAGGGCTTGGGATAGGTATGACATATATGGGAAGTGG
This sequence comes from Aeschynomene evenia, assembly GCA_013621005.1. Classification (NCBI taxonomy): domain Eukaryota; kingdom Viridiplantae; phylum Streptophyta; class Magnoliopsida; order Fabales; family Fabaceae; genus Aeschynomene; species Aeschynomene evenia. Next base: position 349,725 of record RYYW01000039.1, on the reverse strand, counting down.
ACTAGTTCCAAGAAACTAAGAATTCATGGTTCAAATGATCCCAGATGATTTCCAGAGATAGAGAAAGAAATGAAGAGATAGAGATGAAGAGGAAAGAAAACACCCAAAACCAATAAACCAATAAAATTCATAGCAAAATAATTCCCAAGATGATTCCCAAATAATTCGAAAATGATTCCCATAAACCCAACAACCTTTATATGCAAACAACCACAATGAAAATTTTTTTGTTGAATTTTCTGAATTTTTTCCGTTTTTTTTAATCCTCATTCCAATTCTTTTGACAATTTGAAATGAGAGAAGAAATGATAAAATTAAAATTAACCACTTATGTACAACAGCATTACCCTTTACAGATTATCCCATTCCAAATTACAACTGAAACTCAATTTCCCCACACTTAGAACCTTGCCCAATATTCAAACCATGTCCTCCTAGTTTCTCAAAGGAGATTTTTCATTGTTTTTCACTTTTGGATTGTAATGAGCTTTGCAAGGAATAAAGGGATAAAAGACTCAAATTGGCTACAAACGATGGGAAATGTGTATCAGATGACTATTTGGCTAAGTGGCTAAAAGATGTAAAAACAAAATTATTCCTCAATCACACACAACATGTATAAAACGCACAACAAGAATCAAGCAAATTCAGGAATAACAAATGCAAGTGTGTGTGTGCTCACATGAAGAGAGTGATCAACAGATGCATTTAATCACATAAAGGCTCAATTCTCACAGGTAATCCAAACAACCAATCAGAGATAACAAAAACAATTCAAACTCATATGGGAATAATTATGCTAACAATTTCAGAATTAAAATCACAGGGTAACAGCAATTTCAGGCCAAAGGGTGCTATAAAGATAACTAGTCAATCATCTACCTAAAAACACATAAAAACAAAGAAAAATAAAAGAGAAATAGAAGAAAAAGTTAGACAAGAAAACATTTACAAAAGCAATTTCTATGCCCTCCCCACACTTGAATGAGACATTGTCCCCGGTGTCAACAATTAAAAGAATAGAGAGAAGGGTATAGAAGGGACCTGCAGATGACTCAATCGTCCTCAGAACCGTCAAAATCCTCGTCATCGTCATCATCCTCCTCCTCATCATCCTCATCATCGTCTTCATCCTCCTCATCCTCCTCAACATCAATGGGAGCTTGGGACTGTCCCGGAGGTCCATAACCATAGGAGAGGTGCTGGTCAATGTAAGACCGGAAGTCCCGTTGCGCCTCTACATGGCCAGAAACTACTGATCATAGTAGCTCTGTGCAGCTGCAAACTTCTGGTCCATGTACTCCTTCATGTTGACCTCTATTTGGGTCAACTGAGCAGTGATAGAGTCTAGAGGATTTGCCGCTGGGTGGCTCTTGTTCTAAGTCGCAGTATCCTTGGTCGAGAGACCGGCGGCGGTGAGAGAAGTTGGTGGCCCTTGCCACTCATCATCAGCAAACTCTGGGACCCCACTCTGAATGGCCAACGAAGTAACAATAGAGGGGAAAGGTAGGCATCAGTTGACCTCAATGTGGTGTGCTTGATGCATGGTCCGCTGCAAGCAGGTGGGCAAGTCGATCCAGTGGCCCTCCACAATGCAGTATAAGAAAATGGCTTGGTCTGTGGTGAGGTCGGAGATGTGGGAAACAGGATGAATGTGACCGAAGTAAATTGGGGACCACGCTCTAGCCTCCAGGTTGAGAGTGTAGTTCTTCAGCGTGCGGGGTAGCATATTGGTACCCAGTGTCCAGCTGCTACCCGGAAGACAGACGCGGTTCTTGATCACCTCCAGATCTGTCTCTGCCATAGATTGAATGGCATCGGGTTCACCAAATGCATAGCCGGGCTCCGGGGCAATGTGAATGTGAGTGGCTAAGCTCGCCACGTCTACTAGAATGAACTTGCCCCGAAGGAAAACCTCAGTAGCAGACCAGTCATGGAAGTTGGCGTAGAACTCCCGCACCCAAGTGATATTTGATCTTACCGGGGGGGTTGAGGAGATAGTGGTCCCACCCCCGTCTCTCAATTTCCTGGATGACCATGTCGAGCCTCCTTTGGCCATCGTCTTGGAATTTGTAAACCAACTCGAAGAGCGGCTTTCGTTTGTGGATGGTGGCGTGGAAGGCCATCTCGGCGGTTACCTCAAGGAACCGCCCCGGATTGTGAGGTTGATCATATGAATGATCATCCTCCTCGGCGGTGCGTACCCGCTTTCCTTTGCCACCTCTGGTCCTTGGTGTCATGCCTGCAGAGTAAGAATCAAAATAATTAAATTTCCAAACATGCACGAGAAATATTGCTTTTGCTTTTCATGCCATTTTTTTATTGTTATAAAAACAAATTCAAAACAACAAACAAAAACAACAAATTAAAGAAAATAAATGGAAAGTATGCAGCATCTCAGCAGAACAGGTTCAACCAATTTTCTGCAGCAGGGCGGCGCTAGGGCGCGATGAGCGCGCTTGAGCGCTCGACCTGCAACAGAAATGGGTTGCGAGCGCTAGGGCGCAACCAGCGCACTAGAGCGCTCGAGGGTTTCGTCAATAGTGAGCAACAATGCAAACAGTAAACCACACAAGAAATCGCAAGAAAAATCATGTATTTGGTCATAAAGCTCGGAATAGACATGCAACTCACAAAGATAACCGATTAAATGTAACCCAAACACCCAAAAAACACATCATCACTTCTCATTCTATGTAGAAAACAAATTTTTATCCAAAATAGAGAAGAAAATATGAGTTCAAGCAATGTACCTTGATGAGATGTGATGCTAGAAGTAGAAAGATGAATGTATGGGGTGTTTGTGAGTGGATTTGTGAGAAATGGTGGGTTGAGGGTAGAGGAGTGCTACTGTTGCGCTAGGGCTCAGAGATATTGAGAAATGGACGAATGAGTTCTGCAATTTGGGGTTTTAGGATTTTGAAGAAACCCCCGCGCGCTAGGGCGCTGACCCGAAACACGGCGTTTCATTAAGCGAACGCGCGTGTGTGGTGCCCGGGCGCTACTTTTTGTTGCAGAAAAGAGATTTTTGCTGCTATTATTCTAGAATGCATGAAAAATCCTAATTAAACTAAATGCATGCAAAATTAAATATGGCAAACATTAAAACAGTAAAATAAGGAAAATAAAATACGAAAATTAAATTAAAATGCTGAATTTAAAAAAAAAAAACCGGTGGGTTGTCTCCCACCAAGCACTTTGCTTTAACGTCCCTAAGTTGGACGGTTGACTGCATCAATTTTGTTTTGGACCCTCCATGTGAGGAGTATCAACACCATCAAGGCTTGCTCCAGTCATGAGGTGGATAGCGCTCACATTTCCCTTAGGATTAGGGACCGTCTGAGATGGAATTTGTGAGGTGTCAGCTTGTTCATAAGCTTGTGTAGCTGGATTTCCTTTCACCTGGTTGACCTCATTTTGCAAATTCAACATCATCTTCTTCTGCTCCATGATTAGTTTCATCACATCACCGAGAGTTGGCTCATCATTTGAAGTTGGAGGTGCAGGTAAAGCCAACTGTTGGGGTGATGGAGGTAGAGACAATGGAGCTTGGTATGGAGCTTGGGGTTTCCTTTGATGAGGAGGTTGATACCAAACCTGCTGAGTTGGTTGAGCTTGTTGTGGTTGTGGATTATTGTTCCATCTCAGGTTCGGGTGATTCCTCCAACTCGGGTTGTAGGTGTTCCCCATGGGCTGATTTTGTTGCTGAAATTGCGGCTTTCCCGGAAAGGTATTTGCAGTCGCCACCATCGTTGCTTCATGTTGTAGGTGTGAGCACTGGTCAGTTACGTGGGAGTCCATTGAGCATATCCCACACACCATTGGCTGACTTGGGGTTCCCGATTTAGATTGGTTGATGGCCAATTGCTTCATGAATGTTGCAATTTCGTCCAGCTTTTGGTAAAGGCCACCATTCTCCTTTTGAGTCACCTTATTCACCTTTTTAGTCACAGCAGTAGCCCTTGTGCCAAATTGCTGTGAGTTGACAACCATGTTCTCGAACAAGATCCTTACATCTGTCGAAGTCTTGTCCATCAAGGCACCACCAGTAGCGGCATCGATCACGCACCTATCCATTCCCGTCAGACCCTCATAGTAATATTGGATCAACAATTGCTCAGAGATCTGATGGGTTGTGTAAGACCCCAGATTTCAATTACGTCTTAATTATGGGTAATTAATGATGATTAACCTTATTTGAGACTTAATTGAATTGTATGCGTCTTTGATGACTTGTTTGATATATGGATTATGTGCAAGGATGATTGAGTAAATGTATACACGATTTTCACACATTATATGATTCTATGATTTAGAAAATGTATTGCGAAAGTTTATAATTGAGTTTTGAAAACGAGAATAAGGATTGAGAATGACCTTGAGGTTTTGGAGAGTGGAGCGTGGTTAGAAACATGGTAGATAGAGTATTAAGAGTATTAGAAGAGTTCAAGCATGCATAATAGGAAATTGGAAGAGTTAGTGATGTAATTAGTGTTGATTTGAGTATGAGAATGATGGATTAGCATATTATGGATTAGAATATGATGTCCCCAAGTATATTTAAGGTGTGGATCATGTTCGGATGGATGAGGATGAATAGGATGCATATGGGGACAATTAGGAGAAGAATTCTGCATAATCTGCATTCTGCCACAGGACCAGCCGCTAGTGCATAATATGTGTGCGCTAGCGCGTGGCCGGTCGCTAGCGAGTGTTATTGGGCGCTAGCGACCAAGTCGAGAAAGAACAGCAAGTTCTGCATTTTTCATTCCAGTCCTTGGTCCTCCATCTTTTTGATATTGCATATAGGTCCCTCGACCCTAAGTCGCCCTATAACTCCAGGAGACACTTAAACATCATCAGAAACTCATCCTTCCCCATTTGGTAAGCTGCTCAAATATTCTCTCAAGTTCCTAGCACTCCAACTTAGATTCCTATTACCAATCCTCATAGAATCCGAAAATAAATTACATATTATCAACCCTCACAAGGTTCTCTATCTTTCTAACCGATTAGAAGTTAGTAGCAACCTAAGAATCATCATCACCATCATTTTAGAGAGCTTTGGGGGAGTGTTCATCAAGGATTTGAAGAACAAGAGAGGATTAGAGCTTGATTTGGAGGTCTACAAGAGGTAGGGGTTTAGTAATAAAGTTATGTTTCAGTATATGATGGATTTCTAAAAACTAAATGATCAAAAACTGGATTTTGGACTGCTTTTGGTTGTGTTATGTTTTGCTGTTCTTGAGTCCAGAATCGAGCTACTCGCTAGCAACCACATAGCATCCGCTAGCGAGCATTCATGGGCTAGCATCCATCAGTTAGGCGCTAGCGACCGTGTTTCACCGCCTCAACCGCTAGCGACCAGCATGTACGCGCTAGCGGCCGAGTGCAGAACAGAACTGAGAAAATATGTTTTTGACGATTCTTAGCAGTTTTTAAACAAGTTTATCGTGGAAAATCAAGTCTTCAAGTAATACTCTAATGTCTATTTATGTATTTACGTATGTTCTTGTATATAGTCATGTTAAATTCACTTTAAGTGAAAAATGGTCATTGTGTTAAAAGCTGACTCAAGAGCAGATTCGGAACAGGCGCTAACGGCCATATTATAATCGCCAGCGCGTGCACACGCGCTTGCGACCACAGTACAGCGCTAGCGGGTGTTTGCACCGCCTTGGGCGCTAGCGGCCACAGAGAGCGCGCTAGCGACCAAGTCGCAGGATTTTCTGCAGAATTGTTTCAAATGCTACATTTTTTGTGATTTTCGCATTTTAATGATTTCTAACCCTCTTCTTAGAGTCTAAACGACTGTAACATGTTTATTATATGTGGTTAGAACAGAAAATGCTATTTATGAAGAGAAATTAATGATTTAAAGGGAAAATGGCATGTAAATGCAACTATGTGCATAAATGGCATGTAAATGCAACTATGTGCATAAATGGCATGATTCATGTGATTTATAAGTTAAAGATGTTATGCATGACTTGTATATGACTTAAGAATGATGTAAGTTTTTGTACATGCATATATGCTGTAATACTATGACAAGTCATGATATAAAGATATGATACCTAAGTATGACGGAAATGCATTGAAATGTCAAAGTAAGTGATGTGTAACCTTCGGTCACTTGTGTCGTCGGTAAGGGAGGGTTGGCAACCTCGGTCACTGACTTCACTAGTAAGGGAAGGTGAGAACCCCCTCTTCCCCACAGATGTCTATTAGAAACTAGAGATGTATGAGCTCATGACCTGGGGCCAATCATAGTTGCATTTTATATATGAGGCATTGTTTTCATTAATTGTTTATTTATTTTAATAAACATTATGATGTCCTTAGAATGGAATAAAGATTAGGTACATAACCTAATAGTGAGACTCCATTCTTAAATGTCCCTAGTCAAGTATTACTGTAAATAAGAGGACAATAGTAATACGTTGAGACTAGTATGTGTATCGACTGATAACCTTTTCTCACAAGTTATGGATATGTGATATCAAGTCTGCACATAGGTATATATGGTGATATATATTGGACTGACCCGCCTTGAGAACATCACATGGATCGTAACGTGAATGTCATAGATGATTCTCATAGTGATGATGGTACATGTGATCCTTCGACTTGAAGTTATTGCAATCCGCTACATGAGAAACTGTATGTTTTAATATCGTCAAACGTTATCCGTAACAGGATAATTATAAAGTCGATTATTGGATATATCGCGAATCATGTATGCAGATGTGAGTAACGTAGATAGGATTTGTCCCTCTCACATTACGAGAGATATATCTGTGGGCCCCTTGATGAGTAGGACTGAGTAAATGCATGGCCGTGCTGAAATGAATTAATGTGCGACATTAATCTCATTTGATTTTATCAGTCTACTCGGTAATCAAGAAACTAATGATTTAACTATACAAGATGACTGATTTCATGCTTGTGTTAAATCTAGATATTTGGACAAAGGGATTGAATTGTACAATAACATCGGTCACGTAAAGGTTATGTCAAACCATTGACTTTCTTATAACTTGGGTAACAGTGATGTGTTGCTAGATACCGCTCACTGTTTATATTATTAAATGATATTTAATGATATTGCCAACGTTATAAGAACCTATAGGGTCACACACTAAAGCAGTTTTAATTGATGCTTAATTAGATTAAATTAGTGTGACTAATTTAATTGCATTCTGCTTACATCAGATGGGCCCAATAAGGCACAAACTAGGTTCAAGTTTTCTATGAGATGAGAGTGGAGTGTTGGCTATAAATAGCAACACAAATGAGCCTAGCCTCAGACACAAGAATTTTGAATTCACACACTCTCACTCAGAGAAAGCTAATCCTTGTTTTTTCTGAAATTCATTACTAGCATAGAGAGTCTCAAAGAAGCATCAAGGTGGACGTGTGACGGCCACATCTGCTGTGTGGACTTCTAAAGGCTGCCGCTGCTACTGCGTTGGAAGGATTGACATAGCTCATTTCGTGTAGTTGTCACGCTTCAATAGGTATATCAAACATGATCTATGATATTTCACGAGGGTCTATGGGAGGGAATTGCATGTAAAATTTTTGTTTTCCGCTGCTTCTATATGCATGATTTCCCTACAGTGGTATCAGAGCCACTTGTGAATTCGTATTTCTGTTTGATGGCATTACCTGTTATTTATAGGATAAATACGATTTTGTTATGTTTTTCTTTTTGTTTATGTGATAAACATGGTTTTGGTTTTTCTGTAGGAATGTGTTTTGTTCATATGATTATATAATTTCGAATTTCATATGTTATGTGATAACATGATTTTGTTACTTTGCCAATAAGGATTCATAAAAACATGTTTATGTTGCTAGTGTAATGAGATAACTCTGTAACTCATTTTATATATTGATGTGTTCCGGTCAAAATTCGATTTTGATATATGTGGTTTAAGAAACACTCTTGTATAAACTTGATTTTGATAAACATGTGAGACACATAGATTCAAGAGTTGAATTCATATGTGTTCAATCATTATTTTCAAAAATTTTGAATTCTTGATGATGAATTAGAATTTTTGAAATCCATATGGCTATTTTCATGATGATGAATTAGTATTTTCGAATCCATATGGCTATCTCAAATTTTAAAAATTATTTCTTTTTCGAAATCTTGGCCAAGAATGGCTAAGATTGGTTTTTCTTGTATTTTGAAATTCTTGTTTCCATATCAAGATAATTCGATTTTGAAGTATGGTTATTTTGAATTTTGAAAATCTTGTATCAATTAAAATAGGAGTCACGGTCAGGAAGTTTCTAATCTTCAGCGGCTATATATATATAATGTATGTATATAGTAGAGCTGCAAGTTACGTGATTCTTGGAAGTTACGTGACTCCAAGTTACGTGATCAATGCTTCCCACTTCTTCAGCACCTATTATTGCGCACTATATATATATTCTTTAATATTTAATAAATTATATATATATATATATTTCAAATTTTGAAATATTTTAATTAATGAGATTAATTAAAAATCGAACACCTATATATATGGAGTATCTATATTTAAAATTTTGAAATATTTTAATTAATGAGATTAATTAAAAACAGAACATCTATATATATGGAGCTAGTATCTATATTTCAAATTTTGAAATATTTTAATTAATGAGATTAATTAAAAACAGAACACCTATATATATGGCGTATCTATATTTCAAATTTTGAAATATTTTAATTAATGAGATTAATTAAAAACAGAACACCTATATATATGGAGTATCTATATTTCAAATTTTGATATCCTTTTAATTAATGAGATTGATTAAAACGGAACACCTATATATATGGAATATTTGTATTTCAAATTTGAGATATTTTAATTAATATGATTAATTAAAATTTAAGATCTTTTAATTAATATGTGATTAAATTTCCTACGGGGCGCGTGTTTAATTTGTAATTGATTAAAATGATATAAAGTATTTCTTTTATCATGTCATGGGATGCATGTATATAAGTTCTCATATGCTTTATTTATTTTATTTTATTATTACATGTATGTTGCATTTGCATGTTTTATATATATGTATGAGATACATGTATGAATTTTATATGTTAAATGGTTTAACATTATATGGTGAGATCTATTTATAAAAATCTCTTATTATAAAATATTAAGTCATGATAGCCTTCCAATGCCTGGCACTCGTCAAGACTGTTATCGATGTAGTGTGGGTCTGCCAAAGCAGGGCACTCTTATCTATAGCAGTAAGGCGCGATAGGACAAGCAAGTAATGTCTGACTGCCAACCATTGGGTTTGACTTAACTAAGTGAGATTCAATAAGATTGAGAGGCTTAGAGGCAACGACAGTTGGGCTTTAATTCATAAGATGAATTAGAATAAGGTGTTATTCACCCAACTATCCAAGAATTGTATAAGATACAATTGGAAAGAGTTTCCTACCTAAATAGTCGAAACTTTAAGCGATCAACCAAAGTTGACTTAAAGCTAGATGAAATATGGATCTTGGCCCACTATAAAATATTCCAAAGGAAAATTTTACGAATCAATGTAGAGGGTCATTGGTTTGAGTAAAATAGTGGGACCAATATTTAATTAAAGTCCTAATTAAATATTATATGTCATGATTCTCACTCTGCATATTATCTTTCTGTGGTTTACCATGACATCACACACATTAAATAACTTGTCATTGCGATCTATCCTTGAGAAGGATAAGTTTTATCCTTGAGAAGGATAAGTTTTATCCTTGAGAAGGATAAGTTTTATCCTTGAGAAGGATAAGTTGTCTGGAACAAATTTTCTAGACTGGTATAGAAACTTGAGGATTGTCCTCAAGCATGAAAAGAAATGTCCTCAAAGGAATTGTTCCTAAAGAGACACCAGCTGCAAGTACTTCTAGGGCTGACAAAGATGCTTATAAGAAGCATCAGGATAAAGTCTTAGATGTTTTGTTGTCTTATGCTTGCTACCTTGACCCCTGAGTTGTAGAAACATCATGAGAGTCATGAAAGCATGGAGGCGTATGATATGATCATACACCTTAAGCAACTCTATCAAAGGGAAAAGGCAAGGTCATCTTGATGGTTCAAGATGGAAAGAGCAAAAGAAGCAAAGCAGCAAGTCCAAGGGCAAGGGCAAGGCAATGAGATTTCCAAGCTAAAAGCCCTGAAGCCTAAGGGTGATGCGTCTAAAGAGGATACCTACTTCCATTCCGGTGAGACCGGACATTGGAAGAGGAACTATGCAAAGTACCTAGAAGAATGAAAGAATAACAAAGGAAGTGAGACTTCCAGTTCATGTATGATTGTTGTATATGTCAATTTATCTACTTCTGCATCATGAGTATTAGATACACGATGTAGTTCTCACATTTCTCACTTGTCTATTTGTGCAAATGAGATTAGATCATTGGCGAAGGGTAAAAGTTGACCTACGAGTTGGAAATGGAGCAAGAGTTGCTGCATTAACTGTAGGGACTTATGATTTGACTTTGCCCATTGGGCTCATTATTCAGTTAGAGAACTGTTATAATGTATCTGTCATTAGAAGAACATCGTTTCTAATTCCAGTTTGGATAAACTTGGTGTTTGTTTTATAATAAAGAACAAATGTTGTTCAATTTATTATGATGATGTCTTTTATGGTAGTGCACCTATGATTAATGGACTTTACGTTCTTGATCTTGAAATGCCCATCTATAACATTAATACTAAGAGGTTCAAATCAAACGAATTGAACCCTTCTTACCTTTGGCATTGTCGTTTAGGCCATATAAATGAGAAGCGCATTTCAAAACTCCATAAAGATGGATTATTGGACTCATTTGATTATGAATCATATGAGACATGTGAATCTTGTTTATTGGGAAAAATGACTAAGGCGCCATTCACTCAAAAGGGTGAAAGGGCCACTGAGCTTTTGGGCCTTATACATACAGATGTGTGCGGACCCATCAGTACCTCGGCTAGAGCTGGTTTTCAATACTTCATCACATTCACTGATGACTTCGGTAGATATGGATATGTGTATCTCATGAGACACAAATCAGAATCCTTTGAAAAGTTCAAGGAGTTCAAGAATGAAGTAGAAAATCAACTTGGCAAGAGTATTAAAATCCTTCAATCGGATCGAGGAGGTGAATACTTGAGTCAAGAGTTTGATGACTATCTGCGAGATGTGGGATATTATCTCAACTCACTCCTCTTGGAACGCCGTAGTGGAATGGTGTTTCTGAGAGAAGAAATCGAACATTGTTGGACATGGTTCGATCAATGATGAGTCATGCAAACCTTCCAAATTCTTTCTGGGGACATGTTGTGTTGACAGCAGCACTTACACTTAACCGTGTTCCAACCAAGACGGTAGAAAAGACACCATATGAGATGTGGACTAGTAGACGACCCAGTATGTCTTTTATGAAGATTTGGGGTTGTGAAGCTTATGTGAAACGTCAGGTCTCTAATAAGCTTGAACCTAAATCTGAAAAGTGCTTCTTTGTAGGGTATCCTAAATAAACTAAGGGATACTATTTCTACAACCAATCTGACAACAAAGTGTTTGTTGTGCGAACTGGTGTATTCCTTAAGAAGGAATTCATTCGAGCCAGCGGGAGCAAAGTAGAAATTGAAGAAATACTTCAACCACAAGAAGAAACTTTACCGGAGGTGGAACAAGAGCAGAGTACACAAGTTGTTGTAGTACAAGAGCCTGCTCAAGTAACACAAGAACCACGTTGGTCAGACATAACACATCACTTGACTAAGAGATATGAATTTCTCATGACTCAACAGGGTGATGTGCTGCTCATGGATCAAGATGAGCCTGTCACCTATCAGGAGGCCATTAACTAAATCACATCGCATGTGCATCTCATGTTTCAAAGATGGACATGGATCTGAGACGTGCCCTATGCTCAGTAAAGGAAACACTTCTCTGCCCAAAAAGGCTAAGAAGGTTAAAAATTATCAGAAGGCTAAGCCTTCTCAGAAGACAAATCCTTCTCAGAAGGATAAGACTTCTCAGAAAGCAAAGGCCTCTGAAAAGGGCAAAGAAAAGGTTTCTGAGTCTCAGAACCACAATCCTTCTAAGAAAAGAAGACAAAAGGCTCAAAAAGCTAACAAGCAAGGACCCAACAAAGCATGGGTACCTAAACCATTAAAATTTGTGTCTGCAGGTGCATCAACAAGCACTGCTCCACCACCAAGATGAGCAGTGGTACTTAGACAGTGGCTGCTCGAGGCACATGACTGGAAGCAAGCACTGGTTCAGAAACCTTCAACCAAAGAAAGGAGGAACTGTGCGATTTGGTGATGGTGCCAAAGGGAAAGTCACTGCCATAGGAGATGTTGGTAAGGATTCTTCTCACCAAATCTCAGATGTACTTTTAGTTGATGGCTTGACACACATTCTATTGAGCATTAGTCAATTCTGTGACAAAGGCTTAAAGGTTGAGTTTCATGCCAAATATTGCCATGTGACTAATCTCACTAACGGCAAGATTGTTCTAGAAGGAAAACGAGTTGGTAACATCTATGTTATCCATCTAGATGATCTAAAGGATCAAAATGTGAAGTGTCTTGTCTCTGTCCAAGAACACAAGTGGCTTTGGCATAAGAAACTTGGTCATGCTCATATGAAGCTTCTTTCTGAGCTCTCTCAGAAAGGACTTGTAAAGGGCCTTCCCAACATCAAGTATCAGAAGCATGCAAATTGCGACTTCTGTGAAAAGGGAAAACAAACCAAAGCCTCATTTCCAAGTAAAAGTGGAATTTCTACTCAGAAACCACTTGAACTCCTTCACATGGATCTCTTTGGACCAACTAGGACGGCTTCCCTTTCTGGAAAACGCTATGGTCTTGTCATAGTGGATGATTATTCCAGATTCACTTGGGTATTCTTTCTAGCTTCTAAGGAAGAAACTTTTGAAAAATTCAAAGCTTTTGCGAAAAGAGTTTCAAACGAAAAAGACTCTCACATTCACACCATACGATCCGATCATGGAGGTGAATTTGAGAATCATGCTTTTGAAAAGTTTTGTGAAAATCTGGGCATTGCTCATGAATTCTCTTCTCCCATAACTCCCCAACAAAATGGAGTGGCTGAGAGAAAGAATAGAAGCCTTCAAGAGATGGCAAGAACAATGCTCTTAGAAAGTGGGCTTTCAAAAGGTTTTTGGGCTGAGGCTGTAAACACCTCATGCTATATTCAGAATCGAGTCTTTCTGAGACCAATTCTGAAGAAAACACCTTACGAGCTTTGGAAGAACAAAATACCCAACATATCATATTTTCATGTTTTTGGTTCCTCTTGCTTTATACTCAACCCAAAGGACAAACTAGCTAAGTTTGATCCTAAATCCGATGATGGAGTATTCCTAGGATATTCCTCTGTCTCTAAAGCTTATAGAGTCTATAACAAGAGGAGCAAATGTGTTGAAGAGACAATCCATATTAAGTTCAAAGAACTTAGTCAGGATTTGCCTCAGAAGGTTGCTGACTTAGAAGATGAGTTTGAAAAACTCAACATCTCTTCTGAGAAAGCCAAAAAGAAAATTCTTATAGATGATGAGAGTGACTTCCAACCCATGGAAAAATCCTCTCCATCTAAAGAAAAATCTAAAAGCATCATTGAAGCTTCAGAACCTGATGAATCTATTCCTCAAACATCAATGGAATTTAGATTCTCAGAAAGTCAAGCTTCTGATGACTCAGAGCGAGAACCTTCTGAATCACCTTCTCAGAACCCTATTCCCAAAGGATATAGTGGTTCAAGAGACTTGAAAAACGTCTCTCAGAATGAAGTCTTGGGTGATCCCGAGCGTGGTGTTAGAACTAGAAGGAACTACACGAATCTTGCTATGGTTTCTGAACTTGAACCAGAATCCATAGAAGAAGCGTTAGATGATCCTAGCTGGATAAATGCCATGCAGGAAGAACTAGACTTATTCGAGAGAAACCAAGTTTGGAAACTTACTCAGAAACCCAAAGGGAAAAGTGTCATTGGGACTAAATGGGGATTTCGAAACAAGCTTGATGAAAACGGTCAAGTCGTGAGAAATAAGGCCAGATTGGTTGCTCAAGGGTACAACCAACAAGAAGGGATAGACTATGACGAAACCTTTGCTCCAGTCGCAAGATTGGAATCTATTAGAATGTTGTTAGCTTTTGCAGCACACAAAGGCTTCAAACTCTATCAGATGGATGTAAAGTCCGCCTTCTTAAATGGATACCTTTCTGAGGAAGTTTATGTGAAACAACCTCCTAGATTTGTGAATGATTCTTTCCCAGAACATGTTTTTAAGCTTACAAAGGCTCTCTACGGTCTAAAACAAGCTCCCAGAGCTTGATATGATAAATTGAGCTCCTTCTTGCTTGCAAATGGATTCTCGAGGGGGAAAGTTGACACCACCTTATTTACTCTCTCAGAAGACTCTGACTTCTTGATTGTCCAAATTTATGTTGACTACATAATCTTTGGTGCAACCAATGAGAGGCTATGCAAAGAATTCTCCAAGCTAATGCAAGGAGAATTTGAGATGAGCATGATGGGAGAACTTAAGTTCTTCTTAGGATTGCAAATCAAGCAAGAGTCAAAAGGAACCTTTATACATCAAGAGAAGTACACAAAAGAACTTCTAAGGAAGTTTCTGATGGATAAAGCCAAACCTATGAGCACCCCCATGCATCCTTCTCAAGTAATTGACTTGGATGAAGATGGTGAGAAAGTCTCAGAAAGCAACTATCGTGGCATGATTGGCTCTCTTCTCTATCTCACTGCCTCTAGACCAGATATTCAACTAAGTGTTGGCATCTGTGCTAGATTTCAGTCAAAACCCAAGCAATCACACTTAACTGCTGTTAAGAGAATTCTGCGATATTTGATCGGAACTACTAATCTTGGCTTATGGTACGAGAAAGGTTGTTCTTCTGATGTTGTAGGATACTGTGATGCTGATTACGCTGGGGACAGGATCGATCGCAAGAGCACAAGCGGATGCTGCTGTTTCTTCGGACAATGCTTGATTACATGGTCATGCAAGAAGCAGAACACCATTGCGCTATCAACAACTGAAGCTGAGTATGTATCAGCGGCAAATTGCTGCGCTCAGATGCTTTGGATAAGGAATCAATTGCAAGATTATCAACTAAGGTATTTGAAAATTCCCATTCTTTGTGATAATACAAGCGCAATTAACTTAGCAAAGAATCCTATTCAGCATTCACGATCCAAGCACATAGATATAAAACATCATTTTATCCGGGATCATGTGCAAAAAGACGATGTGGAAATCAAATTTGTGAATACTGAGGATCAAATCTCAGATATATTCACAAAGCCTTTACCCGAGGATCGTTTTAATGTTTTGAAAGGACTTCTTAATCTAAGATGTTTCTAATTTAAAAAAAAAAAAAATTTAAAAATTATCTTCCTAGAAACTCCCCTTAGTCCTATGTTTAGAATCTGAGGCAAATAAGGTAGAGCTAATCTTCTAAGAAAAATGTTTGAGAGCATTTTCTGAGGAAACTCAAGACTCAGAAGACCTACCTCTCAGAAAGGTAGTCTTCTGAATAACCTCTCAGAAAGAAGCACTCTCAGAAAGACCATCTTTCACAAAAGAGTGCCTTCCGAGAAAGCAGTTACCAAATGGTAACTTTTAAATTAAATTCTATAACGGCTAGTTCTTACCTGCCCTATAAAATTCGTACTACCTTGCTCCAGATTTGATATTTGCTCTTAAAACTCACCCAATCTCTCTTCTCACCTCACCTCAACAAATCCCTCCCTTTTTCTCACTCAAACCATAAACCCATTCTCAAGTGGATGCGAAAATGAGTAAAGCAACCAACTCTTCTGAGACTCACTCATCTTCTGCACAGAGAGGCATGGGTTCTGAGACACCTCAGAAGGTCTCTTGGAAGAACCCTATGATAACCTTCATAACTGAAGACTCTGAGAAAGCATCAACAGATCAACTCGTAGGAAGAAAAAGGAAATTGGATGCAAGTACGCTTCAGCACAAATGGAAGCACGAAGATACAATAAATAATAAGTCAAAAACTCAGAAAGTTTTGGATGATCGGAACTTACATGGTCAAACATCTGAGATTAACAAAACCTACATTCCAAAGAGTGCAAGGGTGACAAATGCTGTTAGAACTGAGCCCTGCTCAGAAATAGACACTGATACCTCTCATGTCTTAGCATCCTATGAGACTGAAGAAATTGTACAAGAAACTCAGTCTGATCAAGAAGTACACAAGGAATCCCTGGAGTGTCACTTCAATTTGATCAAGTCACCTCCACTCCAACTTGGTCCAACCCCCTCTGTATCCGATACGATAAGTGAATTTAGCTCTCACAAGGAGAGGATAAAAATAAATTCACCAGTGCTGTGTGCTTTCAAAATCCCTGCTGAAGAAAGAGTTACGGACAAAATTGAAGAAGATGTCGCTGAAGAACAAGAAGGAACTTCCGAGAAACAAAGACTGGAGTCAATGGATGCTATTCTTGAAGCTGAAGTTTCTCGGCCTCCTCCTCCTCCCACCTCTTCTGATGGCATACCTCCAGAATGCCCCCCAGGCGCAAATCAAGCAGAAGTACAAATGGAAATGTGCAAACTGCTCCGCTTTATTGCTAGGAGGATAGCAGCTCTAAGTCCATGATGATGTTTATGTTAAGCCACCCTTTTTGATGTAACAAAGGGGGAGAAGAAAAATAGATAATATTTTGGCTATATAAACAACTAGGCCTAGGATTTAGGGGGAGTACCTAGGAATTGGGAGAGCAACAGATTTAGGGGGAGCCAAAAATTTTGTTTGTAACCCCATTTGAATTTTAATGAAATATTATTCATGTTTTGGCATCTCTCGGTTATAAAATAGCTTGGTATTTCTAAAATCATATTTCATTCATCAAGAAATACATGCTATAATTGATAATCTAAAAACAGTATTCATACATTGCATATTTATCTGTTGATTATCAAGGCCTTCTAAGAAAATAACAAAGCATTCTCTCAGAAAGCTAAGTTAGTTTCTAAAGAAAGAAAAAGTGCATTATGAGTAAGTGGTGAACTTAATCAGAAACACTTCAGAACTTAAGCAAAATTATTATCTTAAAACTTAAGTTGTTATCATCAAAAAGGGGGAGATTGTAAGCTCCAGAACCCTTATAAGAGAAATTGATGTATTTCTCTTAGAGAGATAGAAGGTTTTAATTATAACAAAGTAAGCCATAAGTATAAAAATTTTACATAAGGTTTTGCTAACATGTGTGCTAAGTGTCTTAGAAAGCTTAAAGTTTTGCAAATTCCATGAGTAAAGATCAAGACAAGCAATGAGTAACCTTATGAATTACAAGAAGAAATCATGGCGTGAAAAGACATCAGAAAGGATAGTCAGAAAAGCGCAAAGGTGAAAGTGCAGTTCTGAGAGAAGAACACTGTCGCCTCAGAAAGGTCTCAGAAGACCTTGCGACTAGTGGTTCTCAGAAGGGTCTTTCCTCATAAGAGTCCTCCCTCAGAAGGTTCGCCTCAGAAGTCCGTACAACTCTCAGAAAGTTGGACTCAGAAGCAACCAAGTGTCAAGACTCAATGGATGAAGCATCAACTCTCAGAAAGCTCGAAACAGCAAGCAAGAGGAAGTGGGAACACGCGCACTGTACAAGTCAGAAAGTTCCTCATTTCGCGCTGACTGTTGCAGGGAGCCGTTATGAGCCAGAGACAGCCACATCAGCAAAGTGAAAGCTTCTAAATTCGCGGCTCTTTGATGCCTATATATATGAGTTCGATTCCAGAGCATGGTGACGAAATTCTAGCGCAAAAACTCTTGATTAATCGTGCCAAAACTCTGTTGAATTGAAAATCATTATTTGCGAAAACTAAGAACTTTCTCAGAAAGACATTTTTCCGAAACTGTTTTTCTAACTTTACGAAAAATCTTCTAGCTTTGTATTGGTGTAAATTCTTACGTCTGTGATAACGCAGTTTTTACCAACATTTTATACCCCTAATTTGGATAATTGTACGCAATTCTTAGCTCTATTTTGGCCTCTTTATTGTGTTTAATTCAACTTGAGATTAATCTGAGCTTAATAGAAATAAAGGCTAAAATAACAAGTTTTATGATGTTTTTACAATTCGAGGATGACCTTTGCACTTGGTCATGGATATTTCGTATTGTTAGTGCAGGTCACAGGTATTATTGGAGCTGTAGACATCAGGAACTGAGCAAGAAGCGAAGCAGTGGAATTCAGAGCAAGCATCGAGCACTCCAGCGCCCGTAGCGCGCTCCATCGCGCGTGGCTCAATTAAATCAGTCACGTGCACAAGCTGGCGCTCCAGCGCCCGTAGCGCGCCCCAGCGCCGCGCCGCAACTCTGTCACAGCAGAAACCCTAATCTGCACGAGTTGGACGCCCAATTAGCTAGGGTTTGGAGGCTGCTCACTCTATTTAAAGAAGGCTAATGTATCAGAAACACATGATCTTTACTATCTCTACACCTTCTACTATCACTTCTCCAATCCTTATTTTTCTTTCCATAGTTAGAGTTATTCGTTTTTCCATTAGGATTTCTGTTTTCCTAGTTGTAGCTCTAGCTCCATCTTTACATTCAAGCATTACTCGTCCAGCCCTTTTGGGTTTTGTAAGTTACTCTCTATTATTAATTCAGTTATTCGTTTTTCTATCTTTCCTACTTGCATTTAATTTCCTTTAATTTCTTGTCTTTTAATTCATTGCCATGAGTAGCTAAATTCCTTGGTGGTTTATGTGGGTGGGAACATCATTGGGGTACTTTGAGGCTCTAATCTTAATCTTGCATGAGTTTTCATTATCAACCCTTAACATGTAATTTGAGATCTTAAGTTATGTGTTTAACCCTTTGTCTTGGCTTACTCGATTGAGGTGGCTATTTCTTGGGCATATGTTTATATGTTAGTTGATTAATTGATGCATGACATATTAGGAATTGGTAATGAGTAATTAAATTGGCTGATTAGTCTCTTTAATTAGATTAATGTGATTGGCTTTAATAACTGTTGAAAGTGGAACTAAAGGTGAGATCTCACTAATTAATCCCATTCTAGGCAATTAATCACTAGAATCACAACAAAAGAGTTAGATCTAACTCCGGCGTAATTAATCAACTCATGCATTCTTTTGTAGCCAATGATTGACACCCTAGTGAATGTTCCACCCCCATAAATCGTTGCTTTTATTATTATTGTTTTATTTCCAATTTAATTAACTTGCACACAAAAACCCCCAAATCGTGACAACCCTATCATACATCTAGTCTTGTGTATCACTCTCTTAGCCATTCCTTGTGAGAGACGACCCTGGTATCCACTAAACTATATTAGGGGAACTTGGTTATGAAAATTAATTAAATTTATGTGTGCCACGACAGCACGCATCAGTCTGTAAGTTAAATCTAGAAGTCTACTAAGAGAAAACAAAGTCTGTATCTTAATCTTAGTAGTGTGTGAAGGCAGTTTTAAGTCTATTCGTGTGTGAAGGCAGTTTTAAGTCCTCGATTGTTTGAGGCAAACAAAAGTCCTTAAGTGTTTAAGGCAATCAAAGTCCTCTACTGTGAGGCAAGGAAAAGTCCTTAATTAATTTAAGGCAAGGAAAGTCCTCTAGTATTGGAGGCAAATAAAATCCACCTCGGTTTGTGAAGTGGTGAAAGTCCTTTACGTGGTAAAGGCAGTGTTGTCTAAGAAGGCACTATAAGAAGAATATCTAAAGAACTCTCAACTGAAGGTTGAGGACTGGAGTAGGTTAGTTAAAACCGAACCAGTATAAAAATTTTATTGTGTTGAGCTTTTTTTCCTTCAACTCTTACTTTCTAAGAAAACCAATAAACACATCTTTTAACTTAATCATAACTGAGAAATATTTTAAGTTAAAATTAGAAAAAGTTTAAGTGAAATTAATCTTAAAACACTTTCATAAAATTCTTAGAAAGGAACTTTCTCAGAAAGGTAAAAGCTCTCAGAAGCTTAGCTTTCTCAGAAAGGTCATTCCGCTGCAAACACTCAATTCACCCTTCTGAGTAAAACAACCTTCTAAGAAAATCTTCTTAGAAGAAATTTTAAACTAGCACGATTCAACCCCCCCCCCTTCTCGTGCACAAATACACCTTCAAACACCACATGGATAGTAATGTGAATGTCATAAGTGATTCTCATAGTGATGATGGTACATGTAGTCCTTTGACTTGAAGTTACTGCGATCCGCTGCATGAGGAGTTATGTGCCTTGATACCGTCAAACGTTATCCGTAACAGGGTAATTATAAAGGCGGTTATTAGGCATATCACGAGTCATGTGGGCGGTGCGAGTAACGTAGATAGAATTTGTCCCTCTCACATTACGAGAGATATATCTGTGGGCCCCTTGATGAGTAGGACTGGGTAAAATGTATGGCCATACTGAAATGAATTAATGTGTGACATTAATGTCATTTATTTTATCAATCTACTCGGAGATCAAGAAACTAATGATTTAACTATACAAGATGACTAATTCCATGCTTGTGTTAAATCTGGATATTTGGACAAAGGGACTGAAATGTACGGTAACGTCAATCACAGAAAGGTTATGTCAAACCGTTGACTTTCTTATAACTTGGGTAGCAGTGATGTGTTGCTAGATACCGCTCACTGTTTATATTATTTAAATGGGATTTAATAATATTGCCAATGTTGTAAGAACCTATAGGGTCGCACACTAAAGCAGTTTTATATTGATGCTAAATTAGAATAAATTAGTGTGACTAATTTAATTGGGCTTCATGAGATGGGCCTAATAAAGAATAAGATTAAATTAGTGTGACTAATTTAATTGGGCCTCCATGAGATGGAACTAATAAGGATTAGGGTAAAAATTAGTGTGACTAATTTAAATGGGCTTCCATAAGATGGACCCAACAAGGCTTAGGTTTAGGTCAAGTGTTGGCTATAAATAACACACCTAAGGAGCCTTTTGAGTTGTTGATTTTATACACTTTAGCCTCCCTCTCTAGAAATCCTTATTTCTCTGTTTCTCGCTACTAGCATAGTGAGTTTCAGAAAAGTATCAAGGTGAGTGTTTGACACTCACAACTGCTGTGTGGATATCTCTAGGCCGTTGCTACACTTGCAACGGAAGAGTTTGACATAGCTCTTTGTGAAGATTCAAGAATTCAAGAATTGAAGAGTTCAAGATTTGAAGAGTTCAAGAGTTCAAGATTTGAAGAGTTCAAGATTTGAAGACTTCAAGAATCGAAGAGTTCAAGAATTCAAGATTTCAAGAGTTCAAGAATTCAAGAACAAGAACTTTTGAAGAACTCAAGAACAAGTGTTGTTCGCATATTGTATTGCGATAACGCTTCAACAGGTAATTCATAGATGAATCATGTTCATTCACATGGGTCCTTGGGTGGGAATTGCATAAAAAATTTTGTTTTCCGCTGCGCCTTTATGCGTGATTTCCCAACAATAGCATGTATTCTCAAAATTCACTACTAAGTGGCTCATCATTCATACTTTACAATTCAATCATGTTTCACAATTCAAGCAAGAATTCACATTCACTTCATCATGACCATATCATAATTTACTTTAATTTCAATTAAGGGGTTCTACTACCCTCATAACATAGCATGCTTGCACATCATTATCTCAACGATTTCAATTTCATAACATTTACATAAACGGGTTTTGAGTTCTCCGAATACCATATTCTTGCTTCGAACTAAAGTGTTAAAGCTCTCATCATACACAAAGCCTAATCTCATTCTTATCTTTATCAAATTTCACAAAAACTCTCATGTCATCCCTTAACTCACAATTCTTTACACATAAACGTGTATACACATTCCATCTCTCTTTTTATGATTAAAAACGTTACTACATACTTATTTTCATCACTTCAAAACAATAAGTTAACCCCATAATCATTATTTGAAAACTCGTACTTAAAATAGGGTGAAAACAAGTGAAATTGTACTTTTCAGGTGCAGGGGATCGATCCTCAGGGGTCTGGGATCGATCCTGCCTTAAAATTTTACAGAAAACTCATTTTTGCAGCCTGGGGATCGATCCTCTCATAGTGGGGATCGATCCCCACTTAAATTTTTCCAGAATAGGCCATTTTTCACTTGGGGTTCGATCCTCTAATGGTGGGGATCGATCCCCACTGCTCTGTTTCTGCAGAAAACGCAGAAATCGCGTTTTTGCTCATTCCTCACCCCAAAACTCATACTTGCTCATCCAAATCACTCAAAAATCATCATCCACACTCACATATACATGTAATCAGTACTCTAACTACATATTTCAGAATCGCATTTAAGGAAAAACACAAAAATCCTACACATGCAAACACCAAATTCAACATATAATCATCAAACCCCACATGCAAGCACCTAAACAAGCTCCATGCATCAGATTCATCAAGATACACTGGCATGCATCATGAAGCTCGAAAATCAGAGGATCATTTCAACAAAACAATGAGCAAGAAGTTCTGAAATAGTGGAAAAATCAGAGGAAAAAGAAAGGGGGTTGGTAACTCACCTTAATATTGAAGCAAAATGCAAGAAATAGTGGTGGAGGAAGGCTGTTATTGGCCCTCTCTGGTGCTGGCCGAGCTAAGGTGGTTGGAGGGGAAGGAGAGCTCTGGAAAATGGTGTGTTTTGATGAAAATGAAGTTGTGTTTTGAAGGGGGAAGTTGGCCGAATGTTTTAAGGGCCAAGGGGGTTGTTTTATTTCAATTTTTGTGTTGTGATAGTGTTAAATATCTCTAGGTAGTGAGTATGAGTATGTATTTGAGTATGATTTTGAGTAAAATTACAATTAAGATTTATGGTGAGAGTTAAATAAATTTTGGAGAGCTCAGGGTCCTAAAAAGTTGCTCTGGTTGTGTTTAGGATCAAGCTCAGACTCTCTCTCACGTTACTCAAAAACTCACTAAACACTCAAATTTTAAAATAAGAAAATGATATATGATCGTTATGAAAATTTCCTTAATATTATGAGACTCTCAATAAGTCTAAAATGATTATTTCATATTATTATTAATTTCACATTATTTATATATAAAAAGGATTTTTCCTGAAAATCGTAAAAATGCGAAATTCAATAATAATAAATTTAAAATCATAATCTTCAAATATTGGCGAGAATATTTTCTGAATATTTTTCGAACACCAATTTGGGACTTAAATTTAAATATTAAGGTCTCAACAAAATTTTTATAACGATCATTACCCCTCTCAGGGGTTCTCTAACTCATACAATAATAATATTAAGTTTGCCTTGCTTCTCAGCAACTTAAATTATTATGTAATAACTTAGAGTGTATTCACAAAATTTAGTCACATAAAACAAATGCATATATATATATTTATGCACCCATATACATATACATATATATATATATATATATATAACTTTATTTTAATCACAAGACATAAAATATGTTCCCTTACATATATGAAATTTTATTTATTCTCACATAAGCACCTCTTGTATTATTAATACATCACGCATCATTATACACACACACATATATATATATATATGTGTTACCACTTCACTATATATATATATATATATATATATATAAAATAACTTAATACCAGTCTCTTTCCTGAGTACGGAAATTAAATTAAACCCAAACACACACACCACTCACTTTGGTTCCGTAAAAATATATTTATCTCAGGCAACACCATATAGCTTGTTCCAACATCAAATATCAATCACCACCAATTCAATTAATAAATCTCAGCACCACGTTACCCATGTGCGCACTACACATGTATATATATACACATATCAGTCACAGAAAACACCTCATGAAATATCACCACACACATATATATATATACATAACTCTAAGTTCCGGGCACCAAAATCCGCACCGGCGACTGAGAATACACAAAACAAGAAAGTCCAGAATCACGGGTGTTACAAATCTACCCCCCTAAAAAGAAATTTCGTCCCGAAATTTCAAACCGTACCTTCAAAGAGGTGGGGGAACTTATCTCACATCTCAGACTCGAGTTCCCATGTATGGTCCGCCAAGGATGCTACTCCCCAAGCAACCTTAACCATAGGAATCTCACTCCGGCGGGTTTGTTTCACCTTGCGATCCACAATCTTGGTCGCAGGAAGGTCTAGTGTCAGGTTGTCCTTTAACTCAACGATCTCTGGCTCTAATACATGCTCAGGCGAAGCCTGATACTTGCGTAGTTGAGAGACATGAAACACATCATGAAGGTTGGCCATGTTTGGTGGAAGGGCTATCTAGTAGACTGAGGGTCCTACTCTCTTTAGGATTTGGAAAGGCCCAATAAATCTAGGGTTGAGTTTTCGGGTTTTCAAGGTTCGCCCTATCCCAGTTGTAGGTACGGCCCGCAAAAACACATGGTCGCCCTCTTGGAATTCCAGCTCACGTCGCCTTCTGTCCGCATAACACTTCTGCCGATCCTGGGCAGCCTTCATTTTATCCCTGACCATCATGATCTTCTCAGTAGTTTGTTGCACCAAATCGGGTCCTAGCGACCTTTCCTCTCCGGATTCGTTCCAGCAAAGCGGAGACTGGCACTTCCGACCATAAAGAGCCTCATAAGGCGCTATTCCGATGCTGGCTATTATTGTATGCAAATTCCACCAAGGGCAAGTGCGTATCCTAACTGCCTGGCATCTCCAGAACAACGACTCTCAACATATCCTCAAGAGTCTGTATCGTCCGCTCTGACTGGCCATCCGTCTGGGGGTGATACGCAGTGCTCAAGCTCAGCTTAGTACCAAATGCACGTTGCAATGCTCCCCAAAACCTCGAGGTAAACCTTGAATCTCGATCGGAGACGATCGATGTAGGTACACCGTGTAGGCGGATGATCTAGTCGATGTACAATTGCGCCAGTTTCTCCAACGGGTAACTCGTCCTTACTGGTAAAAAGTGGGCAGATTTGGTCAACCTGTCCACAATGACCCAAATTGCATCGACTTTCCTCTGAGTCAGGGGTAACCCCGTCACGAAATCCATCGTGATGTGTTCCCATTTCCACTCTGGAATAGGAAGGGGGTTCAGAACTCCGGCTGGCTTCTGGTGTTCGGCCTTGATCCTCTGGCAAGTTAAGCATTTACTCACGAATTGTGCCACATCCTTCTTCAATCCAGGCCACCAAAATCGCTCCTTCAGGTCATTATACATCTTCGTCACCCCCGGATGTATAGAGAACTGGCTCCGGTGTGACTCCTGGAGTATGTCCTCGCGCAAATTCTGACCCTTAGGCACGCAAATCCGTCCATTGAATCTCCAAAGGTCGTCTGATCCCCGTTCAAATCCATGTATCTTGCCTTGGCGTACTGCTTCGATCATATCTTGAAATTCCCGATCTTGTTGTTCCTTCTGGGCCTGTTCGATCTGTCGCTTGAATTCGCTGGTGATGACCAAATGATGGAACTTTATACTCTTCGGTGTCAGGTTCATGCTAATATCCATGTCCTCCAGTTGCTGCACTAGCTCCAATTCTTTCACCATCATCCAAGCCGCATGCAATGCCTTCCGACTTAACGCGTCGGCTACCACGTTAGCTTTTCCAGGGTGGTAGTGAAGCGTGAAATCGAAGTCCTTAAGGAACTCCATCCAGCGGCGTTGCCTCATGTTGAGCTCCTTCTGATCGAATAGGTACTTGAGACTCTTATAGTCTGAGAACACTTCGAACCTGGTTCCGAAAAGATGGTGTCTCCACATATTCAGTACCGATACAACGGCGGCTAACTCCAAATCGTGCGTAAGATAGTTCAGCTCATGCGGTCGAAGTTGCCGTGGTCCGTAGGCTACCGGTCTACCTTGCTGCATCAAAACGAAGCCTAACCCTCGTCCGGAAGCATCACAGTACACTTCAAACGGTTGCTCGAGATCCGGAAGCGTCAATACCGGGGTTGAAGTCAGTCTCTTCTTCAACTCCTGAAAACTTTGCTCGCAAGCTTCATTCCACACGAACGGGGCATTCTTCTTGGTAAGCTTTGTCATTGGGGCTGAAATCTGAGAGAACCCTTGAATGAATCTTCGGTAGTACCCCGCGAGTCCTAAGAAACTCCGGATCTCGGTTGCCGTGGTCGGTCGCTCCCATTCTATCACTGCTCTCACCTTCGTTGGGTCCACTGCTATGCCTTCTTGAGATACCACATATCCCAAGAATTGAACCTCTCTAAGCCAAAACTCGCACTTAGAGAGTTTGGCATACAGTCTCCGATCGGCCAAAACACTCAGGACCGTCTTCAAGTGCTCGGCATGTTCCTCCTCCGACTTTGAGTAGACCAAAATGTCGTCGATGAAGACCACCACAAACCGATCTAAGTATTCTCTGAACACCCGGTTCATATAATCCATAAAAACAGCAGGCGCATTTGTGAGTCCAAACGACATTACTGTGAACTCAAAATGCCCATACATCGATCTAAAGGCTGTCTTCGGGATGTCGGCTTCCCGAACTCGGATCTGATGGTATCGGGACCGTAAATCTATCTTTGAAAACATGGTTGCTCCCCGCAGTTGGTCCATGAGGTCGTCGATCCGTGGCAAAGGATACTTGTTCTTGATAGTGACCTTGTTTAACTGCTGGTAGTCTATGCAAAGCCTCATCGTTCCATCCTTCTTTCTCACGAACGGTACAGGTGCTCCCCACGGCGATGCGCTCGGGCGTACGAAGCGTTTCTCTAGCAATTCCTCCAACTGTGCCTTTAGCTCCTTAAGCTCGGCTGGGGCCATTCGATACGAGGCGATGGAGATCGGTCCCGCACCGGGGACTAAGTCGATCGAGAACTCCACTTCACGTTCCAGCGGGAACTCTGGTATTTCTTCGGGAAATACCTCCGGAAAGTCGCAAACCACTCGGATATCCTCGATTCTCTGTTCTTTACCAACCGTAGCTGAGGCGAACATGGCGAATTCCTGGGTATCCACTCTACAACTGTATAGGGACGTTTGGGAACTAGAGGAACCTTCTAAGTTATGAACCCTATTTTGGTCACATCTTTCTAGGTCATCAGGGAAAAGGACAGTTTTAGAATCACAAACTAACATAACTCGATTCAATCTCAGCCAATCCATTCCTAGGATAATGTCTAGCCCAGTTAGGGGTATGCATATCAAATCAGCCCTAAAGGTTCTCCCTAACAACACAAAAGTGCACCCAAAAATGCATAATGAGGTATTAACATGTGAAGAAGTTGGGGTAGATACGTGTAAAGTGTATGGTAGGGTAGTAACTGGCAACTTAAGTCTCTCAACGCATGTATTAGATATAAAAGAATGTGACGCGCCAGAATCATATAAAACAGATAAAACATTTCCGGACAACCTACACTCACCATGGATCAGCTCTCCCGCTGCCCGGGCCTGTTCTGCTGTGACCGCGAACACACGAGCTTGACGCGGTTGCTGCTGGTTTCTCCCCTGGGGCAGACCCTTGCATAGTGCCCCCTCTGTCCACATGTGAAACAAGATGGACAGTCCCCATGATGCATTATTCCGCATCGACCACAGCGGTCTGGTGGCTGCATAACTGGTGCTTGAGGCCTCGCTGCAGGCTCAGCAGGGCGAGCATGTTGAGGTCGCCTAGCCGCGTTAGGTCTCGGCTGGGGAGGCGGCCTCCTGTTCTGTTGTTGTTGCCTCTGCTGTGGAGGGAAAAACTGCTGAGGCGGTTGAGGGCGAAATTGGGGCTGCCTCTGCGGCACTAGCACTCCGGGTCTCCCTTGGCGGTGGTGAAAACGAGGGTGGCGCCTCTGAGGGTGCTCGTCGTACTGAACGGGAGGCAGGGTCCTTTGTACCTGGCTAGGGCCCGCCTCGTTAAACCTCCTCTTTTTCCCGGCCTCCCGCTCTGCCTCCATTCTCCGCTGGGAGCTCTGCTCTTGAGCTATGCACATGTTCACAAGCTCGGCATAAGTTCGGAGATTGCGGTTCACCACCCGCTCGTTCAGGTCTGGCCTCAGCCCTTGCTCGTATCTGATGCACTTCCATTCTTCATCCGGGTTCAGCCGGTAGGTGTGAGAGTAGCGGCACAGCCGGTCAAACTTGGCCGTGTACTCCAGAATGGTCATGTCCGCTTGCACTAGCTCGAGGAACTCTTTGTCTTTGGCATCCCGCACCGTCCTGGGGAAATACTTCTCGTAGAAGGCTGCTTTGAAGCCTTCCCAGGATAGTTCAGCCCCCGCGGGCTACAGCACTGGCCGCACGGCCTCCCACCAGGATTCAGCCTGGTCTTTCAGCTCTCGGGTGGCGAACTTCACCTTCTGCGCCTCGGTCAGCGTTATGTCCTCGAAGATGCGCTCGATGCCCCGGACCCATCCATCAGCCAAGTCTGGGTCCAACTCTCCGCGGAAAACAGGGGGAGTCCTCTGCCTGAACTCCATATATCGGCGGGATTCCTCGGTCCCCGCCTGCGGTTGTACACGCCCCGCTTCCATAGCCTGCGCCATCCTCACAGACGCTTCGGCTTGGGCTCTCATCGCTTGTATGGCCTCTTGGAGGTCAGGTGCATCCCGGTATCGTCGTGGAGGCATCACGTTCAGTCAATACCTGCACAGCCAATGAGTTGATCAGGCTCATGTTAATGCAGATCATTAGAGAAGTAATGGCACACACAACAGATAGATTCAAGGAAAACAAGGCTCAAAGAATGACAGACTAAGGGAAGGAAGCAAGCTCAGTCCTCAGGCTCAATTGGACCGAACTTCTCTGATACCAAAAATGTAACATCCCAATTTATCAACTATGCCATGGACATAATTAACAATTTGCAATGTTACATAACACCCAAAAACCCCATGTTTTTTTTTTTGAAACGTATATGTAAAATATATTTTCGCAAACCCCTGTGTACAATAAATCGGTATCGAGACTCAAAGCCATGACCAATAAGATTAGTAGCACGAATAGATAACCTGGATAAGCGTCTAGAATAACAATAGGAATGCCAACAATATAATAAAGGCCCATGCAACAAATGGCCATAGTATTAATATATAACATATGCTTCAGAGCGAAATGTAGCAGAGTTCAAGTGTATAAAGATCCTGTTTAATACATGCCGAAATACATATATATATGGGAGCTGACATGATGAAAAGACAAGTCCAAAATCCTGGTCCGAATATACAAAAGGACTCAGGTAAAACTGTAGTTCGTTAGATGCATATACATGCCAAAATGGTAAAATCCCACGCAGGGGTACAAAAAGGCTCCACATAAATACTTATAAACAAAAGGTAAAGATGTCAATGGTCAGCTACACATCGGTCAGGTTGGTCACGATCCGCGCCTCACCTACTGGCGCTACCGGTATCCTCGCTCATAACTGAGCCCGTGAGTCATCACTCGAGTAGCCCTCGTCCCCCTCTTGGTCCGACTCTGTCGACTCCGAGACAGGAGAAGGCGGTGGAGGTGGTGGCGGAGAAGCAGATGCCTGAGCTGGGGCTGGAGCTGGAGAAGGAGCTGGGGCTGGAGCTGGGGCTGGAGCTGGAGCAGGAACGGGACCAGGAACAGGAGCAGGGTACCTCGCTAGAAGCTCTGGGATGAAGAAGCGGTGTACCCCTGAGACAGTGGACGCGACAGTCACCGCACCGGTGGCCGGCGTGTAGCTTGACCAAGCGAAATCATAGGTCTCGTGGCGCGGCGGCGGCGGCGGCGGCTGGTCCATCTAGAATCGAATCATCAAGAAAAGAGAGCGTAAGACGAAGTCGTCTTAGTGAGTTACCTTGAGCACACGGATCTACGTGCCCAATGTTATCGATTCTAGCTAGTCAAAGTAATACTTGTATCAAAACAGAACTTACATTTTCTCAAAAACTCAAGTGCTTACTTTGACTAGATCAAACAACTTAACGATCCGTTTCTAAAGGGGAAACCTATGAGTTTTTCTAAGTTCTCGTGGTTCCCTCAATGTACAATTAATTCTCACCCCTCTCACATATCATTACAGCCGACGAAAATCAGTTTCGTACTTGTGGTAATCACCACATCCAATTCTAACAGCAATTGTACATAGTATGCAACAAGCCAACACTCTCCCATTATTCACATTAATAAACATGCATGAGAGCATTTCAAATAACACATCTAACTTCGAGGCGTATCCGAATACACCCACCTCCCAGATACCCTCTAATGGCATATTCGAATACACCCACCTCCTAAATAGCCAAACTCGGCATACTCGAATCCACCCAAACTCCTAAGTAGCCGGCATCAGCGTACTCGAATACACCCAAACTCCTTAGTAGCTGGCATCAGCGTACTCGAATACACCCAAACTCCTAAGTAGCTGGGAAAGGCGTACTCGAATCCACCCAAACTCCTAAGTAGCCATTTAATACTTCAATCTTCCAAATCAACACAACCACATGAAACATGTACGAGTCTCTACATATTTATCGAAATAATAAATTCATGTCATAGCATGTATTCTCAAAATTCACAACTAAGTGGCTCATCATTCATACTTTACAATTCAATCATGTTTCACAATTCAAGCAAGAATTCACATTCACTTCATCATGACCATATCATAATTTACTTTAATTTCAATTAAGGGGTTCTACTACCCTCATTAACATAGCATGCTTGCACATCATTATCTCAACGATTTCAATTTCATAACATTTACATAAACGGGTTTTGAGTTCTCCGAATACCATATTCTTGCTTCGAACTAAAGTGTTAAAGCTCTCATCATACACAAAGTCTAATCTCATTCTTATCTTTATCAAATTTCACAATTAAGATTTATGGTGAGAGTTAAATAAATTTTGGAGAGCTCAGGGTCCTAAAAAGTTGCTCTGGTTGTGTTTAGGATCTAGCTCAGGCTCTCTCTCAGGTTACTCAAAAACTCACTAAACACTCACATTTTAAAATAAGAAAATGATATATGATCGTTATGAAAATTTCCTTAATATTATGAGACTCTCAATAAGTCTAAAATGAATATTTCATATTATTATTAATTTCACATTATTTATATATAAAAAGGATTTTTCCTTAAAGTCGTAAAAATGCGAAATTCAATAATAATAGTTTTAAAATCATAATCTTCAAATATTGGTGAGAATATTTTTTGAATATTTTCCGAACACCAATTTGGGACTTAAATTTAAATATTAAGGTCTCAACAAAATTTTGATAACGATCATTACCCCTCTCAGGGGTTCTCTAACTTATACAATAATAATATTAAGTTTGCCTTGCTTCTTAGCAACTTAAATTATTATGTAATAACTTAGAGTGTATTCACAAAATTTAGTCACTTGGGGATCGATCCTGCCTTAAAATTTTACAGAAAACTCATTTTTGCAGCCTGGGGATCGATCCTCTCATAGTGGGGATCGATCCCCACTTAAATTTTTCCAGAATAGGCCATTTTTCACTTGGGGTTCGATCCTCTAATGGTGGGGATCGATCCCCACTGCTCTGTTTCTGCAGAAAACGCAGAAATCGCGTTTTTGCTCATTCCTCACCCCAAAACTCATACTTGCTCATCCAAATCACTCAAAAATCATCATCCACACTCACATATACATGTAATCAGTACTCTAACTACATATTTCAGAATCGCATGTAAGGAAAAACACAAAAATCCTACACATGCAAACACCAAATTCAACATATAATCATCAAACCCCACATGCAAGCACCTAAACAAGCTCCATGCATCAGATTCATCAAGATACACTGGCATGCATCATGAAGCTCGAAAATCAGAGGAGCATTTCAACAAAACAATGAGCAAGAAGTTCTGAAATAGTGGAAAAATCAGAGGAAAAAGAAAGGGGGTTGGTAACTCACCTTAATATTGAAGCAAAATGCAAGAAATAGTGGTGGAGGAAGGCTGTTATTGGCCCTCTCTGGTGCTGGCCGAGCTAAGGTGGTTGGAGGGGAAGGAGAGCTCTGGAAAATGGTGTGTTTTGATGAAAATGAAGTTGTGTTTTGAAGGGGGAAGTTGGCCGAATGTTTTAAGGGCCAAGGGGGTTGTTTTATTTCAATTTTTGTGTTGTGATAGTGTTAAATGTCTCTAGGTAGTGAGTATGAGTATGTATTTGAGTATGATTTTGAGTAAAATTACAATTAAGATTTATGGTGAGAGTTAAATAAATTTTGGAGAGCTCAGGGTCCTAAAAAGTTGCTCTGGTTGTGTTTAGGATCAAGCTCAGACTCTCTCTCAGGTTACTCAAAAACTCACTAAACACTCACATTTTAAAATAAGAAAATGATATATGATCGTTATGAAAATTTCCTTAATATTATGAGACTCTCAATAAGTCTAAAATGAATATTTCATATTATTATTAATTTCACATTATTTATATATAAAAAGGATTTTTCCTTAAAGTCGTAAAAATGCGAAATTCAATAATAATAGTTTTAAAATCATAATCTTCAAATATTGGTGAGAATATTTTCTGAATATTTTCCGAACACCAATTTGGGACTTAAATTTAAATATTAAGGTCTCAACAAAATTTTGATAACGATCATTACCCCTCTCAGGGGTTCTCTAACTTATACAATAATAATATTAAGTTTGCCTTGCTTCTTAGCAACTTAAATTATTATGTAATAACTTAGAGTGTATTCACAAAATTTAGTCATATAAAACAAATGCATATATATATATATATTTATGCACCCATATACATATATATATATATATATATATATATATATATATATATATATATATTCAACTTTATTTTAATCACAAGACATAAAATATGTTCCCTTACATATATAAAATTTTATTTATTCTCACATAAGCACCTC
This sequence comes from Aeschynomene evenia, assembly GCA_013621005.1. Taxonomy (NCBI): domain Eukaryota; kingdom Viridiplantae; phylum Streptophyta; class Magnoliopsida; order Fabales; family Fabaceae; genus Aeschynomene; species Aeschynomene evenia. The sequence goes on along the minus strand of RYYW01000039.1, from coordinate 316,893 downwards.
TTATATTATTAATACATCACGCATCATTATACACACACATATATATATGTTACCACTTCACTATATATATATATATATATATATATATATATATATATATATATATATATATATATATATATATATATATATATAATAACTTAATATCAGTCTCTTTCCTGAGTACGGAAATTAAATTAAACCCAAACACACACACCACTCACTTTGGTTCCGTAAAAATATATTTATCTCAGGCAACACCATATAGCTTGTTCCAACATCAAATATCAATCACCACCAATTCAATTAATAAATCTCAGCACCACGTTACCCATGTGCGCACTACACATGTATATATATACACATATCAGTCACAGAAAACACCTCATGAAATATCACCACACACATATATATATATACATAACTCTAAGCTCCGGGCACCAAAATCCGCACCGGCAACTGAGAATACACAAAACAAGAAAGTCCCGAATCACGGATGTTACAGGTTGAAGAGGATTCAGATGTGGAAGTAGTCTATGAAGATCCTCTAACCCCACTTGGTACCTCGATGGATACTTTGCGTGTGGATGAGAGTCCTCTTTGTGAGGGAGTCGCTGCAGAGACTATTTCACTAGGAGAGGTTGAGGAAGCATTCGAGGAAGAAGATATAGGTTTCACCCCATCTTCCCCAGTTGTTTCAAAGCCATCATGCGAAGTTCCTTTGTCTATTCTTGGTACCCATGCTATTTGTGGGGAGTCGGTACCGTCTCGAATTGGGAATTGTTGGGAACTAATTAATTTTAATTTTTCTGTTTCTAACCCTTCTTGTGAGGATTTTCATCCCTCCTCACTTGAAAATTTTCAGTTGAGGGATGCTTTTTGCAGGGGTGGATACTGTGCCTCAAGGAGAAATCTAGGGGCCAAGACTCATGGGTCCGGACATAGGAAGAGGATCAATTTGTGTGGAGTGATTCACTTCTTATAGGATCCAAGTGGTGATGTGAAAAAGCTGCTATGGTGGAGGTTCCTGGATCAATTCAAGCATAAGCCATCCTAAACGAGCTTCTACACGTCCAACTTAGGGACGTTAAACCAAAGTGCTTGGTGGGAGACAACCCATTGTTTTCTCTTCTTTTTAACTTCTAGATTTCTTTTAATTTTTAATTTTTTTCTTTTTAATTGAACTCTTTTATTTTTATTGCCTGCGTTGTTAGGCGTGAACATATGGTATGACTTAATGCGCAAAGGGATGTCCTGTTTTGAACTTTGTTATGATCTGCACGAGCTGACCGCCCTCGACCGCCCTAGCGGTTGCATTGACCGCCCAGGCGGTAGTGCTGGCCGCCCAGGCAGTGTCTCCGCTGGGAACTATACTTGCTTGCTTAATGTTGTTCTGAAGATGTGGAGGAGTTTGTTGGACCTGAAGACTACGGGTGTGCATACCACTTTCCACCATGCATCATTGCGTCACTGAGGACAGTGACAATCCCAAGTGTGGGGAGGGGTAACACTCTCTTTCCCTTTCTCTTGTCTTTACTTTCTCATTAGTTTGATTTTTATGTAGGTTGTTAGTTATTATTTTGACTGTTTTAGACTGGTTAGCTGGTAGTACTGGTTTTGCTTTGATGGTAAACTATTAGTTGCTACTTGTTTCCTGTGTATTGATTGAAACTGTTGACTGTTGGCAATTGTTTCGTATATGTTCTTAGATTGTGAGCAAATTGTATTAGGATTGAATGCATATATGATGCTTATACACCCGTAGTTTTGAGCCTCCTACAGCACTATTCATTGCACACACACACAGGTACACCGATCCTGGACTTGCCGAATAGCCAACTCTTCTGTACTTGATGTAGATGATAGACTCATGCATTTTCTTGTTTAGCCCATTGCCATATAGACCTACCCTTTGTAATTACCCTTGTTTAGCCCATTTGAGCTTTATTCCCCTTTGTTCATATTAGCTACATTACAAGCCAATGGTGAAAAACAATTAATACCTTGTGGAAATTAACTGAACATGGTTTGTCTTGCACTACATTGGGGGTTTGTGCATCTTACTTGGGATATTGTGGGGGTTCTTACATGTTTGTAAAGGAAGAAATTGGGTAATTGGTGGGGGTGAAAGAAGCGATTTGAATACATGATTTTTGTACACTGATTGGGGTAATGGGGGATATCACATGCTTGTAAAGGAAGAAACTCGGTACTTGGTGGGGGTGCAAGTGATTAGTACATTTTATTTTGTTTAGAAATTTTTTTTTATCTTTTAGTTTTTTTTTCCAGAAAAAGGCAGATTCTAAAATTAAAATTATAAAAAATAAAAAAATAAATAAAAAAAATAAAAAATATAAATAAAAAAAGAAAAAAATGAAGAAAAAAATATAAATAAATTTAAGAATCTGCACTATTTATTTTGCTTCTTTTTATATAGTTCTTCTTTGTGGCTCTTGTATATATTTGGAGCCACCGCTGTTATTTTCGGTTTTGTGGATTATGTATACTGGTTCTTAGTCTCTGCGCTTATATGATTTATTATCTCTTGACTAGGCGAACCTTGGGATCTTAATTTCCACCTTAGTCCACATTCCCATTGTAAGACCCCAAAATCCTAATTATGCTTTAATCGGAGGGATTTAGTGAAAATCGCTTCAATCAAGGCATAACTGAGATATATGTGTGTTAATATGTATTTTTGGCATGTATGATTGACTAAATAGGTGTTATGTGTATTATATGGAAAAATGTGTGTTAGAAATGATAAGAACATTATATAAGGTTGAGAAGTTAGTAAAATACAAATTTGAGTTAGGAATGATGATCTAGGTAGGGAATTTAAGAAATAAATGGTAATTCTAGTAAGAGTATAGTTGCACAAGTGTATAGGTACTAGTAAGAACTGTTGGAAATGGTTTGGGATGAGTTAGATGCTTTTTAGAATTTTTGGGGGTATGTTGCTGCTGCTACTGTCATGTAGCAGTACCTCGTCGCTAGCGGCCATCTTAGCTCGCTAGCGGATGAGTCGGTAGAGGTCTCTCGCTAGCGACAGTATAAAGGGTGCTAGCAGGTAATGCGGTGAAAACGGTCGCTAGCGACCGTGCGACACGTGCTAGTGACCAGTTCGAGGGCAGAACAGCATTTCTGCAATTTCTGCATTTTCTGTCAAGTCCTTCTTCTTTTAAAAATTTCCTTTAGCCCCTTCCGTCCCCAAAACCTTGCCTAACCCTGAAGTAACCTCCCTATATCAGAAACCAACTTAACTCCATTTCAAAACACTCCAAGAACACCACCTCATAACCTCCATAATCACCAAACTCACCAAACACACCCATTTCATCACAAGCTACCAAAACTCACTTAAATCCGAAACTAAACCAACATCTAGGATCCCTACATCATTTTCTTTCATTCCAACCGACCAAAAATCATCAGAAAGCTTTGAAACTTCAGCCACCATCATCAAGAGCAAGAAAGCTTGGTAAACAAGTAGCTTAAAGAGGAAGTAGAGTGGTTCTTAGCTTTAGAGGGCAAAACTACAAGAGGTAGGGGTTTAGATTTATGTTATGATACATATTTGTGTGTTTTCATGCATAAGGATCGGTTAGAAATCATTATATGCTCGAGTATGAAGGCTGTTCTGAAACTGGTTTGAATGCAGAATCGAGACACGCGCTAGCGGCCAGATCATAGCCGCTAGCGAAAGTCCACGCGCTAGCGACCAAAGTCTAGGCGCTAGCGAGTGGGTGCGTCATATTGGGCGCTAGCGGCCACAGAGAGCGCGCTAGCGGCCAATTCGCAGAATTTCTGCAGAACTGCCTTAAAGGCTGTATTTTGTGATTTTTACATTTTATTGATTTCTAACATTTTTCTGAGAATCTAAACTACTGTAACACTTTTAATATATGTGTATTAAACAGAAAATGGTGATTATGGAATGAAATAAGCAATTTTAAAGAAAAATGACATGTAAATACAATTAGGTGTTCAAATAGCACGTTTTAAGTGATTTATGAGCTAAGGATGCTATGTATAATTTGTAGGTAAATACAACATGATATTATCAGTTTATGTATGTGCATATATGATGTAATGCTATGACGAAACAAAATATGATGATATGATACCTTGAATATGAAAGAAAAGCAGTAAAATGTCAAAGTAAGCAATTGTAACCTTCGGTCACTAGTGTCGTCAGTAAGGGAGGGTTGGCAACCTCGGTCACTGACATCACTAGTAAGGGAAGGTGAGAAACCCCTCTTTCCCCGTGTGTCTAGTAGAAACTAGAGAGGTATGAGCTCATAGTCTTGGGATTTGGTGATGTGGAGGTAGAAAGAGATAAGAGGGTTAATGCCAATTTCAAATAAAGGTTTAATGTGCACATAACAAGGATAAGTCTATGTATATGTACCAATCAGAAATTAAATAAGTAGTGATGCTTTCAGATTTATATAGGTAAGACACTCTGGATATAGATTAATTTATGAAATTTCCAATAATGTAAATCTTGCACATTACACTGTTTTTATATTAAACCGGAGTGATCCCCCTACTGAGTCCGTGGAGCTCACCCTATTCTACCACTTTTGTTTTAGATACAGACAGGGGTGCCGGTACATCTACAGGTTAAATGCTTCGGAGCATACATGGATTCAGAGCTGGATTCTAGAAGATTTAGGATATTAGCTTACTTCCGTTTATGTCTTGTATTTACGTATTATGACTTTGTTATCTTTTTGGGAACCTTTAAGGAAGTTATAAGTGGTTGTACAAGCTTATGATTTCCTCAAAAGTTCTATCTCTATATACTTATACTAGTTATGGTGTTATATGTATTCTAGATATTGTAGAACTATATTGATGTACATGTGGGCCACCGTTGTGTATTCTAAAGTTATGTATTTACATGAGTAGCTCTTACAATGATATACTATTCATATCAGATATTCCGCACAAGCAAAGTTTTAAACTTCCGTTTTCTTTTGAAAAACAAATCGGCCCTATTTTCCGCACATTATTACTTTACTCAACTATAATCTCTGAAATAAGATGTTAATTTCCGATAATTAACTCAATATGACTTAAGCATAAGGAGGTAATTATTAGGGTGTTACACCCATATTTCCCTACCTCTACCTTGGCTCCATTACAACCCTTTGGCATGTTTCTTAATGCATCAAGTTTGAATTGAGAGACTATTTTCATCTTTGGCAAGTCTGTGGAGGAAGTGTTAGTGTTGTGTGTTCTAGGGACTAGCCTATACACTTGAGTGTTATTGAGTGAATTATATCTGTGTGAGGCTTAGCTTCTTTCTGATCATGCATTCATACTTGATTCTCCTGCTCATTGCTTATTTTTTATGAAATTGCCAACATGTTTGTAAAATACATAATTGTTAATTGGAAACTTGTATCTTCTCGCTAGTTTACTGCTACCATTCTCCATTGCTAACCATGTCTAGATATTTAGGTTCCTGTAGCTTTACTCGTGTTGCTTTTGTTGGCTGGCTTTGTTACAACTCCGTGCCTGTTGCTTGGTTCTCTTTTGCATGAGGACATGCAATTGTTCAAGTGTGGGGAGGTTGATAAACCGCGTTTTCATACATATTTTCCCCCATAATTTGAGCAATTCCGTGTTCCTAATTGTCTCTTAGAGCATTAGTACCAATTTGTGTACTAATTACTCTTTATGATGTCACTGCTGCGTTTGATGTGTTTTGTTTCAGTGTTGTGGCTATTTTCAGGGACATGTAATTAAATAATGCATTGGATTCACACTAGGAACAAAAGGGAAACAAGATTTTGGAACTTCAGCAATAGTGGAACCGCCCAGGCGGTCATACGACTCCCCAAGCGGTCGTGCACAAGTTAAACGGTAGCACGTGAAGCACAACACGTTGACGGACCGCTGAGGCGGTGGTGAGGTCCGCTTAGGCGGTCCCTCACGGATGGATTCCGCGTGCGTGATATAATTTTGACTTTTGGGCACATCTTTGGGGGCGCGGTTCACAAAAAGGAACACACACACGGGAGCCACATGTCACACACTTAGGCGGCATGTTTTATATATTAAGGGCAGCACTCCATTTAAAGAGAGAACGTTGTGGATTAGGGATTTATTCACATTTTTAGTTTTCTTTAGAAATTCGGTTTAGTTTACTTTGATAGGTTCCAAGCTTTTACTCATTATATTTTGTTCATCGTTTTCCATTACTTTGATACACCGTTTCATTCATCGTTCCGCACAATTATTTGGGATTAATTCTCTTGCTCTCTATTATTTTAGGGTTTGTTCGGGTGACATCTTTTCATCTCTCTCAGTGTTATTTTATTGTTCCGGTATTTTATTTATTTCTCGTTATCGTAATTTCTACTTTGTTTATTTTTTATTATTGCAATTTCCATTCAAACCTTATTTTTGGGGAGCTCTCTTCGAAGCTCCCCTTCGTTCCTATTAAATTACATTGTTATTTATTTTTACCAATTTCATTCTCGTCTCTTTCAATTCAAGCTTTTATTTTCGTTCTTCTTTACATCCTTGCTTCTTTTAATTTACGCCAATTTACTTATTTCACAATTGCGTTTAATTTATTTACTACAATTTCCCTTACTTGCTTCCAATTTAATTTCTTTGCAAACCAAACCAAAAACCCCCTTTTTGTTTATTGCTATGTTTGAATCAACGATTGCCACACAGATTCATTGAGAGACGACATGAGTCAGTCTTACTACTTGCTACCAAGCTCGTATTGAGATTAATTCAGCAACAAACCCTTTTTCAAACCCTTCTTCTAAATTGCACTAGAGTACCAGAGACTTAACGACGCTCCGGTGCTCTGTCATCTTCCATGGTCGAACATGAGCCTGAAACACTAACAGACAAATCAGAAAGTTCAGGACCAGTGAAAAGCAAAGTGGTAAACGATGGACTTTCCGGTTGCTCTCGAGACTCAATAAACCCTCTACTAGCTTGCCTTATTTTTCTCAAAGTAATTTCAATTTCAGGATAAAAAATAGCAAGCTTGGGATCCGGTTGAGATCGAGTCATGCAAATCTGCAACTTTACAGTTGCAGTCGCGCGCTAGGGCGCGTATGACAGCAGCAGACTCTGTTGTTCCTGGAACGGCGAGTCTGAGAAAAATAGAAAAAAAAATGCAGTACGAAAATAAAATGCAGTATGCAATGCAAAATAAAATGAAAATCTTTTTCTTGTTTTTATTTTTCAAAGAAACAAAGAAAAGAAAAGAAAACAATTATGTACAAAATGCACAAATCACACAACTAGATATTACTTTCATCGCCATTCCCCGGCAACGGCGCCAAAAATTTGATGGTGAGAGTCGCAACTCCCACAAAATTATTATTTTTAAAACCAAATTCCCTAATATTGTTTAGTGGAAACCAGGGTCGTCTCTCACAAGGAATGACTAAGAAAGCAATACGCAAGACTAGTCGTATGAGGATTGTCACAAATTGAGGGTTTTTGAATGCAGGAATGTAAAATTGATTTAATTAAAATAGAATGCTAAAAACAGTGGTTTATGAGGTGGAACATTCATTAGGGTGTTCATCATTGGCTACAAAAGGATGCATGAGTTGATTAATTACGCTAGAGTTAGATCTAACCCTATTGTTGTGATTGTAATGATTGATTGCCTAGAACAAGATTAATCAGTGAGATCTCACCTTTAGTTTTGTTTTCAACAATCTTTAAAGCCAATCACATTAATCTACTTAAAGAGACTAATCAGCCAATTAACTAATCATATGCCAATTCCTATTATGCCATGCATTAATTGATCAACCAACACATGAACATGCCAAATGAATTAACCTAACTCAATCGAGTAAGCAAAGACATAGGTGAACACACACAATTTAAGATCTTAAATTATATGTTAGGAATGACAATGAAAACTTATGCTATCTGAAGTGCAAAGCCTCAATTTACCTCAATGATGTTCACACCCTCATAAACCACCAAGAGACTAAGTTACTCATGGAGGAATAAGGGTAGAAATTAAATTGGTTTGGAAATAAATATGAATGGAAGAAAACAATTTGACTTGAACAATAAAGAGAAATGGTATAGAAAATAAGGATTAATGGAAAGTAAAATGCAATTAAGGAAATTAACGAAGATCGAATAACTGAATTAATTCTGAAAGTAAGTTACAAAACCCAAAACACTTGACGAATAACGTTGAAAGTAAACAATGGAGAAAGTTAGAGAGCAACTAGGAAAAAGATGGAATCCTAATGAGAGGAAAACTCTAACTAAAACGGAAAACAAAAGCCTAGGGTTTGAAAAGTGAGAAGATATGAAGAGGTGTGAGAAGTGTGTTTTCTGGATGCATAAGCACTACTTTATATAGAGGAAGCAGCCTCAGAACCCTTGCAATTGGGCCCCCAACGCGGTTTTGCATATTGGTCCCTGCTGTAACAGATTTGCAGGCGCGCGCTAGGGCGCTGCTACCGCGCGGGAGCGCCGGTGACGTGCACAAGCTGAGAGCTGATGGTGCTCGGGCGCCAGGGCTCCCTGAGGGCGCTGGGGCGCTCGATCCTGGCCTAGACTTCGCTGCTCCGCTTCTTACTCAGTTCCTGATGTCCATTGCTCCAATTATTCCTATGACCTGCACCACAAACATCAAATACCAAAGATCAAGTGCAAAGGTCATCCTTGAATTGCAAAAACATCATAAAACTTATTTATTTAGCCTTTATTTCCATTAAGTCCTAGATAAATACAAATTGTATTAAATACAATAAAAGGCTAAAAATAGAGTAAAGAAGTGCATACAATTACTCAAATTAAGGGCATAAAATATTGACAAAAACCGCGTTATCAATATATTATATATAATAGGATACACATAAGATTGAGTCACAGTGTGAAAGTACACAGTAGACAGTACAATATTCGGTCCATCAACACACTTTGAAAAAGCAACAAAATGCAAAATACTAACATGGACCACTTTTACATCATTCCAAAACAAACTTAGATAGCTACACTATCCATTAAAAAGGTTCATTCATGATTTAACCTAACTAAATACATCAAACAAAAAGGACAGTTTAATAATAAAAGACGGTTTCAAACAACCTCTTCTGAAACAATTGTTTTTATAGTCTTCTTGCCAACACTATCAGTTTCATCAAATGCTTACTCCAAGTTTCTTTTGGCAGGTGTAAATGCAACTCCATAACATGTACCAATTATTTGACAGTCAGCATCCTCATAACTTTTTATCACCTATAATTAAATAATATCCAACAATTAAAAATACAAAAACAGAAAATAAATAAAGCATCGTAACTAAGCCTAATATACACAGACATGTTGTAACCCCCTAGTAATTAGCCCTTAATGCTTAAGTCATCTTAGGCCAATTGTTAGGGATCACGTCCTGATTTCATAGCGTGTTTTCTATATTTAAAATATTATACGCGGAAAATAGGCGGGAGTAAAATTTTCGAAATTTGTTTGCGATATAAAAGTAAGGGCTTTGTGGAATACGTGATCGATAAATAAATAGCTATACAAAACACGTATACTGAATAGTCTCATCGCATAAATAATTCCCAACAATCAAAGAACATAAATTATATAGATACTAGGTTTTATCCCATAAGCCAAAGACAATGACTCATGAGACTCCACCATAAATACATGTCAAATAAATAGTTGCCGGCTAACATAGATCCGGACTCAAAACAAATAACTGAAATAAATCCATAACTGAAACGTAAATCAATGTTTATAGGTCTATAAGCGGAAGACTGAAAATAAACTAAGGTTGAGCCTGCTCCTCGCTACCTCCATGGTCCTGCACTGTCTGCTCCTCTAAAATATGGGGAAAAACATAGGGTGAGTACTGGGAAGTGACTCAGTAGAGGAAGCGGCCCCGGGTTTAATTATGAAATAAGTGATGGTGAGCGTCGCAACTCCCACAAATTTATTATTTTTAAAACCATGTTCCCCTAATATAGTTTAGTGGAAACCAGGGTCGTCTCTCACATGGAATGGCTAAGAGAGTAATACGCGAGACTAGTTATATGAGGGTTGTCACAAATTGGGGGTTTTTTATGCAAGAATGTAAAATTGAATTAATTGAAATAAATACTAAAAATAGTGGTTTATGAGGTAGAACATTCATTGGGGAGTTTATCATTGGCTACAATAGAATGCATGAGTTGATTAATTACGCCAGAGTTAGATCTAACCCTATTGTTGTGAGTCTAAGGATTGATTGCCTAGAACAAAATTAATCACTGAGATCTCACCTTTAGTTTCGTTTTCAACAATCTTTTAAGCCAATCACATTAATCTAGTTAAAGAGACTAATTAGCCAATTAACAAATCATATGCCAATTCCTAATATGCCATGCATTAATTGATCAACCAACACATGAACATGCCAAATGAATTAGCCTAACTCAATCGAGTAAGGGAAGACATAGGTAAACACACACAATTTAAGATCTCAAATTATATGTTGGAATTGACAATGAAAACAAATGCACGATGAAGTACAAAGCCTCAACTTGTAACACCCCGACTTTTATTATGTCCTAATTAAGTGAGATTAAGGGTAATTGACCTTGGTTAGGATTTAATTAAGTTTGGGTGGACAAGTTTCCTTTAGTAAATCATTATATGTTATGTGATCTAAGTGTATGTATATGTGTTATATGATTTATGTGTGTGTGTTCATCATGTGCTATGTGATTTAGGTGTATGTTCATGTGTATCCATTTTATGTTGGGTGATTTAGGTGCACATATGTGTTTTAATTAATGTTTAGATGATGCATGATGTAAGGAATGATGTATAGATGCTTATAGCACTAGTTGGGACGTTTTTTAGGTGCTTTGAGGCTATTTGGCAGCCTTGTAATCGATTACCACGGGATGATAATTGATTACAGCCCTTTGGTCTTCATATCTGAGCATTTTTGCTGTCGGTAATCTATTACATCCTGTCTGTAATCGATTACCGTAATCGATTACCATTTCGTGGTAATCGATTACGACGTGCGCATAGTGCGTTTTTAGTACGTTTTAAGTGTTGTTTGGGCCCCACAATGACTCTAAACCATATATAACCGACCCACCACATCAGAAACCCTAATTCTCACTTCAGAAACACTTTCTTCTTCATCTCTAATCCTCCAAAGCCTTTTTCTCTCAAGAACTCTCATAGTCATAGCCATTCCACGTCAAGAAACACCCACAAATACTCACCCAATCCCCAAAACAATTATATATTATTGATCCTCTAAACGAGCCGGACGTTTCTACCGATTGCTTTTCTCTTATAAGGGTCATCGTTGGTGTCGGGCTGTTCGTGAAGCTAGGGTTTCGTCTATAACAAGGATTGTCTTCAAGAAGTAGGGGTTAGGCATTCTAAATGTCATGTAATTGCATGTATGATGATGAATTTATGAAGTCTTGGAATGATGTTGTTTTTCCTATTAGGGTTCATGAAAGAGTTGATTTATGAAATTGGTTTTTGAATAAGAAAGGGGTTTTACGAATTGAAAAGTGTTTTAAATGTATTTTCATGTTTGATATTGGTATGGCAATGTTTTCTATTGATTGGGATGATGTTAGATTCATATTTTGGCCAATGGCTATTGAAAATTGTGTTTTTGGAACTCTAGAATTGTATTTCACGACTTCGTAATCGATTACGATGTCTGAATTTCCAATCGCGAGAAAACGATGCTCTTTGTTAATCGATTACAGAGTTGCGTAATCGATTACAGTAATCGATTACCAGTCTGTGTAATCGATTAAAGTAATCCATTACCATCCCGTGTAATCGATTACAACAGTGCTATTAGTGCGAAAATGAACTGTTTTGACCCTTTATGCACCCTAATGCGTTCTACAACCAGTATAGATGATATGTATGAGTTAAATATGGTTTGTATGCAAATTTAAATGTTGTTTCGATGATGATGTGTTGATATGTTATGTTTACATGAGATAAATGATGATAATGTATGTCTATGTGAATTATGTGATGCATGTGTATGTTATGTGTTGTGAGCTGAGACGTCACTGGGTGGCGCATATATGTGATTAAGATGTCACTAGGTGGCACGTAGTTAATAAAGACGTCACTAGGTGGCACAAAAGATACATAGTATCCTTCGGCATGTAATTGAGAGGCTGTAGGAGGGGGTTGGCATCCTCGGCGACACAGGTCCTTCACTTGCAGTTGGTGAATATCCCCCTTTTCCCCATTTCGTTAGGATGAGCTCATGCCTAGGTGTCGGTGCAGCGGAGGTTACAGAAGGGTGGATAGGCCATAAGACATAATAAGAGATAAAGTGATATGAGTTACAATCCAGTAAAGTGTCAGAGAACATAGCATGATATTTGATTAAGTTTCCCTATATGACTAGATGGCACGTAGAGCACACACACGAAGGATATATTGATGTATAATGTATGTATGATGTAAAATGAACAAGAGGCACTTAGGTAAGTTGTTCCGGGAAAGATGGTTTTTTTTTTTTAACTTATAACTGAAATTGGATGCATTCATGTCACACCTATTTTATTAATAAACCCGGAGCGGCTCCCCTACTGAGTTACTTCTCAGTACTCACCCCACGTTCCCCCCCCCCCATTTTAGATGATAAGATTCAGCAGGATACATGAGCAGATGAGGAGCCCGCACAACTTTAGTTTCATGGAGTTCTTTTCGTTTCTAGTTTTATCAGTTTCTGTTATTACGTTATGGATTACGTTTCTTTTGAATGTTAGCATTTATTTGTGTTTACTCTGAGTCCGGACATATGTTAGCTGGCAAGTACTTATGTTGATGGATTGTATTAGTGGAGTCTTGTGGGTCTCGGTTTTGGGCTCATGAGATTACACCTATTATTATTATTTCCTGATGTATGTTCTGGGAGACTATGACTTTGTTACTTTATTATATGGAGATTTATTCAGGATTATTTTGCTTCCGCACCTATATACGTTGTATTACTTCGCAAGGCCCTTATTTTCTATTCCGCAAACATTTATGAAAATTTCTCCCACGTATTTTCCGCGTATATATATTTTAAATATAAAGATAAAACATGATAACAGGAGGTAACCCTTATGAAATGGCCTAAAATGACTTAAGCATTAAGGTCTATCTAGTAGGGTGTTACATTTTTGTATCAGAGGAGGTCTATCCTATAGGGCTTGGGGTAATGAACCTGTTATGCTATTATTGCATGTACGGTAGCTATGTCATGCGTAACACCTCTTATGTGTCTTAGTTAGTGTTGAGGTGCATGACCGTTTTGCTTGACTGTCAGAGTAACTGTGCATACTTAGCATTAATATGGAGCTTGATCAACTCGATGTTGATTGTTTTCTGTGCACAGGGACGTGGCACCTAGCAGACGTACTAGGAACGTTTCTTCCACCATGAGGGACCAAGGCGCTCCAACAAGGATTTCTCAGGGCAAGAAGCACGTGATGCAGTACAAGAGTCAGCATAGGCAGCCTGATTGTTACAGTCAGGAAGAGGGTTCTCAGCACCTTGTAAGCTCCAGAACCCTTCTGAGAGAATTAGGCATAATTCTCTTAGAGTTATGAAGGTTTTAATGATAACAAGGTAAGCCATAAGTATAAAAATTTTACTTAAGGTTTTGCTAATATGTGCGCTAAGTGTCTCAGAAAGCTTTAAATTATTGCAATACCATGAGCAAAGACCAAGACAAAACATCAAGTAGCCTCGAGATCAATTGATAAAATCATAGGCCAAAGATATCAGAAAGGATGTCTCAGAAGCGCAGAAGGTGAAAACATGTTTCTGAGGAAAGAACACTGTCGCCTCAGAAGGGTCTCAGAAGACCTTGCGACTTGTAGTTCTCAGAAGGGTCTTCCCTCAGAAGGTTCGCCTCAGAAGTCCGTACAACCCTCAGAAAGTTGGACTCAGAAGCAACCAAGTGTCTGGACTCAAGGGATCGCAAGAAGTCTCAGAAAGCTCGCTACAACTAGCTAAGGAAGTGGGAACACGCGCACTGTGAAGTTCTGAAAAGTTCCTCATTTCGCGCTGACTGTAGCAGGGAGCCGTTCTGAAAAGGACACAGCCACATAAGCAAAGTGAAAGCTTCTAATTTCGCGGCTCCTTGATGCCTATATATATGAGTTTAATTCCAGAGCAATGTGAGGAAACTCTTGCGCTAAAAACTCTTGATTAAACGTGCAAAAACTCTGCTGAATTGAAAATCATCTGCGAAAAACTTAGAACTTTCTCAGAAAGACAATTTTACGGAATTGTTCTTTCAACTTTGCGAAAATCTTCTAGTTCTGTATTGGTGTAAATTCTTACAATTGTAAGTTAAATCAAGAAGTCTACTAAGGGTCAAATTAAGTTTGTAACTTAATCTTAGTAGTTGGTTTTCAAAGCAAAAACAACTTTCCGAAAAACACTAAGTCCTTCGCTGTTTGAAAGCAGTTTAAGTCCTCGAAGTGTTTTTGAGGCAAAGTTTAAGTCCTTAAGTGTTTAAGGCAAAGAAGTCCTCAGTGTGAGGCAAGGAAGTCCTTAAGTGATTAAGGCAAAGAAGTCCTCTAGTGTTGGAGGCAAGGAAGTCCTCTAGTGTGAGGCAAGGAAATCCACTTCGGGTTGTGAAGTGGTGGAAGTCCTTTACTTGGTAAAGGCAGTGTTGTCTGGGAAGGCACTTTAAGAAGAATATCCAAGAACTCTCAACTGAAGGTTGAGGACTGGAGTAGGTTGGTTATAACCGAACCAGTATAAAATTCTTTGTGTTAAGCTTTTCTCCCTTACTCTTTACTTGCATAAATCTTTGAGGAAAACTTTGCCACGATTTTAATTAAGAAGTCTCGTAAAAACTTTATTGATTAAAATCAGAAAGCGTTTAAGAAATTCTAACGTAAAGTCATTTTCTTAAAATTGCTCAGAAAGGAACTTTCTCAGAAAGACTAAGTTCTCAGAAACTTAATCTTCTCAGAAATTAATTTCCGCTGCAAACTCTTAATTCTACCTTCTGAGTAAAAACAGCTTTCTAAGTAAAAGTTTTAAGAAGTAATTTTTAAAACTTGCACGATTCAACCCCCCCTTCTCGTGCACACATACACTTTCACACCTATGAATCTCCGATTCCTGTGAGGTTAATTCCCTCATGTACGTCGGGTCTGCCGATCCGAGTATGACTGTCAACTGGATCCTCAAGATGGAAGAAGTGGCTACAGATATGTCATATCCAGAAGAACAGAAGGTTGTGCATGCCGCCCTTATGCTAGTAGGTGATGTTGTTGTTTGGTGGTCTGATGTGTGCAATGTCTTGGAGGTTGTCGGTACCTCCATTGGTTGGGAACAATTCAAGGTCCTCTTTCACGAGAAGTATCTTCCGCAATCAATCATGCACACCAAGGAAAGGGAGTTCCTCGCACTACAACAGGGCACAATGTCAATCTCGGAGTATACTAAGAGGTTCAACGAGTTGATTAAGTTCTCCCGTTTTCCGTCGAGTGATTTGGTTGAGGCCAACAAATGCAGAAGGTACTTGTGTGGGTTGAGGCCTGAGATACGGAGCATGGTGATTCCCTTGGAGATTCAGGAGTTCCCCGATTTGGTGGCAGGGTGTTGTGCTCTGGAGAGCGTCCAGGAAGTGATCAAGTACAACGAGACCGAAGAAGTGATAGCAAGCGCAGACCCACCAGGCCGAAGAAGTGATCATGCGTTTTTAGTACGTTTTAAGTGTCGTTTGGGCCCCACAATGACTCTAAACCATATATAACCGACTCACCACATCAGAAACCTTAATCCTCACTTCAGAAACACTTTCTTCTTCATCTCTAAGCCTCCAAAGCCTTTTTCTCTCAAGAACTCTCATAGCCATAGCCATTCCACGTCAAGAAACACCCACAAATACTCACCCAATCCCCAAAACAATTATATATTATTGATCCTCTCAACGAGCCGGACGTTTCTACCGATTGCTTTTCTCTTATAAGGGTCATCGTTGGTGTCGGGACGTTCGTGAAGCTAGGGTTTCGTCTAGAACAAAGATTGTCTTGAAGAGTTAGGGGTTAGGCATTCTAAATGTCATGTTATTGCATGTATGATGATGAACTTATGAAGTTTTGGAATGATGTTGTTTTTCCCATTAGGGTTCATGAAAGGGTTGATTTATGAAATTGGTTTTTGAAAGAGAAAGGGGTTTTACGAATTGAAAAGTGTTTTAAATGTATTTTCATGTTTGATATTGGTATGGCAATGTTTTCTATTGATTGCGACGATGTTAGATTCATATTTTGGCCAATGATTATTGCAAATCGTGTTTTTGGAACTCTAGAATCGTATTTCACGACTTCGTAATCGATTACACGAGTTCGTAATCGATTACGATGTCTGAATTTCCAATCGCAAGAAAACGTTGCTCTTTGTTAATCGATTACAAAGCTGCATAATCGATTACAGTAATCGATTACCAGTCTGTGTAATCGATTACCAGCCCGTGTAATCGATTACAACAGTGCTGTTAGTGCGAAAATGAACTATTTTGACCCTTTATGCACCCTAATGCGTTCTACAACCAGTATAGATGATATGTATGAGTTAAATATGGTTTGTATGCAAATTTAAATGCTGTTTGAATGATGATGTGTTGATATGTTATGTTTACATGAGATAAATGATGATAATGTATATCTATGTGAATTATGTGATGCATGTGTATGTTATGTGTTGTGAGATGAGACGTCACTGGGTGGCGCATATATGTGATTAAGACGTCACTGGGTGGCGCGTAGTTAATAAAGACGTCACTAGGTGGCGCAAAAGATAAATAGTAGCCTTCGGCTTGTGATTGAGAGGCTGAAGGAGGGGGTTGGCATCCTCGGCGCTACAGGTCCTTCACTTGCAGTTGGTGAATATCCCCCTTTTCCCCATTTCGTTAGGATGAGCTCATGCCTAGGGGTCGGTGCAGCGGAGGTTACAGAAGGGTGGATAGGCCATAAGACATAATGAGAGATAAAGTGATATGAGTTACAATCCAGTAAAGTGTCAGAGAACATAGCATGATATTTGATTAAGTTTCCCTATATGACTAGATGGCACGTAGAGCACACACACGAAGGATATATTGATGTATAATGTATGTATGATGTAAAATGAACAAGAGGCACTTAGGTATGTCGTTCTGGGAAAGATGGTTTTTTTAACTTATAACTGAAATTGGATGCATTCATGTCACACCTATTTTATTAATAAACTCGGAGTGGCTCCCCCACTGAGTTACTTCCCAGTACTCACCCCACGTTTTTCCCCCCTTTTTAGATGATGAGATTCAGCAGGATACATGAGCAGCTGAGGAGCCCGCACAACTTTAGTTTCATGGAGTTCTTTTCGTTTTTAGTTTTTATCAGTTTCTGTTATTACGTTATGGATTACATTTCTTTTGAATGCTAGCATTTATTTGTGTTTACTCTGAGTCCGGATATATGTTAGCTGGCAAGTACTTATGTTGATGGATTGTATTAGTGGAGTCTTGTGGGCCTCGGTTTTGGGGCTCATGAGATTACACCTATTATTATTATTTCCTGATGTATGTTCTGGGAGACTATGACTTTGTTACTTTATTATATGGAGATTTATTCAGGATTATTTTGCTTCCGCACCTATATACGTTGTATTACTTCGCAAGGCCCTTATTTTCTATTCCGCAAACATTTATGAAAATTTCTCCCACGTATTTTTCGCGTATATATATTTTAAATATAAAGATAAAACATGATAACAAGAGGTAACCCTTATGAAATGGTCTAAAATGACTTAAGCATTAAGGGCTATCTAGTAGGGTGTTACACAATTTACCCCAATGATGTTCACACCCTTATAAACCACCAAGAGACTTAGTTACTCATGGAGGAATAAGGGCAGAAAAATAAATTGTTTTGAAAAAAAATATGAAAGAGAGAAAATAGTTTGACTTGAACAATAAAGAGAAAGGGTAGAGAAAACAAGGAATAATGGAAAATAAAGTGCAATTAAAGAAATTGATGAAGAACAAATAACTGAATTAATTATGAAAATAACTTACAATGAGTCATAGATGGAAAGCAAATAACAAAAACTCAAAAGACTTGACGAATAACGTTGAAAATAAACAATGGAGAAAGTTAGAGGACAACTAGGAAAAAGGGTGGAATACTAATGAGAGGAAAACTCTAACTGAAAAGGAAAACAAAAGGCTAGGGTTTGAAAGGTGATCAGATGTCAAGAGGTGTGTTTTCTGGATGCATAAGCACGGCTTTATATAGAGGAAGCGACCTCAGAACCTTTGCAATTAAGTCCCCCACGCGGTTTATCAGATTGGTCCCTGCTGTCAAAGATTCGCAGGCGCGCGCTGGGGCGCACATACCGCGCTAGGGCACGAGTGTCTTGCACGAGACGAGTGAAGGTAATGATTTGCACGAGAAGGGGGGTTGAATCGTGCATTGACTCTTTTTCGATTTCTCTTTCTTTGGTTTCTAAAACATATAATAAATTACTATCAACTATAAATACTTGAAGTGGTAGCGAAATATTAATTCTACAACAATTATCTCTAAATAATAAATTATTAAATATGGAACAAGATAATGTTATGTTGTAGATGCTTAGAAACCATGTTTGTATAAGTATTTTGAATAAGTTACACTCATGTATGTTGAAGAATTAATTCATGAAATAATTCAGAATTAATCACTATAAGTAGAGAGTATTGTAACTTAGTTCAGAGTCATAAACAAAATATATATAATGTAGTTGTATGTTCAGAAGCTTCTCATAGATATGGTGAAAATTGCAACTAGTTCAGAGGCATCTCTTAAACTCATTTACTAGTTTAGAGCCACTTCATAAAGAAGGAAGCATAACTAGTTTTAGAGGCTTCTATTGTTGTATAAACAACTTAAGAGGCTCATTATACTTTAGAGATCACATGACTAGTTCAGAGGCATCATAAACATGTAGAGAAGCTAGTTCAGAGGCTGAACATATAGTGTGAAGACTATAAGTGTTCAGAGGCTAAAATTGTTTTTACAAAAACATTTCATAAGATAGCTTCTGAAGTTGTTCAATGAATTACTTGCACATAAATATGATTTGTGAAGGTTCAGAAGATTATTTTATATAAGTAATAAAATAAAGAATTAAGACCATTTTATAAGTTTGCTTCTGAAGATATCTTTAAATACGATATGCTCATTAATTCAATTTGTGAGAGTTCACAGGCTAACCCAAATATTGAAACTAAACATAAAGTGTTATGTTAAAAACAATTTTAGTGTAAATGTATTTCTATGTTCAGAGGCATATCTCAAATGCATTTTAGTTTGTTTGAAAGACACTTGATAATATAAGAGATAAATATATCAAAATTGAAATTTAACTTATGAAAATAATAAATAAAATGAGACAAGGGAAGAGAAAATAACACACAAACATTTTATACTGGTTAGGCCAATTATGCTTACACCCAGTTCTTAAGCAACATGCTTAAGTTCCACTATCTTTAACCAGGATACAGATATTCTCAAGCCTTCTCAGGCACTTTGATATTCTCAAGCCTTCTCAGGCACTTTGATATTCTCTAAGCCTTCTCAGGCTACTCACTCCCTCTAGAAGCAAGATTCCCTTGCTCACCTCCTCTAGAGGCAAGACTTTTGCCCACTCCTCACTCAAGCAGGACTTTTGCTCACTTCCTCCAGAAGCAAGACATTCTTGCTCACCTCCTCCAGAGGCAAGACTTCTCCCTACTCTTCACTCAAGTAGGACTTTTGCTCACTTCCTCCAGAAGCAAGACTTCCACCTTCAAACTAGAAGGATTTTTCATTTGCTTCCTCTGACTTGAGAAAGACTTTTCCAGCAAATGGTGGTTGAATAAATGATTAAGAACTTAGATGCAACTAAGTTTTCCTCTTAATCAACTCCTAACTATGAGTGGCTTGCTAAAGCAAGGATTTTACATTTAGGTACAATATAGGAGATTTACATAGTTTTTTCCAGAGAAAGAATACAAAGAACACTCTAAAAATATATCTCACATGGTGAGGATGTTGGCTAAGAAGGATGAATGAGTGTTTTAATTCTCACAGAGGAGAACTTCTTCGGGCTGCAACTCTCATGTGTGTATTCTATTTTCCCTCTTGGTTGCTCCTCTTTTCAGCCCACCTTCTTCATTATATTTTGCCATATTTATAGTCTTCAATGAATTGTAGCCGTTGGCACTTGGGTTTGTATCCGTTGAGTGCTTGCTCAGTAAAATGTATTTTTAATACATTTGTTTGTCTTTAAAACAAAATCCTCGAAGCTCACTTCGAGGATTCAACGGACGTGCTTTGAGAAGTATGGGTGAGTGCTATGCCACGGTGTGTCCTGCAGTTTGCTTTTGCTAGAAATGAACCAATAAGCATTAGAATATTAGTAGTTTTGAGCGCTAGTGGTCTGTTTGTACTTCCCCATGTCTCGACAAGATTAAAGATGCTCCACTAAGAATAAAATATAATATCTTTTGCTTCTTCGAAGCATGTGAGTGGAGAAATATTTAAAAATAATATTTTTAAATATTTTTGAGCATGAGATTTTCATTTCTTCACGTCGAGAGTATGTCTCGTAGCTTCTCAAGTAACTATTTGTGATTCTGATGTCTTCTTTATGGCTTCTCAAATATTGTTTCTTGTTGGAGTGCTTCTGAATGATTGATCTTTGCTTCTTGTGACTTCTTGAATAAAATATGTTGCCTCTTGATGCTTGTAAGCTAGCTTCTTAGCTTCTGATACATATTTTTCTCAATTTGCTTAGTGTTATAAGCTTTCTTTAATAGTATCTTGAGATAGTGGAATATGAAAGCCTTCTTGTTCAAATAATAAAGCAATTTGGTGACTTTATTATTTGTTAGTTGAAGTGCTTCTTTATTACCTTGCTTCTTAACTATTTTAAGCTTCTCAAGTGTGTCAGCTTCTCAAGGTAACAACTTCTTAAGTGTGTCAGCTTCTCAAGTATGTCAGCTTCTCAAGTGTGTCAGCTTCTCAAGTATGTCAGCTTCTCAAGTATGTCAGCTTCTCAAGGTAACAGCTTCTCAAGTATGTCAGCTTCTGAAGGTAATAGCTTCTCAAGTGTGTCAGCTTCTCAAGTATGTCAGCTTCTCAAGAGTGAACTTTAGCTTCTGAACATTAGTTCTAGCTTCTCATTAGCGAATATTAGCTTCTGAAAGTAAGTTCTAGTTTCTTATGAGTGAACTTAGCTTCTAAACATTGTACTTCTGGACATTGATCCTAGCTTCTTAACATGATGAAGGCATCTCTTTGCTTCTGAACTTTTGTTGTTGCTTCTTAAGCTTCTAATGATGAGCTTCTTGAGTGCTTCTCTAGTATAGTAACTTCTCAAGAATGGTAGCTTCTTGATCTTTTATGCTTCTGAACGTAACTTCTTTAGAACTCTTGGATTATGCTTCTTAGATGTATATTGCTTGCATTATAGAAGCACATGTGTGTTGTCTTAAATAAAATAAACTTTCTGAAACACTTTGTTGGGAAATCACGCATAAAGGTGCAGCGGAAAACAAAAAATTTTATGCAATTCCCACCTAAGGACCCATGTGAATGAACATGATTCATCTATGAATTACCTGTTGAAGCGTTTTCGCAATACAATTTGCGAACAACACTTGTTCTTGAGTTCTTCAAAAGTTCTTGTTCTTGAATTCTTCAACTCTTGAAATCTTTAATTCTTGAACTCTTCGATTCTTGAAGTATTCAAATCTTGAACTCTTCAAATCTTGTACTCTTGAACTCTTCAAATCTTGAACTCTTCAATTCTTGAATTCTTGAATCTTCACAAAGAGTTATGTTAAACTCTTCCGTTGCAAGTGTAGCAATGGCCTAGAGATATTGATGCCTTGGCATCTTTATCTAATTTTGTGGTTTGAATTCTAATAAATTGTGTTAGTTTAAAGTAATTTCAGTATGCTTTTAGGGTGAATTGAGTGTTTTTAGAATAAAATGGATTTTTCCTGGTTATATTATGTTTTGGGTATTATTTGGTGCTAATTTCAGGAATTGAGCAAGTAATTGATGAAGTAATAGCAACCGGAGAGGCATATTTGAAGGACCGATGTTGACGCCTTGCGCCTGATGCACGCAAGGCGCCTCAAAGTCAGAAACAATTCGGAAGATGTGCGGAAGGCTGGCGCCTCTCGCCTTGCGCCTGGATGAACTTCCCAGGCTGGCGCCTTGCGCCTGCGCACGCGTTGCGCCCGAGTGGTCCTCCACTAGGCTGGCGCCTTGCGCCCGCGCGCGCGTTGCGCCCAGATGACATCCACAAGCCTGCACATTGCGCCCCTTGGCGCCTTGCGCCCTGGAGAAGCCAACCCATGCGGCGCGCCGCGTCCTCCCTACGCCTTGCGTCCGGATAAAAGTGGAAACAGAGCATCCATAATTCAGGATTAAATCTGTTTAGATATTACACTTTCTTAGTTACTTTTTTTACAAAATCCCTCTGTAATCAATTTAAATTCTAGACTATCTGATTATATATAGGACTAGAATAGGGGGAAATTAGGTCATCTATCATCTGATCGATCATCTTGAATCCTTATTTTTCAGCAGCAGCTTGTTTTTCATTCTAGTACTCTGTTTTTACTCTGTTTTTCAATACAATGAGTTATTCGTTCTTTAACCTGCTTTCTATCAATTTCTATGCTTTGTTTACTTTGATTATGAGCAACTAATCCCATGTTAGGGATAGGGGAATCGTATCACTATGAATTAATCCGATGATTGCAAACCTTTGAATTTTACTTCTTCGATTCAGGTAACTACCTTATTGTTTTGTGTTGTTCTGAAGATTGGGAAATCGCTTTTCAACTTATCTTGGATTCATATGTTTATTTGGGAAAATAAGTGTGTGAATTAGCTCAAGGGAAATTGCTGGAAGGATTGATAACTAGGAATAGAGTCAAGACTTTTATGAACTTTGAATCAGTAAACATATTTTCTTTTCTGTGAAACGATTTGATCAAGGGATTGACTGATTGTTCATAGAAAAAGTGTTAAATTACCAAGGGATTGGAATTGACAATTTAAGATTCGTTCATTGAATTGAAGTTTTAGAATTTGAAGGCGAGCAATTGTTTTAATTATTTCAGAAGATACGTGAACCCGATTCCCTAACCTCTCATTCTTTGAAGTTTTCAACATTAGTTTACTGTCTGTTACTTTGATATTCTTTTGAATTTATAATTTCAAACCTTTCATCACCCTTAATTCGATTCGTCTAATTAGAAATTCACATCACGAAATATTTGCTCAGTTCTTTAATCCTCGTGGGAACGATACCCACTCACCGTGGACTTTATTACTTGTACGATTCGGTGCACTTGCCAAAGCCCTATCAAGTTTTTGGCGCCGTTGCCGGGGATTAATTGAAACTGACAATTAGAGTAATTGTGTGATTTCTAAATTAGATATTTTTATTTTGTTTTTACTCTAGTATTCCCTTCACTGTGACGTTGGGAAGTGCTAGACCTCACTTTTATTCAGTTTGGTGTCTGTTTTGCATGCAAAAATAGAACGAACAGAGTTATACTTTGATCCTGAAATTGAAAAGACCTTGAGGAAGCTGAGACAAGCAAAGAAAAGAGCAGCAATGGCAGAAGAAGGTGATGGGCCGAGAAGAACTTTGGGAGACTAAGCCACACCTACCACTAACGGGTGTGGAAATAGTATTGTCCCACCACCAGTGCAAGCAAACAACTTTGAGCTCAAGCCTTCACTCATCCAATTGGTGCAGCAAGAACAATTCAGTGGAGGAGCTCTTGATGATCCTAATGTTCACTTAGCTACCTTCCTCCAATTATGTGATACGATCAAAAGCAATGGTGTGAGTTCAGATGCAATTAAGTTGAGACTCTTCCCTTTTTCTCTTAGAGACAGAGCTAAACTATGGTTGCAAGCACAGCCAGTGGAGAGTATCAGCACATGGGAGGATTTAGTTAGTAAATTTCTAGCTAAATACTTCCCTCCTCAGAAGCTGGCAAAGCTAAGGAATGACATCAACTCATTTGCTCAAAAAGAAGGAGAATCACTCTATGAAGCATGGGAAAGATACAAGGAGATGCTCAGAAAATGTCCACACCATGCAATCCCTGACTGGCTACAAATTCAAACATTCTATGATGGAGTTTCTCAAAGTTCAAGAGTCATGATTAATGCAAGTGCTGGAGGATCTCTTCATAGAAAGACTCCTGAAGAAGCTATTGAATTAATTGAGACTATGGCTGAAAGCAATTTCATGAGTTCTAATGAGAGGCCTATGAGAAGAGGTGTGATGGAGTTGGACACATTGGATACTCTGTTGGCACAAAATAAGATGATGTCTCAACAACTAGCTACACTCACAAAGCAAATGGGACAAATGCAAGTTGCTGCAGTAGGACCTCCAAGTTCATCTTGTGAGCTTTGTGGGGGAGCCCATAAAAATGAAGACTGTGATCTTTTCAAAGAAACTTTACCTGAGCAAGTGAACTACATGGGGAACCCTCCAAGACAACAAAATGATCCATATTCTAAAACTTACAATCCTGGGTGGAGGAATCATCCTAACTTTGGTTGGGGTAATCAAGGGCAAAAACAATTCAATACTCCAACTCAACAGCAAGCTCCATTCATTCCTCCACAAGACCACCCTAAACCATCTTCATTGGAGATTGCCATGGAAAAGCTCACTCAATCTACCTCCATGTTTGTGCAACAAACTTCAAGCTTCATGCAAGAGACAAGAGCAAGTTTAAAAAATCATGAGGCTTCTATCAGAAATTTAGAGGTACAAGTGGGGCAAATAGCTAAGCAACTCTCTGAAAGGCCCTTGGGATCACTTCCTAGTGATACAGAACCAAACCCCAAGGAGCAATGCATGGCAATCAATTTAAGAAGTGGCAGAAGCATTGAAGTGCAATCTCAAGTGGAGGCACCAACAAAAGTGGAGAATTTCCAACAAAAGCTCACTGAAAAGTCAAATGAACAAGTGGCAAAGCAAGCTAGTGAGCCACCCAAGAAAGAGGTTGCTCCTTACAAGCCAAGACTACCTTACCCTCAAAGAATTCAAGAGAAAACTCAAGACAAGCATCTCTCCAAATTCTTAGAGGTATTCAAAAAACTCCAAATCAATATTCCTTTTGCTAAAGCTTTGGAACAAATGCCTAGCTATGCCAAGTTTATGAAGGAGTTGTTGTCAAGAAAGAGATCACTCCGAGAAGATGAAACAGTGGTATTCAATGAGGAGTGCAGTGCTATCATTCAAAGCAAAGTGCCACCAAAGCTAAAGGATCCAGGTAGCTATCATATTCCTTGTGCAATTGGTAATGTTAAAATTAAAAAAGCATTGTGTGATCTAGGGGCAAGCATCAACTTGATGCCTCTCTCTATGATGAAGAAGTTAGGGATAAAGAATGTGAAGCCCACCATGATTTCCCTACAATTTGCTGATAGATCTGTCAAGTTTCCATATGGGGTTGTGGAAAATGTGCTTATTAAGGTGGACAAATTCTTTCTTCCTGCTGATTTTGTTGTCCTTAAGATGGATGAAAGTGAAGATGTCCCAATCATTCTTGGAAGGCCATTCTTAGCTACTGGGCGAGCATTGATTGATGTTCAAAAAGGTGAGTTGACATTAAGGGTGCATGATGAAAAGGTAACTTTTTGCATGTCAAGGGGTATGAAAACTCAAGTAAAAAAGGAGGATGTGTTGAAAATAGAAGTGAACCCCATTGCAATTCAAGAATCCAAGAATTCAATGCTTAATGTGAACACCCTTGACGATCGACCACCTTTGAAACAGATTGCTATTGTGAAGGAAAAAGTTGTGGCTACAACAGAAGTTAAGAAGAAAAGGCGATGTGGGTTGGAGTTGAAACCCTCACTCAAACACTGAAGAATGCAATCATTGAAGGATGGCAAATGTGTGTGGAGTACTTCAAGATGAATGAGGAGTTTAGGAGGGATGGTTTTCCTCCCCCCTTTGATGATGAAAAGATCGAACAGTGGTTTGATGAGGAGTTCTTGTTAACAAATGTTAACAATGGAGTCTATGGGCCACCATTTAAAGATGTCAAGAAGGCTAGGGTTGAATCTGAGAAAAATGTGAGCATGAAGGAGCACAACCTAAAGCACCTTGCTGGAGGAGGGATTGATCAACAAGAATCATCATATGACCCACCTTAAGCTGGCATCCATACGTCAAGCTAGTGACGTTAAAGAAGCGCTTGTTGGGAGGCAACCCAACCCAGGGAAGTTTTCTATCCTCTCTATTTATTTTCTTTAGTTTTTACTTGTCATGTCTTTCTATTTTGTTTGTCGTTTGTTTAGGGGCATGGTGGTGGAATTGATGAATAAATTTGCATGAGACTGTGTTTGAATTTGTCTTGGTTGATTCATAAACTGTGTGAGTACATGTCTATGCACCTTGAATTGTTGTGTGGTTAATTATTATTTGTGCAACTTGAGGAGATGATTAGGAGTGATTTCTAGAGAATAATTATAAGAGTTTTTGGACTAATTCTAAATAAATAAGTTTGGTGTGAGTCTCTGTGCATGTGAATGCAGTGTGATGCCAATATTTTTTTTTGAATTGATTGAATAATTTGGGAATTGACTTAAGGAGGGGGTGAGCCTTGCAATAAAAGATGATGCATAAAGGTTCCCAATGAAATGAAACATAAACATCCAAGGCTCTGAGCACCAATGACTAGGGGATATCTCTATTAAAAATCATTAGAACCTAGTTATGTGTTTGTGGTGTTTTTGTGTCAGGGAAAGACTTGGGCAAGTAGATCCGAGGGGTGCTTCATCACCTAGCGTCTTGGGCCAACTGGACCGGGAACGTTGGTCGAAAGCTTACTTTAAAAGGTTGCCCCGAGACAAAGCATTTAGAGTCAAAATTCTTTGCACAGAGTGCAAGTGTGAAAAAAATAATAATAATAAAAAAATAAAAAAATAAAAAAAAAATAAAAAATTTGCAAGTGTCTTACTTACCCCTGCTGTTTGTTCTAAACTGGTTCATTCAAAGTGTAGGAAATTTTGAAAAGGCATTGCATTGCATTTGTGAAAATAGGGCCAAACACTAAGTTTGGTGTTCAGGAGCTGCGAAAAGACTCTTATAATTTGATCCGGATTTTAATCTTGACTGTCAAGTTTATTGTTGCTCAATAAATTCGTAGAAAATGGTGTATAGTTACATGAATCATACAGTTTTGAGTTAACCCGAAAAATGTGATTTTTGAAAATAATTGTTCTTTGATTCCACTGTTCTGTCACCTTATCTTTATTTCTTTGTTTAATTTGTTTTAGTTGCTTGGGGACAAGCAACGCCTTAAGTTTGGTGTTGTGATGCCTTGGCATCTTTATCTAATTTTGTGGTTTGAATTCTAATAAATTGTGTTAGTTTAAAGTAATTTCAGTATTCTTTTAGGGTGAATTGAGTGTTTTTAGAATAACAACTTCTTAAGGTAACAACTTCTTAAGTGTGTCAGCTTCTCAAGGTAACAACTTCTTAAGTGTGTCAGCTTCTCAAGTATGTCAGCTTCTCAAGTGTGTCAGCTTCTCAAGTATGTCAGCTTCTCAAGTATGTCAGCTTCTCAAGGTAACAGCTTCTCAAGTATGTCAGCTTCTGAAGGTAATAGCTTCTCAAGTGTGTCAGCTTCTCAAGTATGTCAGCTTCTCAAGAGTGAACTTTAGCTTCTGAACATTAGTTCTAGCTTCTCATTAGCGAATATTAGCTTCTGAAAGTAAGTGCTAGTTTCTTATGAGTGAACTTAGCTTCTAAACATTGTACTTCTGGACATTGATCCTAGCTTCTTAACATGATGAAGGCATCTCTTTGCTTCTGAACTTTTGTTGTTGCTTCTTAAGCTTCTAATGATGAGCTTCTTGAGTGCTTCTCTAGTATAGTAACTTCTCAAGAATGGTAGCTTCTTGATCTTTTATGCTTCTGAACGTAACTTCTTTAGAACTCTTGGATTATGCTTCTTAGATGTATATTGCTTGCATTATAGAAGCACATGTGTGTTGTCTTAAATAAAATAAACTTTCTGAAACACTTTGTTGGGAAATCACGCATAAAGGTGCAGCGGAAAACAAAAAATTTTATGCAATTCCCACCTAAGGACCCATGTGAATGAACATGATTCATCTATGAATTACCTGTTGAAGCGTTTTCGCAATACAATTTGCGAACAACACTTGTTCTTGAGTTCTTCAAAAGTTCTTGTTCTTGAATTCTTCAACTCTTGAAATCTTTAATTCTTGAACTCTTCGATTCTTGAAGTATTCAAATCTTGAACTCTTCAAATCTTGTACTCTTGAACTCTTCAAATCTTGAACTCTTCAATTCTTGAATTCTTGAATCTTCACAAAGAGTTATTATGTTAAACTCTTCCGTTGCAAGTGTAGCAATGGCCTAGAGATATTGATGCCTTGGCATCTTTATCTAATTTTGTGGTTTGAATTCTAATAAATTGTGTTAGTTTAAAGTAATTTCAGTATGCTTTTAGGGTGAATTGAGTGTTTTTAGAATAAAATGGATTTTTCCTGGTTATATTATGTTTTGGGTATTATTTGGTGCTAATTTCAGGAATTGAGCAAGTAATTGATGAAGTAATAGCAACCGGAGAGGCATATTTGAAGGACCGATGCTGACGCCTTGCGCCTGATGCACGCAAGGCGCCTCAAAGTCAGAAACAATTCGGAAGATGTGCGGAAGGCTGGCGCCTTGCGCCTTGCGCGCGCCTTGCGCCTGGATGAACTTCCCAGGCTGGCGCCTTGCGCCTGCGCACGCGTTGCGCCCGAGTGGTCCTCCACTAGGCTGGCGCCTTGCGCCCGCGCGCGCGTTGCGCCCAGATGACATCCACAAGCCTGCACATTGCGCCCCCTGGCGCCTTGCGCCCTGGAGAAGCCAACCCATGCGGCGCGCCGCGTCCTCCCTACGCCTTGCGTCCGGATAAAATTGGAAACAGAGCATCCATAATTCAGGATTAAATCTGTTTAGATATTACACTGTCTTAGTTACTTTTTTACAAAATCCCTCTGTAATCAATTTAAATTCTAGACTATCTGATTATATATAGGACTAGAATAGGGGGAAATTAGGTCATCTATCATCTGATCGATCATCTTGAATCCTTATTTTTCAGCAGCAGCTTGTTTTTCATTCTAGTACTCTGTTTTTACTCTGTTTTTCAATACAATGAGTTATTCGTTCTTTAACCTGCTTTCTATCAATTTCTATGCTTTGTTTACTTTGATTATGAGCAACTAATCCCTTGTTAGGGATAGGGGAATCGTATCACTATGAATTAATCCGATGATTGCAAACCTTTGAATTTTACTTCTTCGATTCAGGTAACTACCTTATTGTATTGTGTTGTTCTGAAGATTGGGAAATCGCTTTTCAACTTATCTTGGATTCATATGTTTATTTGGGAAAATAAGTGTGTGAATTAGCTCAAGGGAAATTGCTGGAAGGATTGATAACTAGGAATAGAGTCAAGACTTTTATGAACTTTGAATCAGTAAACATATTTTCTTTTCTGTGAAACGATTTGATCAAGGGATTGACTGATTGTTCATAGAAAAAGTGTTAAATTACCAAGGGATTGGAATTGACAATTTAAGATTCGTTCATTGAATTGAAGTTTTAGAATTTGAAGGCGAGCAATTGTTTTAATTATTTCAGAAGATACGTGAACCCGATTCCCTAACCTCTCATTATTTGAAGTTTTCAACATTAGTTTACTGTCTGTTACTTTGATATTCTTTTGAATTTATAATTTCAAACCTTTCATCACCCTTAATTCGATTCGTCTAATTAGAAATTCACATCACGAAATCTTTGCTCAGTTCTTTAATCCTCGTGGGAACGATACCCACTCACCGTGGACTTTATTACTTGTACGATTCGGTGCACTTGCCGAAGCCCTATCAGATATCCACACAGCAGTTGTGAGTGTCGAACACTCACCTTGATGGTTTTCTGAAACTCACTATGCTAGTAGCGAGAAACAGAGAAATAAGGATTTCTAGAGAGGGAGGCTAAAGTGTATGAAATCAACAACCAACACAAAAGGCTCCTTAGGTGTGTTATTTATAGTCAACACTTAACCTAAACCTAAGTCTTGTTGGGCCCATCTCATGGAAGCCCAATTAGTCACACTAACTTCTCTTAATCCTTATTAGACCCATCTTATGAAAGCCCAATTAAATTAGTCACACTAATTTAATCTTATATTTTATTAGGTTCATCTCATGAAGCCCAATTAAATTAGTCACACTAATTTATTCTAATTTAGCATCAATATAAAAACTGCTTTAGTGTGCGACCCAATAGGTTCTTACAACGTTGGCAATATTATTAAATCTCATTTAAATAATATAAACAGTGAGCGATATCTAGCAACACATCACTGCTACCCAAGTTATAAGAAAGTCAACGGTTTGACATAACCTTTCCGTGATTGACGTTACCGTACACTTCAATCCCTTTGTCCAAATATCCAGATTTAACACAAGCATGGAATTAGTCATCTTGTATAGTTAAATCATTAGTTTCTTGATCTCCGAGTAGACTCATTAATGTCACACATTAATTCATTTCAGCATGGTCATGCATTTATCCAGTCCTACTCATCAAGGGGCCCACAGATATATCTCTCGTAATGTGAGAGGGACAAATTCTATCTACGTTATTCGCACCGCCCACATGACTCGTGATATGCCTAATGACCGCCTTTATAATTACCCTGTTAAGGATAACGTTTAACGGTATCAAAGCACATAACTCCTCATGCAGCGAATCGCAGTAACTTCAAGTCAAAGGACTACATGTACCATCATCACTATGAGAATCACTTATGACATTCACATTACTATCTATGTAGTGTTCTCAAAGTGGGTTAGTCCAATATATATCACCATATATACCTATGTGCAGACTTGATATCACATATCCATAACCTGTGAGAAAAGGTTATCAGTCCATACTCATACTAGTCTCAACGTATTACTATTGTCCTGTTGTTTACAGTAATACTTGACTAGGGACATTTAAGAATAAAGTCTCACTATTAAGTTATGAACCTAATCTTTATTTCATTCTAAGGACATCATAATGTTTATTAAAATAAATAAACAATTAATGAAAACAATGCCTCATATATATATATATATATATATATTTATATTTATATATATATATAAAATAAAATGTCATAATAACATAATAAAAATGCAACTATGATTGGCCCTCTAGGGCATATACCAACAGACTCCCACTTGCACTAGAGCCAATATGACATATCTCTAATGCCTATTGATCTAGTATGTCCATCATGCTTCCGCTGAGGAAGTTGCCTGGTCAGTGGGTCAGCGATGTTATCATCAGGTGGCACTTTGCATATCTTTACATCTCCTCTATTGATAAACTCTCGAATAGGATGAAAGCGCCTGAGTATGTGTTTGGATCGCTGGTGAGATCTGGGTTCCTTAGCCTGTGCAATGGCTCCATTGTTGTCACAATAGAGAGCTACTGGGTCCTCAATGCATGGAACCACACCAAGTTCAGTAATGAACTTTCAGATCCAAACAATCTCTTTTGCTGCATTACTGCCAGCAACATACTTGGCCTCTGTAGTAAAATCGGCGACTGTCTCTTGCTCGGAACTCTTCCAGCTCACAGTCCCGTCATTAAGACAAAACACATAACCTGATTATGTCGGTTTGGAAACTAGCATCAGTGTTGAAGGTGTATTTGTGCACGAGAAAAGGGGGGGTTGAATTGTGCAGGTTTTTAAATTTTGCTTCTTAAAAACTTTTCTTTGAAGGTTGTTCTACTCAGAAAGTGAATTTTCGAGTTAGCAGCGGAATAAGCTTTCTGAGAAGGTTAAGGTTCTAAGAACTTTAACTTTCTGAGAAAGATTCCTTCTGAGTATTTTAAGAAAGTTATGTAATTGTTGTTTCTTAAACCCTTTCTAAGATTGTCTTGATATATTGATTCAATTCAAGAATAGATTAAAATGCGTTAAGTGATTTTCTCAAAAGTAAGAGTTTAAAGGAAGAAAAGCTTAACACAAGAAGATTTTTATACTGGTTCGGTTCTAACTAACCTACTCCAGTTCTCAACCTTCAGTTGAGAGTTCCTTAGATATTCTTCTTATTGTGCCTTCTCAGACAACACTGCCTTTACCACGTAAAGGACTTTCACCACTTCACAACCCGAAGTGGATTTTCCTTGCCTCCAACACTAGAGGAATTTCCTTGCCTTAACTTTATTAAGGACTTAACCTTGCCTCACAATAGAGGACTTAATTGCCTTAAACACTTATGGACTTGAACTTTGCCTCAAACAATCGAGGACTTAAAACTGCCTTCAAACAGCGAAGGACTTAGCGTTTTTCGAGTTGAGTTTTGATTTCGAAAACAACTACTAAGATAATGATATAGACTTAGTTTTCTCTTAGTAGACTTCTAGATTTAACTTACAAACGTAAGGATTTACACCAGTACAAAGCTAGAAGATTTTTCACAAAGTTAGAAGAACAATTTTGTTAAAATTGTCTTTCTGAGAAAGTTCTAAGTTTGCGCAAATGATTTTCAATTTAGCAGAGTTTTGGCACGTTTAATGAAGATTTTTAGCGCAAGAATTTCGTCACAATGCTTTGCAATTGAACTCATATATATACGCATTAAGGAGCCGCGAAAAATAGAAGCTTTCACTTTGCTTATGTGGCTGTGTCTGGCTCAGAACGGCTCCCTGCAACAGTCAGCGCGAAATGAGGAACTTTTCTGACTTGTACAGTGCGCGTGTTCCCACTTCCTTGGCTTCCTGTATCGAGCTTTCTGAGAATGAATGCATCATCCATTGTGTCTTGACACTTGGTTGCTTCTGATTCCAACTTTCTGAGAGTTGTACGGACTTCTGAGGCGAACCTTCTGAGGGAAGACCCTTCTGAGAATCACCAGTTGCCAGGTCTTCTGAGACCTTTCTGAGGCGACAGTGTTCTTCACTGAGAACTGCACTTTCACCTTTTGCGTTTCTTGAGCATCCGTTCTGATGTCTTTCACGCTATGATTTCTTCTTGTAATATATAAGGTTACTCGTTGTTTGTCTTGATCTTACTCATGGAGTTACAAAAATTTTAAGCTTTCTGAGACACTTAGCACACATATTAGTAATACCTTAAGTAAAATTTTTATACTTATGGCTTATTTTGTTATCATTAAAACTTTCTATCTCTCTAAGAGAAATACATCAATTTCTCTCATAAGGGTTCTGGAGCTTACAATCTCCCCCTTTTTGATGATAACAACTTAAGTCTTAAGTTCTGAAGTGTTTCTGATTAAGTTCACAACTTACTCAGAAGGCACTTTTGCTTTCTTAGAAAATAACTTTAGCTTTCTGAGAGAAGGCTTTGTTATCTTCTTAGAAGGGATAATCAACAGATAGATATGCAATTTACGAATACTGTTTTAGATTATCAGATATATAGCATGTATTTCTTGATGATTAAATATGTAAATTTAAGAAATACCAAGCTAGTAAACCAAGAGATGCCAAAAACATAAATGATTTTTCATTAATTTTCAAAATGAGGTTACAAAAATTTTTGGCTCCCCCTTAATTTGTTACTCCCCCTAAATCGTAGGCCTAGTTGTTTATATAGCCAAAATATTATCTATTTTTCTACTCCCCCTTTGTTATATCAAAAAGGGTGGCTATCATAAACGCCATCATAGACTTAGAGCTACTGCTTCTTAGCAATGTAGCGGAGAAGCCTACATATTTCCATCAGAACGTCGGCTTGACCCGTGCCTGGAGGGCATTCTGGAGGGATCTCATGTGAAGAGGTAGAAGGCTGATTTGAAGAGAATGGAAAAGATGAAGGAGAACGAGAGACTTCAGCCTCAAGTACAACATCTACTTCAGCTTCTTCTTCAACTCTTTCTTTAGCCACATTTGCAGCTCCTACTTGAGCTTCTTCATGTGCTGCCTCTTGAGGTTCCTCTATAGTGACAACGATTTCAGAAGAGGGTTGCCTCTGAGCATCCTCAGAAACCGGACCGAGTTAAAGAAGTGCAGGCTGTGATCCAGAGGGTTGCTCTATAGCCTCAGAGGTTTGAGCAGCATCTGAGAGATTGAAGGATGAGAGTTGTGTGTGGAGTGCATCCAGAAAACGCACTTTCTCAGATGGACCCCGAGACGACCCATATTGCACAGAGGGAGGTGTTGGGACCAATTTTCCCAATTGAAAACCAGAGCCAATCATTGAGGAGGTGAGGGAGAAAGTTGGACCAGGTTGATCGAAGTTTGAAGGGGGAATCTCAGTTGCATCAAGAGATTGATCTGCAAGCTCCTTCTGAGAGTCTTTCTCAGCATGAGTCCCTTCCAATGAACTCGTGGCAACAAATGTCTCAACTGTTGTGACTCCGGCAACCATGGTAGCGTCAGTGCCCACCTCGGAGCTGAGCCTAGTGCTGGTGGTCCCTTGCACTTCAACATGTGTTGAGACATGAGTTTCCTCATGTTCTCTGGTGGTCTCAGGAGAAATAGGACCAACATCAGAAGTTGGCTCTTTCTGAGGGGAAGAGGGAGGAGGTTGTTGTTGATGTTGTTCCAGTTGTTTCTGAACAACTTCAGCCTCTAGCGGAGTCTGAATCAGTGAGGGTGGTGGATTTTAAGCTTCCGCTTCTGGGTTCTTAGAAGGTGCATAAATTACCTTCTGAACATCCAGCATCTTCTGAGTCAAAGACTCAGCATCCACAGCAGCCGCCTCAGTAGTGGTGGCTTCAGAAAGTTCAGCCATAGAAGCTCCAGGTTGCTTCTTCTTTGGCTCTTTCTTTGAGCTCCCAGCATCTGAGGTCCGACGCTCAATACGAAACATAATTGCATCTCCTTCCTCACAAGAGGAATCATCAACGTTTCCTCCATGCCCTTGGATGTCTTCTCTGATAGGGGAGAGATGTCCCGAGGGAGAGGAGTGATGAGAAGCTTCATTCTATTCTTCAGCAGCAGCGGCAACAGTAGTGGCAGGATCAGTAGCCACTTGAATAATTTGTTTTCTCGTCACGATTGGCGGGGTCTGTTTCTGAGCGGTTTTAATACCCACTCCTTTGTGTGTTTTTCCCTGATAATTCAAGGAATGAAGGAGTTTAGTTCGAAATTTTGTGGGTTTTAAAACAGACACAGGAATAGAAATAAGAATAGAACAAGAAGTTTTAAGAAAAGAGGGTGGAGTTTTAGAATAGGCTTTTACCAAACGACCACGCTTCTTCTTGCCTCCTGGTGGAACGTCTGGGACTTTGAGAGATGGAGACGCTTTCCTTTTTCTGACCGAAGGCCGATCAGAGGCAGTCTCTTCTGTGTCCTCAGCCACTTCAGGCTCCTTCGGAGGGCCTTTCTAAGTGTCCTCAGAAACAATGCTCCTTGTGATTCTCGTAGGAGAGGGATGGATGATTTTTCTTTTCTTCTTTCCTCCAAAGGGATCAGCTTCCTTTCCCTTTCATTTCTCGGCCCTAGAAGGCCGTTTGGAGATTGCTTCTATCTTAGAAGGCATCGCCTTCTCCTTCTTCTTTGGTTCCTCAGTCTCTGAAACCTTCTTCTTCTTGATGTTGTGGAAAGTAACCATGGTGAATTTGCTAGGGTTGAAGATATACTCATAATCTTCAAGAGGGAGATAGAGATGATTGAAGATTTTGGTGAGAAGGCTTCCGTATGGAAGGCTTGTGAGAGCTCGTTTGGGGTGGGCTTGACGCATCATGTAATTGATCATCATCCTACCAAAATCTATCTTCTCCTTCTTTAGCAGATGGTAAAGAAGGCATGCATCCATGGTGGTGACATGGGCCCATGTCACCAAGTCGGGGAAGGAGAGTGTGTTGAACAATGGAAAAAATGATTCTTGCTTCTTGAGTGAGATTGGGGACCTTCACAGCTTTGAGTGGTAGGTCACCACTGCCTGTGAGGATTTTTACGATTTCTTCCTCAGAGTTCTTCACCTCTTTGACCCAATCTGGATCATCTGATATGATTGCTCCTCCATTTAAAGTCTTGAAGACTTGGTTGATTTCTGCAGAAGAGATTCTGATGTTGTGGTTAGTCACGAAGCTCTTCACACCTTTGTTGGTGGATCTTTCTATTTGGGAGTAGAAGGCTCGTACTGAGTTAGGATAACAAACTTCTTCAGAGAGCATAAGTGGAGCCCAGCCAGGCTGGCACTGGAATGCAAATCCAAGTTCATCTACCTCGTTGAAGACGCTTAGTGGAAGAACACGACCCATTGCTATGGTTCGTGGAAGATAGGTTTTCTTGAAAAACGCTTGCATCTTCTCATCCTCATAGAGGATGTTCTCGACAACATCATCCAATTTGTTCCTCATAACACCCCTTAATTTCAGTGGAAGTTTCCATTTGAGAGAAGTAAAAGATTTTGGATTGGAGAAACGGAGAAATAAGACAGAATCGGAGAGGAGAACACAGATTGAAGAGAAAATTTGAGTAAGAAGGGTAGAGATTACGGTGTTTTAACGGAGTTTTGGAAGCATAGTGCTCGAATGGAGCAGGTCTTTGCGTATTTATAGAACTGCTAAGAGACTAGCCGTTGCCAGAACATATTTCAAAAAGTTACCGTTGGTAACTAATTTCTCGGAAGACACCCTTCTGAGAGAAGTAGTCTGTCCTTCTGAGAACATTGCCTTCTGAGAAAATTTCCAGAAGACTTCCTTTATGAGAGGTGGGTCTTTTGAGAGAGAATTTTCTCAGAACGTGTTTTCTGTTACATTTTGCTCAGAAGCTTAGCTCTAACTTATCGTGTCTCAGATTCTAAGCTAAGGACTAAGGGGAGTTTCTAAGAAAATATTTTTCAGAATTTAAACACTTAGAAACGTCATAGATTAAGAAGTCCTTTCAGAACATTAAAACGATCCACAGGTAAAGGCTTTGTGAATATATCTGAGATTTGATCCATAATGTTCACAAATTTGATTTCAATATCGCCTTTTTGCACATGATTCCGAATGAAATGATGTTTTATATCTATGTGCTTGGATCGTGAATGCTGAATAGGATTCTTAGCTAAGTTAATTGCACTAGTATTATCACAAAGAATGAGAATTTTCTCATACCTTAGTTGATAATCTCGCAATTGGTTCCTTATCCAAAGCATATGAGTGCAGCAATTTGCTGCTGACACATATTCAGCTTCTGCTGTTGATAGCGCTATTGTGTTCTGTTTCTTGC
Organism: Aeschynomene evenia; assembly: GCA_013621005.1. Taxonomy (NCBI): domain Eukaryota; kingdom Viridiplantae; phylum Streptophyta; class Magnoliopsida; order Fabales; family Fabaceae; genus Aeschynomene; species Aeschynomene evenia. The sequence goes on along the minus strand of RYYW01000039.1, from coordinate 279,612 downwards.
ATGACCATGTAATCAAGCATTTCCCAAAGAAACAGCAACATCCATTTGTGCTTTTTCGATCAATTCTGTCTCCAGCATAATCAGCATCACAATAACCTACAACATCAGAGGAACAACCTTTCTCGTACCATAATCCAAGATTAATAGTTCCAATTAAATATCGTAGAATTCTTTTAACAACAGTTAAATGTGATTGCTTAGGCTTTGATTGAAATCTAGCACATATTCCAACACTCAGTTGAATATCTGGTCTAGAAGCTGTGAGATAGAGAAGAGAGCCAATCATGCCACGATAATTGCTTTCTGAGACTTCCTCACCATCCTCATCCAAATCAATTACTTGAGAAGGATGCATGGGAGTGCTCATAGGCTTGGCTTTATCCATCAGAAACTTCCTCAGAAGTTCCTTGGTATACTTCTCTTGATGTATAAAAGTCCCTTCTGACTCTTGCTTGATTTGCAATCCTAGGAAGAATTTAAGTTCTCCCATCATGCTCATCTCGAATTCGCCTTGCATAAGCTTGGAGAATTCTTTGCATAGGCTTTCATTGGTTGCACCAAAAATTATGTCATCAACATAAATTTGGACAATCAAGAACCCAGAGTCTTCTGAGAGAGTAAAAAGTGTAGTGTCAACTTTCCTTCTTGAGAATCCGTTTTTAAGCAAAAAGGAGCTCAGTCTATCATACCAAGCTCTAGGAGCTTGTTTTAGACCATAGAGAGCCTTTGTGAGCTTAAATACGTGTTCAGGGAATGTATCATTCACAAATCCAGGAGGTTGTTTGACATAGACTTCCTCAGAAAGGTATCCATTTAAGAAGGCATATTTTACATCCATTTGATAGAGTTTGAAGCCTTTATGTGCAGCAAAAGCTAGCAACATCCTAATAGCTTCCAATCTTGCGACTGAAGCAAAGGTTTCATCATAATCTATTCCTTCTTGTTGGTTGTACCCTTGAGCAACCAATCTGGCCTTATTTCTCACGACTTGACCATTTTCATCAAGTTTGTTTCGAAACACCCATTTAGTCCCAATGACACTCTTGCCTTTGGGTTTCTGAGTTAGTTTCCAAACTTGGTTTCTCTCGAATTGGTCCAGTTCTTCCTGCATGGCATTTATCCAGCTAGGATCATCCAACGCTTCTTCTATGGATTCGGGTTCAAGTTCAGAAACCATAGCAAGATTCGTGTAGTTCCTTCTGGTTCTCACACCACGCTCAGGATCACCCAAGACTTCATTCTGAGAGACATTTTTAAGGTCTCTTGAGCCTCTATGTCCTTTAGGCATAGGGTTCTGAGAAGGTGGCTCAGAAGGTTCTCGTTCTGAGTTATCAGAAGCTTGATCTTTTGAGAATCTAAATTCCATTGACGTTGGAGAAATAGATTCATCAGGTTCTGGAGCTTCAATGATTTCTTTAGATTTTTCTTTGGATGGAGAAGGTTTTTCCATAGGTTGGAAATCACTCTCGTCATCTATAAGAATTTTCTTTTTGGCTTTATCAGAAGAGATATTGAGTTTCTCAAATTCATCTTCTAAGTCAGCGACCTTTTGAGACAGATCCTTACTAAGTTCTTTGAACTTAATATGGATTGTCTCTTCAACACATTTGCTCCTCTTGTTATAAACTCTATAGGCTTTAGAGACAGAGGAATATCCTAGGAATACTCCATCATCGGATTTAGGATCAAACTTAGCTAGTTTGTCCTTTGTGTTGAGTATGAAGCACGAAGAACCAAAAACATGGAAATAGGATATGTTGGGTATTTTGTTCTTCCAAAGCTCATAAGGAGTTTTCTTCAGAATTGGTCTCAGAAATACTCGATTCTGAATGAAGCATGAGGTGTTTACAGCCTCAGCCCAAAATCCTTTTGAAAGCCCGCTTTCTAAGAGCATTGTTCTTGGCATCTCTTGAAGGCTTCGATTCTTTCTCTCAGCCACTCCATTGTGTTGAGGAGTTCTAGGAGAAGAGAATTCGTGAGAAATGCCCAGGTTTTCACAAAACTTTTCAAAAGCATGATTCTCAAATTCGCCTCCATGATCAGATCGTATGGTGTGAATGTGAGAGTCTTTTTCATTTGAAACTCTTTTCGCAAAGGCTTTGAATTTTTCAAATGTTTCTTCCTTAGAAGCTAGAAAGAATATTTAAGTAAATCTAGAATAATCATCCACTATGACAAGACCATAGCGTTTTCCAGAAAGGGAAGTCGTTCTAGTTGGTCCAAAGAGATCCATGTGAAGGAGCTCAAGTGGTTTCTGAGTAGAGATTCCACTTTTGCTTGGAAATGAGGCTTTGGTTTGTTTTCCCTTTTCACAGAAGTCGCAAGTTGCATCCTTCTGATACTTAATGTTGGGAAGACCCTTTACAAGTCCTTTCTGAGATAGCTCAGAAAGAAGCTTCATATGGGCATGACCAAGTTTCTTATGCCAAAGCCACTTGTCTTCTTGGCCAGAGACATGACACTTCATGTTTTGATCCTTTAGATCATCTAGATGGATAACATAGATGTTACCAACTCGTTTTCCTTCCAGAACGATCTCGCCGTTAGTGAGATTAATTACATGGCAATATTTGGCATAAAATTCAACCTTTAAGCCTTTGTCACAGAATTGACTAATGCTTAATAGATTGTGTGTTAAGCCATCAACTAAAAGTACATCAGAGATTTGGTGAGAGGAATCCTTACCAACATCTCCTATGGTAGTGACTTTCCCTTTGGCACAATCACCGAATCGCACCGTACCTCCTTTCTTAGGCTTGAGGTTTCTGAACCAGTGCTTGCTTCCAGTCATGTGCCTCGAGCAGCCACTGTCCAAGTACCACTGCACATCTTGGTGGTGGAGCAGTGCTTGTTGATGCACCTGCAGACACAAAGTTCACTGATTTAGGTACCCATGCTTTGTTTGCTTGTTAGCTTTCTTTGCCTTTTGCCTTCTCTTTTTAGAGGAGTTATGGTTCTGAGACTCAGAAATCTTCTCTTTGCCCTTTTCAGAAGCTTTTGCTTTCTGAGAAGATTTATCCTTCTGAGAAGACTTAGCCTTCTGAGAGTTTTTAATTTTCTTAGCCCTTTTAGGCAGAGAAGTTTTTCCTTTACTGAGCATAGGACAAGTCTCAGACCCATGTCCTTCCTTGAAACATGAGATGCACATGCGATGTGATTTAGTTAATGATGGATCAAGATCGTGGGGTTCGAAAACTTCTTCATATCCTAGTCCTCTTTTATCTTTGTAAGGTCTTTGACCCCCAAGTAAAAGAGTCATCATTTTCCCACCATCAACCATCTTAACCAAATCAGAAGTGAGAAGCTCATTTGTCTTTTGCAGCTCTATCAAGGCTAGTTCAGCCTTTTCAACTGTTACAGAAGACATTGTTTCTAAGGCTTGACTTTCAAGATATCTGTTTTTAAAATCATCTCTTTCAAGTTTTAGATTCTCAACTTCTTGAATTAGTCTAGCATTTTCAGCTTCTAGGTGTTTGTAGTTTTTCTTTAAGTTGCTGAAACTGTTAGCTAATTCGTTTGAGTCTCTCATAAGCTCTTCGTAGAGTTCTGAGATCTCATTATATGAATATGAGATAGGAGGGGAGTTAGGTACCTCTTCTGACTCGGATTCTGTTTCCAGAACTTACTCAGTATTAGCCATGAAGCAGACGTTAGCTTCCTCTTCGCTTGCTGGCTCAGAAACTTCCTCTTTTGAGTCACACCAAGTAGCAGCCATTGCCTTATTTTTCTTTTTGGGAATAAACTTCTTTTTCCCTTTGTTCTGAGGGCACTCTATTCTGAAGTGGCCCTTTTCTCCACAGCTGTAGCATGTAGCTTCAAAAGGCTTTAGCTTTCCTTTCTTGGGAGTAATCTCTTTGCCTTTGTTTTGTCTTTTCTTCCAAGCTTTCCTCATCTTTCTTACCAGAAGAGAGATGTCATCTTCCTCTGTTTCTGAATCTTGCTCGTCTTCAGATTCAGAAACCTCTTCGGCCTTAAGAGCCTTGGAAGGTCTTTTTATTTGACTTTTAAGAGCCAGACCTTTCTGAGGCTTAGATGAAGAAGATGGTCCTCCGAGCAATCCTTCAAGCTCAATCTCATGTGTTCTGAGAAAGCCGAATAATACATCCAAACCAAGTTGGTTTAGATCCTTAGCTTCCTGAATTGCTGTGACCTTAGGCCGCCATTTTGAAGAGAGACTTCTGAGAATCTTTCTGACCATCTCAGCGTTTGAGTAAGTTTTTCCCAAGACTTGAGCTGGTTGATGATGTGAAGAAACCGAATTGACATGTTGTCAATGGTTTCATCTTGTTGCATGTAGAAGGATTCGTACTTGTGTACGAGCATAGATATTTTTGTCTCCTTGACTTCGTCATTACCTTCATGCAGCATGTGAAGCCTTTCCCATATCTCCTGTGCAGTATCACACGACACTATTTTGTCGTATTCTACCTTGGGTAGTGCACATAGGAGAATGTACTTGGCCTTGAAGTTCGGTTGAATCTTTTCCTTCATGTCTTGAGTCCATTCATCCTTGGGAACTCGTCTGGTGTAGGTTTTGGGCGCTGGAGGTGCTGCTCCAGGTTCAGCATCTGCTGCAACAACAACTTGTTCTGTTATTGTTTGCAGAGGTTGATAATTGCCGTTCTCAATCCTATCCCATAGATCGAGACTGGTGTGTTTGATGAACAACGTTATCCTGTCACGCCAATAGTCGAAGCTATCTCCAAGGAACATTAGAGGTCTGTTGATTGAAGCCCCATCAGATATGAACGCAGCTGGTGAGTCCATAGTCCCTTCTTGGATCTTTTGCCTTGACACTGTTAAGTGCTCAACCCCTTAAGGACCGAGCTCTGATGCCAATTGAAGGTGTATTTGTGCACGAGAAGGGGGGGTTGAATCGTGCAGGTTTTTAAATTTTGCTTCTTAAAAACTTTTCTTAGAAGGTTCTTCTACTCAGAAAGTGAATTTTCGAGTTAGCAGCGAAATAAGCTTTCTGAGAAGGTTAAGGTTCTGAGAACTTTAACTTTCTGAGAAAGATTCCTTCTTAGTATTTTAAGAAAGTTTTGCAATTGTTGTTTCTTAAACACTTTCTAAGATTGTCTTGATATATTGATTCAATTCAAGAACAGATTAAAATGCGTTAAGTGATTTTCTCAAAAGTAAGAGTTTAAAGGAAGAAAAGCTTAACACAAGGAGATTTTTATACTGGTTTGGTTCTAACTAACCTACTCCAGTCCTCAACCTTCAGTTGAGAGTTCCTAAGATATTCTTCTTATCGTGCCTTCTCAGACAACATTGCCTTTACTGAAGGTGTATTTGTGCACGAGAAAGGTGGGGTTGAATCCTGCAGGTTTAAAAATTGCTTCTAAAAGGTTTTCTTAGAAAGTTGTTTACTCAGAAGGATGAATTGAGTGTTTGCAGCGGAATGACCTTTCTGAAAAAGTTAAGCTTCTGAGAGCTTTTACCTTTCTGAGAAAGTTCCCTTCTGAGAATTTTATGAAAGTGTTTAATGATTAATTTCACTTAAAACCTTTCTGATTTTAACTCAATATATTTTCACAATTATGATTAAGTTAAAAAGCGTGTTTATTAGTTTTCTTAGAAAGTATTAGTTGAAGGAAGAAAAGCTTAACACAAAGAGATTTTTATACTGGTTCGGTTTTAACTAACCTACTCCAGTCCTCAACCTTCCGTTGAGAGTTCTTTAGATATTCTTCTTGTTGTGCCTTCTCAGACAACACTGCCTTTACCACGTAAAGGACTTTCACCACTTCACAATCCGAAGTGGATTTCCTTGCCTCCAGCACTAGAGGACTTTCCTTGCCTTAACTTAATTAAGGACTTTATCTTGCCTCACAACAGAGGACTTTGATTGCCTTAAACACTTAAGGACTTTTACTTGCCTCAAACAATCGAGGACTTAAAATTGCCTTCACACTCGAAGGACTTAGCGTTTTTCGAATAGAGTTTTTGTTTCGAAAACAACTACTAAGATTAAGATACAGACTTTGTTTTCTCTTAGTAGACTTCTAGATTTAACTTACAAACGTAAGGATTTACACCAATACAAAGCTAGAAGATTTTTCGCAAAGTTAGAAAAACAGTTTCGAAAAATTGTCTTTCTGAGAAAGTTCTAAGTTTTCGCAAATAATGATTTTCAATTTAACAGAGTTTTGGCACGATTAATCAAGAGTTTTTGCGCTAGAATTTCGTCACCATGCTCTGGAATTGAACTCATATATATAGGCATCAAAGAGCCGCGAAATTAGAAGCTTTCACTTTGCTGATGTGGCTGTCTCTGGCTCAGAACGGCTCCCTGCAACAGTCAGCGCGAAATGAGGAACTTTCTGACTTGTACAGTGCGCGTGTTTCCACTTCCTTTTGCTTGCTGTTTCGAGCTTTCTGAGAGTTGATGCTTCATCCATTGAGTCTTGACACTTGGTTGCTTCTGAGACCAACTTTCTGAGAGTTGTACGGACTTCTGAGGCGAACCTTCTAAGGGAAGACCCTTATGAGAACAACCAATCGCAAGGTCTTCTGAGACCTTTCTGAGGCGACAGTGTTCTTCTCTCAGAACTGCATTTTCACCTTTGCGCTTTCTGACTATCCTTCTGATGTCTTTCACGCCATTATTTCTTCTTGTAATTCATAAGGTTACTCATTGTTTGTCTTGATCTTTACTCATGGAATTGCAAAAATTTAAGCTTTCTGAGACACTTAGCACACATGTTAGCAAAAGCTTAAGTAAAATTTTTATACTTATGGCTTACTTTGTTATCATTAAAACTTTCTATCTCTCTAAGAGAAATATATCAATTTCTCTCATAAGGGTTCTGGAGCTTACATTTACCACGTAAAGGACTTTCACCACTTCACAACCCGAAGTGGATTTTCCTTGCCTCCAACACTAGAGGACTTTCCTTGCCTTAACTTTATTAAAGACTTAACTTTGCCTCACAATAGAGGACTTAATTGCCTTAAACATTTAAGGACTTGAACTTTGCCTCAAACAATCGAGGACTTAAAACTGCCTTCAAACAGCGAAAGACTTAATGTTTTTCGAGTTGAGTTTTGATTTCGAAAACAACTACTAAGATAAAGATATAGACTTAGTTTTCTCTTAGTAGACTTCTAGATTTAACTTACAAACGTAAGGATTTACACCAGTACAAAGCTAGAAGATTTTTCGCAAAGTTAGAAGAACAATTTTGTTAAAATTGTCTTTCTCAGAAAGTTCTAAGTTTTCGCAAATGATTTTCATTTTAGCAGAGTTTTGGCACGTTTAATGAAGATTTTTAGCGCAAGAATTTCGTCACAATGCTCTGCAATTGAACTCATATATATAGGCATTAAGGAGCCGCGAAAAATAGAAGCTTTCACTTTGCTTATGTGGCTGTGTCTGGCTCAGAACGGCTCCCTGCAACAGTCAGCGCGAAATGAGGAACTTTTCTGACTTGTACAGTGCGCGTGTTCCCACTTCCTTGGCTTGCTGTATCGAGCTTTCTGAGAATGAATGAATCATCCATTGAGTCTTGACACTTGGTTGCTTCTGAGTCCAACTTTCAGAGAGTTGTACGGACTTCTGAGGCGAACCTTCTGAGGGAAGACCCTTCTGAGAATCACCAGTTGCCAGGTCTTCTGAGACCTTTCTGAGGCGACAATGTTCTTCACTCAGAACTGCACTTTCACCTTTTGCGTTTCTTGAGCATCCTTTCTGATGTCTTTCACGCTATGATTTCTTCTTGTAATATATAAGGTTACTCGTTGTTTGTCTTGATCTTACTCATGGAGATACAAAAATTTTAAGCTTTCTGAGACACTTAGCACACATATTAGTAATACCTTAAGTAAAATTTTTATACTTATGGCTTATTTTGTTATCATTAAAACTTTCTATCTCTTTAAGAGAAATACATCAATTTCTCTCAGAAGGGTTCTGGAGCTTACAAGTGTAACCCTTTACAAGTAGTTCTTCCTCACCTCCATATATCAAGAATCAATCCTTAGTTCTTCTCAAGTACTTAAGGATATTCTTAATGATTGTCCAGTGACCATCACTAGGATTTGACTGGTATCTGCTCATCATGCTCAAAGCATACGAGACATCTGGTTGTGTACATAACATAGCATACATGATAGATCCAATTGCAGATGCATATGGAATCTTACTCATCCGATCTCTATCGGTTTGAGAAAGGGGACATTGGGCCTTTGAGAGTGTCACACCATGTGACATAGGCAAGAACCCTTTCTTTGACTCATGCATCTTAAAGCGTCTCAACACTTTGTCTATGTATGTACTTTGGTTTAGGCCAAGCAATCTGTTTGATCTATCTCTATAGATCCTTACACCCAATATATAAGTTGTTTCGCCTAATTCCTTCATTGAAAAACAGTTCCCAAGCCAAGTCTTAATAGGCTGTAATGTCAGGACGTCATTTCCAATGAGTAGTATGTCACTCACATACAAGACCTAGAAATGCAACTGTGCTCCCACTAACCTTCTTGTAAACACAAGGTTCATCTTCGTTCTTAACGAATCCAAACTGTCTCACAGTCTCGTCAAAACGAAGATTCCAACTCCTAGAAGCTTGCTTCAATCCATAGATTGATCGCTGTAACTTGCATACTTTTGCAGCATCGTCTCCGATGTCAAAACCTTCGGGTTGTGTCATGTACACATCCTCAAGGAGATTTTCATTAAGGAAAACAGTCTTGACATCCATCTGCCATATCTCATAATCGTAGTATGCAGCGATAGCAAGTAAAATCCGAATGGATTTAAGCATAGCGACAGGTGAAAAGGTTTCATCATAGTCTACACCATGAGTTTGCTTGAAACCCTTTGCAACCAATCTTGCTTTAAAGGTAATCACATTACCATCAATGTTAGTTTTCTTCTTGAAAACCCACTTACAACCCATGGGTTTTACCCCTTCAGGTTGATCAACCAAGGTCCACACCTGGTCAGTGTACATGGAATCCATCTCAGATTTCATGGCTTCTAGCCACTTTTCAGAATCAGGTCCAGTAATGGCCTCCTGATAAGTATCAAGCTCATCTTGATCCATGAGCAGCACATCACCCTGTTGAGTCATGAGAAATTCATATCTCTTAGGCAGGTGACGTGTTCTGTCTGACCTACGTGGTTCTTGTGTTACTTGAGCAGACTCTTGTACTACAACAACTTGTGTACTCTGCTCTTGTTCCACCTCCGGTAAAGTTTCTTCTTGTGGTTGAAGTATTTCTTCAATTTCTACTTTGCTCCCACTGGCTCCAATGAATTCCTTCTCAAGGAATACACTAGTTCACGCAACAAACACTTTGTTGTTAGATTGGTTGTAGAAATAGTATGTCATGGTTTCTTTAGGATACCCCACAAAGAAGCACTGTTCAGATTTAGGTTCAAGCTTATTTGACACCTGACGTTTCACATAAGCTTCACAACCCCAAATCTTCATAAAAGACATACTGGTTGTCTACTAGTCCACATCTCATATGGTGTCTTTTCTACCGTCTTGGTTGGAACACGGTTAAGCGTAAGTGCTGCTGTCAACACAGCATGTCCCCAGAAAGAATTTGGAAGGTTTGTATGACTCATCATTGATCGAACCATGTCCAACAATGTTCGATTTCTTCTCTCAGTAACACCATTCCAATGTGGCGTTCCAGGAGGAGTGAGTTGAGATAATATCCCACACTCTCGCAGATAGTCATCGAACTCTTGACTCAAGTATTCACCTCCTCGATCCGATCGAAGGATTTTAATACTCTTGCCAATTTGGTTTTCTACTTCATTCTTGAATTCCCTGAACTCTTCAAAGGATTCTGATTTGTGTCTCATGAGATACACATATCCATATCAACTAAAGTCATCAGTGTGAATGTGATGAAGTATTGTAAACCACCTCTAGCTGAGGTACTAATGAGTCCGCACACATCGATATGTATAAGGCCCAAAAGCTCAGTGGCCCTTTCACCCTTTTGAGTGAATGGCGCCTTAGTAATTTTTCCAATAAACAAGATTCGCATATTTCATATGATTCATAATCAAATGAGTCCAAGAATCCATCATTATGGAATTTTGAAATGCGCTTCTTATTTATATGGCCTAAACGATAATGCCAAAGGTAAGAAGGATTCAACTCATTCGGTCTGAACCTCTTGGTATTAATGTTATAGATGGGCGTTTCAAGATCAAGAACGTAAAGTTCATTAATCATAGGAGCACTACCATAAAAGACATTATCATAATAAAGCCAAGTTTATCCAAACATGAATTAGAAACAATGTTCTTCTAATGGCAGATACATTATAACAGTTCTCCAACTGAATAATGAGTCCAATGGGCAAAGTCAAATCATAAGTCCCTACAGTCAATGCAGCAACTTTTGCTCCATTTCCAACTCGTAGGTCGACTTTTTGTAACACCCTAATAATTACCTCCTTATGCTTAAGTCATAATGAGTTAATTACCAGATTTTATCATTTTGTTTCAGAATTACTTGTTCAAAAATATGGATACGTGGAAAATAGGGCCTTAAAATTTTTAAAATAAAAAGCGCAAGTTCTAAATCGTGGCTTGTACGGGATGAGACATAATCTGATATATCAAACTATGAAACTATGATTACACATAATCATAATACAATATTACATGAAAGTGGCCCATTCATACATATAACTTCAGATACACATGTAAACATAAAACCTAAAATAATATTACAATAGCAAAGTATTAGAGTTTCTAGGAATATCATAAGCGTGTACAGTCACTTATGATTCTCTTATAAACTCAACTAAATGTCAGATAATACATAGCATGATAATACAAAATGTCAGAGAAATAAGACTCTAAAATGTAAGTCTCTCAAGTGCCCGAGTCTTCAATCCCCTTTCAGTTTCAGCATGCTCACCTAGTAGTGGGACCGGTACCTCGATCTGAATCTAAAACAAATAGTGGTGGAATTAGGGTGAGCTCCACGGACTCAATAGAAGGATCACTCCGGTTTATTTTAAAAGCAGTTATACATGCATAATTTAATTAATTTCATTTTCAAAGAACATATTTATATAGGTTTCCGGAGTGTCATACCTATATGCATCTTGATAACTATATTAATACATGCATCTGATATGTAAGCAATGTTCAATACATAATTATGATATTTAATAATACAAATAAAAAATCAATTATGTCATGTGTCATGATCTGTTACTATGAATGGCACAACCCTCTTACTTTCTACCTCCGCATCACCGTCCCCTAGGCTATGAGCTCATACCTCTCTAGTTTCTACTAGGAATCTATGGGGAAGAGGGGTTTATTCACTTTCTCTTACAAAATGGTATTGGGGACCGAGGGTGCCAACCTCCCTTGCCAATCCCATTTGCAGAGAAAGCTACTCATAAACTTACTTTTCACTTCACATGACATTTCATCATAGTTCTGGTCAATCAAAATACACATACAGCACATATCTTTCAAATTTACTTACATTAACACTTTAAACATAAATACATAAAAATATTCATTTGTAATTTCTTTAGTAAATCATTAAGAACTTCTTTTTATAATTTAGTACTGATACTTATACATATGCTTATAGTACTGTACTACAGAAAAATATATTATGAAGTCAAAAATCATTTTAAATGCTAAAGTATCAGAAAACTGAGAATCTGCAGAAAATTCTGCGACCTGGCCGCTAGCGCACAGTAAGTGGCCGCTAGCGCCCAAGGCGGCTAAAACGCCTGCTAGCGCCTGCAGTATAGTCGCTAGCGCGTGTGCCCCCGCCAGCGGCTAGAGTTTGGCCGCTAGCGCGTACTGCGACTCTGTTCTCAGCAAGGTTCATCTCAAATTAGGATTTTTGATACTTAGCACCATTACAATCGAATCTAATGCATGAAAAACATCAAAATACATTCTCTAACATAAATCTAACCCCTACCTCTTGTAGTTTTGCCTCTTAGAGCTAAGAACTCCCAAAACCTTCTTTAAGCTACTTGCTTCTTAAGTTTTCCTTATTCTTGAAGATGATAGATGAAGTTCTGAAGCTTCCTAATGATCTTTGTTCGGTAGGGATGAGAAGAAATGATGTAAAGATCCTAAGGGTGGATTTAGATTCAGATTTGAGTAAGTCTTGGTAGAGTTTGTGAAGGTTTGAGTGTTTGGTGGATATGGAGGTGGTGTGGTATATGTTTAGAGAGTTTGAAGTGTTTGGGGGAAGTTTTCTGAGTGAAATGAACTTCCTTCAGGGTGAGGGAAGGTCTTAAGGACGGAGGGGACTCATCAGCAATTATAAAAAGTAAAGGGCTAAAATAAAAATGTGAAATGCAGAAATCATGTTCTGTCATCGAGCTAGTCGCTAGCGAGCTTACTTCGGCCGCTAGAGACCGCTTTCACCGCCTCCCACCGCTAGCGCCAGATTACGGCCGCTAGCGATGATCTTTACCACATTCCTCGCTAGCGAGCCGAAACTACCCGCTAGCGACGGAATGCTGATACATGACAGCAACAGCAGCAGAAATTGTTTTTCATGCTCTAAAACTTCAATTGCTCTCCAAAGCTTCCTAAACCATCACTAATCACCTAAACAACCTTAATATACTTATATAAACTTATACATGATCCTAATTGCTTAAAACCTCTCACGATTCCTAATTAGATTGTTTCTCTAAACTCGTTTTCCTATTTCAATTTACATTTTTACTCAAAATGCAACATAAATGTCATTTTATTATACACATATAACACATATAACACATAACACACATAACACATATTCAACCATGCAAACATATCAAAACACGCTCTAAATGCACATACATCCTAATTATACCTTAAGAAATGCGATTATTTCTCAAATCACCTTAATTAAGGTATGATTAAGCTTTCGAGGTCTTACACTTTTACCCTTCGCCAATGCTCTAATCTCATTTGCACAAATAAACAAGTGAGAACTACATCGAGTATCTAATACTCATGATGCAAAAGTAGATAATTGACCTCTATAACAATCATACATGAACTGGAAGTCTCACTTCCTTTGTTTTTCTTTCATTCTTCCAGGTATTTTGCACAGTTCCTCTTCCAATGTCCGGTCCTACCGAAATGGAAGCAGGTATCCTCTTTAGACATATCGTCCTTAGGCTTCAAGGCTTTCAGCTTGGGAATCTCATTGCCCTTGCCCTTTGCCTTGCCCTTGCCCTTGGACTTGCTGCTTTGCATCTTTTGCTCTTTCATCTTGAACTATCAAGATGGCCTTGCCTTTGCCCTTTGATATAGTTGCTTGAGGTGTATGATCACATCATACGCCTCCATGCTTTCATGACTCTCATGATATTTCTGCAACTCAGGGGTCAATTTAGCAAGCATAAGACAACAAAACATCTAAGGCTTTATCCTAATGCTTCTTATAAGCATCTTTGTCAGCCCTAGAATTACGTAGTTGCAGCTGGTGTCTCCTTAGGAACAATTCCTTTGAGGGCATTTCTTTTCATGCTTGAGGACAATCCTCAAGTTTCTATACCAGTCTAGAAAATTTGTTCCAGACAACTTATCCTTCTCAAGGATACAACTTATCCTTCTCAAGGATAGATCACAATGACAGGTTATTTAATGCGCGTGATGTCAAGGTAAACCACAGAAAGATAATATGCAGAGTGAGAATTTTGACATATAATATTTAATTAGGACTTTAATTAAATATTGCTCCCACTATTTCACTCAAATCAACGACCCTCTACATTGATTCGTAAAATTTTCCTTTGGAATATTTTATAGTGGTCCAAGATCCATATTTCATCTAGCTTTAAGTCAACTTTGGTTAATCGCTTAAAGTTTCGACTATTTAGGTAGGAAACTCTTTCCAATTGTATCTTATTGATATAGCATAATTTGTATTGATTAATTCCCTCTTGTATGCATGTAATTTGACCACTTTTGAGATGAATGAGCTACTTTTGCATCATATTAGGTATTTGGTACTTAATTGGAACTTTGTGCATTTTTTCAGCATTTTGTGCTTTGTGACACTATTCTGTAATTTGCTTATAACATGAGTTATAGAAATTGGAATTTTGTGTTCTTTGTCTTGTTGGAAAGCTTAGACACAGATCTACAACTTTCATGAAGAACACGAAAGCTGATTCACACCATAAGGATTCCAATTGGAGCTTCCATTTGAGTCAAGCTTGCTGCAGAATTCTGGAACAACAATCCTGAGCAGCCAGTGTTAAAGAAGCTATAACGGGAGCTACATATGTTCAAATAACTTCATTTCAGTTGCATTGTAAATATAAGACACAAGGCTTCATTTCATCTTCAGATCTCTAAAGCAATTGAAGTCTATAAGAAGCTCAAAAGTTGACTCAAAGTTGATGCAGCAATTGTGACAGCAATATGGAGCAGCACTCAGTGTTTTTGCTATATCTCGAGCTATACTTACTGGAATTGGATGATCTTGGTGGCTATGGAAATCGGAGACATAGAGGCACAACTTTGCTTCAGGGCTCGAGAGCAAAAGGATCCATTAGAAGCTTCAGAAATTGTTTGCAAGATTTCGGGCAGAAACATAGTTTTGCTGTGTTGCCTTAAGTGTCACAATTTTGTGCAAGTTCCATTCTACCCTTGCCTTATGTGTTGTAATTGTTTAGTCCGTGGGCTTTTTATACATTTTACCTTACTTTTATGTCTATAAATAGCCTAGCTCAGAATTGGAGGGAAGAACTTTAATTCATTTTTTACATTTCGGATTTTAGAATTAGAATTCTCTCTAGTTTTTCTCTCTAGCTCTTTCCATTTTCGTTTTTCTCTCCTCTTCCATTTCTTCTTGCTGAGTTCTCCATGATCATGGAGAGCTAAACTCCTAGCTAGCTTGAGGATGGAGGATTGTAAAAGATGTTGAGATTAGCAATGTGATTGAGGTATTTCTTTCATGATTCTTAAGGAATTCGAATTCTCTCTTCTCATCTCTTCTTGATTCATGATTCAAGGATTATGAAGATTTTCTAATTCTTGAATTATGAATCCAATTGATTGATAATTCTATAGATTTATGAGTTATTGATCAATAATTTTAAGTTGAGAGAATACCTAGATCTAGAGATTTCTGATTTAGGAAATTGAATTGTAGAGCTTCAATCTTAATATCTTGAGTTAGGTTTTGAGATTTCAGATTTAATTCAAGTGTATTAAGATGAATGTGTGAAGATTTTCATAAGAAATTAGGTTTGATTTCAGATTTGAAATTAGATTTATAATTCAATTGCAATTCTTGAAAGGATCATTGAGAGGATAATGAATCAATGATATAGATTCTACAATCCAAATTCCTTAAGCTAGTGCCTTCTACCTATTTGATTAAAATCCTATTTGAATTTGCTTATTTCTGAAATTTAATGCTAAAATCTCCAAACCTAACTTTGCATAATCACTTTTCACTTATTGAATTCCTTGGGAGAATGACCTAGGTTAACCATTACACTACAAGTTACCTAGTTTTAATTTGAATTAATTCGGCAATTGATCAAATTTTGGCGCCGTTGCCGAGGAATTCAATGGTGTTTAGTGATTATGTTGTGAATATGTTAATAGTGTGAATTCTTTTCCTTATTTGAATTGTGTTTTTGAAAATTAAATCCATTAGGATTCTGCATCACTTCATTATAATTCTGCACTTATATTGTTGTTTTCTGCATTCTGCATCCTTCATTCTGCAATCTGCATTTAATTTCAATAATTCTGCATTCTGTTTTTAATTGTTCTAGTTCTGATTCTAATTTTGTTTTTGAATTCTGTTTGTTTTACTTTCAATTCTGTAATTTCGGTTTTAGTTTCATAATTCTTGTTTTGCTAATTCTGTTAGTGGTGCAACCTAGCATTAGATTAGCTTATATTAGTTGTTGTTTTAGAATAGCATTATATCAGTTCTTATTTTAGAATTTAGTTCTTATATTAGATTACCTTAGATTAGAATTAGTTCTTATATTTGGTTAGCTTAGATTAGCATCAGAACAACATAATTTCATCTATGCATTACTTTAGTTTTGATTCTAATTCTGAATATTGCTGCATTTTAATTATGCTTTAACATTAGCATTAGCATTATTGTTGCATATCCTGTTTTGCAATTAGCATTCTGCGTCATATTCTGCAATTAGCATCCATATCCTGTACTAGTTTTGTTCTGCTTTTTCATATTCTGCAATAGCATTAGCATAATTCAGCATTGCTGCATTTCTGCATTACTGCATTCTATTAATCCATTCTGCATTAGTGCATTCTGCATCAGTGCATTCCTAATTCTGCTCTGCATTAACTCTAATTCTGTTTTAACATTAGTTTTAATTCTGATTTAGCATTAGTTCTGATTTAGTATTAGTTTTAATTTCTGCATTTTGCATTGCTGCATAAACAAAAAAAAATTCAGTTAGCATAATTTTGTATTGCTGCAACATGACTCTCCAATACAATTCTGCTACATAATTCTGCATTTTGCACTTTCTAACATTGTGCTGTAATTCAATGATATCTTGAGTCCTAGATATTGGAATTTTGTGTTCTTTGTCTTGTTGGAAAGCTAGGAAACAGGTCTACAACTTTCATGAAGAGCAAAAAACCTGATTCAGAGCTTAAGGACTTCAGAATTTAGCATAAAGTCGGGTCATCTTTGCTGCAAAATTCTGCAGCAGTAATCCCTGACCAGGCAGTGTTGCAGAGGTCATAATTGGAGCTACAAAGGTCGGATTCTCCTGATTTTAGTGGCATTGGAAAGATAAGACATAAGGCTCCATTTCATATTCAAAGCTCGAAATCAGTTGAGGCCATTAAGGAGCTCAAAATCATGCTGCAATGTCTTGGCCAGAATCTGCAAAATTGCTTAGATGCATTTATTTTTAGCATTTTATGTTAGATTGTGTGTTTCTTGTTGTGTAAATCATTTTTTTTTTTGTCTAGCATTTATTTTTGCATCATGCATGATTACTAGATCACATTGATTAGAGCTAGGAGGAGATTGTCATGTGGTGCTATTATCGATTCTACTCCTAACCCTAACCCTTGTTCTAGTGTTGTTTCTTGTAATCAGAATTGTGGTGCAGGTTTAGATAATATGGCTGAGAGGACTTTGAAGGAATTGGCTGCCCCTGATGTGAACTACCAAGCATTGGCTATCCAATACCCTCATTTGGATGCTGACTTTGAGCTAAAACCTGGATTTATACGTTTGCTTCCTAAGTTCTGTGGCCTAGTTGGAGAGGATCCTCACATGCATCTAAAGGAGTTTCACGTGGTTTGTTCTACTATGAGGCCACATGGAGTTGATGAGGATCATGTCATGTTAAGAGTTTTCCCTTTATCCTTGGATGGTGCAGCAAAGGATTGGTTCTACTATCTTCATCCAGGAGTTGTCACTTGTTGGCAAGACATGAAGAGACTTTTCTTTGAGAAATTTTTCCCTGTGTTAAGAACAACCTCTATCAGAAAAGATATCAGTGGCATTAGGCAGTAAGGAGGTGAGACACTTCATGAGTACTGGGAGAGATTTAAGAAGCTTTGTGCAAGCTGTCCTCATCACCAAATCAGTGATCAATTGTTGGTTCAGTATTTTTATGAGGGATTGTTGGGCATAGATAGGAGCATGATTGATGGAGCATCAGGAGGAGCTTTGATGGATAAGACACCTACTGCAGCAAGGACTTTGATTGAAAATATGGCTACGAATTCTCAGCAGTTTGGTACTAGAGCAACAAGCTGTAGAGGTGTAAATGATATTCAGTATTCAGAGGCAAGCCAAAGGATGGAGTGTAACACCCTATAGCCCAGGCTTGCCGCACCTATAGCACACTCAATGCTATTTCTCCCAGATAGCATTGCCTTTGACGAAACTTACTAGGAAGAATGCTAAGTTTATTTGGAATTCAGAATGTGAAAAGAGTTTCCAAGAGTTAAAGGAAAGGTTGACAACTACTCCAGTGTTGGTTTTACCCGACCCCAAAGTACCTTTTGAGGTTTACTGTGATGCATCAGGGAAAGGACTGGGTTGTGTTTTAATGCAAAATCATCAAGTGGTGGCATATTCTTCGCGACAATTGAAACCCCATGAGGCAAACTACCCAACCCATGACCTGGAGTTAGCAGCAGTGGTCTTTGCACTGAAACTTTGGAGACACTACCTTTATGGAGTTCGTTTTGAAGTTTTCTCTGATCATAAAAGTTTAAAATATTTGTTTGATCAGAAGGAGTTGAACATGCGACAAAGGAGATTGATGGAGTTTCTCAAGGATTATGATTTTGGGTTAAACTACCATCCTGGGAAAGCTAATGTTGTAGCAGATGCCTTGAGTAGACGAGAGTTGCGGGTATCGTATATGATGATGAAAGAAGTTGAGCTGTTAGAGAACTTTAGGAACCTAAATCTTGGGATAACCCTGACCCCGACGAGTATGAGAATAAGTGCTCTCCATGTAGATAGTAGCTTTAAAATTCTGATATCCCAAGCACAAGAAGAGAATCTAGAATTTTTGGAACTAGTGAAAGTGATAGAAGAAGGTAGAATGAAGGGTTTTGAGAGAGACCAAGAAGGTATGTGGAGGTTTGAAGGAAGAATATGTGTCCCTGCACATGGTGACCTCCGGAAGAACATTCTAGAGGAGCCTCATAAGAGTCATTTCACCATTCATCCTGGAGCAACCAAGATGTATCAAGATTTAAAGATGTTCTGGTGGCAGGGAATGAAAAGAGATGTAGCAGATTGGGTAAACAAGTGTCTTGTGTGTCAGAAAGTAAAGATTGTGCACCAAAAGCAACCCGGTT
Source organism: Aeschynomene evenia (assembly GCA_013621005.1). Taxonomy (NCBI): domain Eukaryota; kingdom Viridiplantae; phylum Streptophyta; class Magnoliopsida; order Fabales; family Fabaceae; genus Aeschynomene; species Aeschynomene evenia. The sequence continues at coordinate 260,816 of RYYW01000039.1, read as the reverse complement.
TGTTACAACCCTTAGAAGTACCTCAATGGAAGTGGGAAAGTATTTCTATGGACTTTGTAGTTGGGTTACCTAAGACCCAAGCGGGTAATGATGCTATATGGGTGATTGTTGATCGATTAACCAAATCGGCTCATTTCCTACCCATTAGAGCAACTTATCCACTCGAGAGATTAGCCCAATTATATGTTGAGGAGATTGTGAAGTTACATGGGGTACCAGAATCATTAATCTCAGATCGTGATCCACGATTTACATCTCGCTTTTGGGAGTCTTTGCAGCAGTCTTTCGGGACAAAGTTACACATGAGTACGGCATATCATCCCCAAACTGATGGACAAACAGAAAGAACCATTCAAACCTTGGAGGATATGTTAAGAGCATGTGCCTTGGATGTTAGTGAAAGTTGGGATAAGATGCTACCCTTAGTTGAGTTCTCATATAACAATAGTTACCGTGCTAGTATAGGGATGACGCCATTTGAGGCCTTGTATGGAAGAAAATGTTGTTCCCCTCTATGTTGGCACAACCCTGGTGAATGAAGTAGCTTAGGACCCGATCTTGTGAGAGAAACCTCTGAGCAGATCAAAAAGATAAGAGAAAGGATTCTCACTTCCCAAAGTAGGCAAAAGAACTATGCTGACCACAGAAGGAGACCCCTAGAATTCCAAGCTGGCGAGCATGTATTCCTAAAGATTACCCCCACAACAGGCATAGGGCGAACTATGAAAGTAAAAAAGTTAAGTCCTAGATACCTTGGTCCTTTTCAAATTCTGAGTCGAGTCGGACCCGTGGCCTATCAAATAGCCCTTCCCCCTAGCCTATCCAACCTTCACAATGTTTTCATGTGTCTCAGCTAAGAAAATACCATTCGGACCCTAGTCATGTCTTAGACCTAGAAAATGTACAACTAAGGAATGACCTGACGTTTAAAGTAGCGCCTTCTCGGATCGTGGATCATGGCATCAAGCAACTAAGGAATAGGAAGGTGCCTTTGGTTAAGGTGGCTTGGGGAACGGGTAGGGATGAGGAATTCACTTGGGAGTTAGAGTCTGAGATGAGGACTCAATACTCATTTTTATTTGATAACTAGCGAATTTCGAGGACGAAATTCTCTTAAGGAGGGGAGAAATGTAAGACCGCAACTTTCATGAATATAATTTTTCTAAATGAACCTAAATTAAATAGTATAGTTGAGTGTGAATGATTTGGTATGGTTACCTAAAATGTGTTATAAATATATGATATTACAATGATTTTAGGAATGATGTAAGTATGTATATGTTATAGAGTACAACTTTAATTATACCACAAAAATAATGATTATGTGAAATTCATTAATATGTTAAAAAACGAGTATATTCTAAAATATAAGAAAGATAGAATAAAAATTCACTATAATTTGAAATGTGAACTTATTGTGTTACGATAGTACATAAATATATTAAATTATAATATTTTCATATAATATTTGGAAAATAATTTTAAACCTTATATTTATCTTGGTAAACATTAATCATTATATGGGAAAAGAGGGTTTTTATTTAGTTTTACTATTTACAAGTTGTAAAGTGATAAAAATTTACCTCTCTTAGCATTCATCCATCTTTCATGTCAAATACGAAGCTTTATCCTTCTGAATTCGACTTTGGTCTCTTCATAAAAGTTGTAGATAAGATTGTAAGCTGTCCATAGCCGTTGAAATCAACCGATTTCGACATCTATAGCTCCAGTTATGCTCAATACAATGAACTGAGGTTGTCCATGTCCACTTGGTACGTCCATTTTCACGAGAATTTCGGCTATGTAGCCATCCGAAACCGAACCTATGGTCTTCATGAAAGTTGTAGGTATTTCTTTCAGCGTTCTATAGCCCCTGAAATCACCTAAATCTAAGTTTTCTAGCCCATGTTATGCCCAATTTACCATCAAAGGGTCAGAGCTGGATTTCAGTACACAGCTGTCCAGCCAAGTTGCATAGCTTGGTGGCTATGCGGGTTCTCCCTTCTAAGCCTATAAATACCACATCTTTGCTTCATATTTTTCACAAAAATACACCTACACTCTCTCCACATATTAGACTTAATATTAGATCCATTTCATAGTATTTTTCTTCATTTTTATGTTGCTTTTATAAGAGTTTCATAGTGTTCCCATCTTGTTCTTCAAGTTATTCATAAGTTTGTAAGTTAAGGTTATATTCTTCTTCTCTAGCACTTCTTCCCTTTATCATACAATATTACTAAACATATGCATACACATCCATATTTAGTTTTCATTAGTCTCCATCCAAATAATTAGCTTCCACTTACACAAATAAACACCATAACACAATATATCACCATATACATCAATCTAGTCATACTCCACCTTCATCATAATTTCAAGTCACTTCCAAACTCTCATCATTCCAAGATCATTATCAACTCGTATTACTATCAAGGGTCACAAAGCTATACTCATAGGATTGCCGATATTCAAGCTTCACAACAAGTTCGAAGTTCATATTTATACTCGTCATCGAGGTAGGGGTTTTTCTTAAAAACATGGGTTTTGGGGGGTATTGAGCCTACTTATTAAAAGATATAATATTTAAGTAATGATATTGTGCCTAATAATGGTAAAAATTAGAAATATGAATTTCATGTCAAAGTATGCTTGTGATGTTATGATGTTGTCAATGATTTGTTTGATATTATGAATGTTATGAATATTATGATAATGAAAACATATGAGTAACCTTCGGTCCCTAATTCGGATTGGTAAGGGAGGGATGACAGCCTCGATTACCAATTTGAATTTGGAAGGGAAGGTGAAACACCCCCTCTACCCCATTTGTTACTAGCGACGGCTAGATGGTATGAGCTCATAGCCTAGGATGAGGGTTGGTGACTGCCACAGATATTAAAGCATAATAAAGTTAAGATCGAAAGATAGAATAAATGTGTGAGAAGTTGTATGAATTGATTGCTATATTATATGTATCGAGAAAATGTTTTACGCTCAGTTAATTGCTAAAAGAGGTGTATTATTGAGAGTATGACACTTTTGGGAAAGTTCTGGCTAGGGAAAGACCTGGATTTTAAGTTGTCTATTCCGTGACGCTCCACTCTTTCCTGGGAACCTACCTGGTGTACTATTTATCAATAGCATATACTATTTTGGTACTCAATCTGAGCTACGAGAACTGCAACCCTATTTTTGTGTGCCCGACTATATAAATACAGTTTACTTCAGAATAACGATTGTGAAAATTAAAATTAATCATTATATGTTACACTTATTTCAAAATAAACCCGAAGTAGCCTGGGGGCTAGACGATGAGAATCATAACCCTCATTAAAACCTACTGAGTGCTTATTAAAGTTACTCACCCCGTTTTATTTACGTCTAACCTTCAGATCATCTGACAAAGGAGGCAGGACAGGCAGCCAAAGAAGAGTAGACATAGTATCTGTTTGATAGACTTATGTTAGGAGTAATTATGAGACTAGGCGCTTAGTATTTGTAGTTACATCCTAACATATGTTTAGTATGTTTTAATAATCATATGTATCTTTGTTATAAGTTGTTTCTACTGTATTGTATAATTATATGAACTGTATCTTAAAGATGTAATCATTATGTATTCGCTATCGACTCGCAAAGCCTGTACTTTGATGTTTCAACAAATATATATATATGTATTTTTTTTAAAGGTTATTTTCTTAAAATGAATGCTATGAGATCAAGACGTATATATGTCTAGAACATAATGGACCAACCGCCGAGTATATACGTCTTGATCTCATAGCATTCATTTTAAGAAAATAACCTTTAAAAAAAATACATATATATATATTTGTTGAAACATCAAAGTACAAGCTTTGCGAGTCAATAGCGAATACATAATGATTACATCTTTAAGATACAGTTCATATAATTATACAATACAGTAGAAACAACTTATAACAAAGATACATAGGATTATTAAAACATACTAAACATATGTTAGGATGTAACTACAAATACTAAGCGCCTAGTCTCATAATTACTCCTAACATAAGTCTATCAAACAGATACTATGTCTACTCTTCTTTGGCTGCCTGTCCTGCCTCCTTTGTCAGATGATCTGAAGGTTAGACGGAAATAAAATGGGGTGGGTAACTTTAATAAGCACTCAGTAGGTTTTAATGAGGGTTATGATTCTCATCGTCTAGCCCCCAGGCTACTTCGGGTTTATTTTGAAATAAGTGTAACATATAATGATTCATTTTGATTTTCACAATCGTTACTCCGAAGTAAACTGTATTTATATAGTCGGGCACACAAAAATAGGGTTGCAGTTCTCGTAGCTCAGATTGAGTACCAAAATAGTATATGCTATTGATAAATAGTACACCAGGTAGGTTCTCTGGAAAGTCAATTTCGGATGGCTTCATAGCCGAAATTCTCGTGCAAGTGGATGTACCAAGTGGACATGGACAACCTCAGTTCATTGTAATGAGCATAACTGGAGCTATAGATGTCGAAATCAGTTGATTTCAACGGCTATGGACATCTAACAATATTATCTACAACCTTTATGAAGGCACCATAGTCTAATTCAAAAGGATAAAGCTTCGTATTTGACATGAAAGATGGAAAAATACTAAGAAAGGTAAATTTTTATCACTTTACAACTTGTAAATAGTAAAACTAAATAAAAACCCTCTTTTCCTATATTATGATTAATGTTTACCATGATAAATATAAGATTGAAAATTATTTTACAACTATTATATGAAAATATTGTAATTTAATATATTTATGTACTACCGTAACACAATAAGTCCACATCTTAAATTATAGTAAATTTTTATTCTATTTTTCTTATATTCTAGAATATACTCATTCTTTAACATATTAATGAATTTCACATAATCATTCTATTCTTGTGATATAATTAAGGTTGTACTCTATAACATATACATACTTACATCATTCCTAAAATTATTGTAATTTCACATTTTAGGTAACCATACCAAATCATTCACACTCAACTATAATATTTAATTTAGGTTCATTGAGAAACAAAACTATATATATATATAATAATTATATTCATGAAAGTTGCAGTCTTACATGGAGCATAGGATTGATGAGTTGACTAGTTTGGTGAGACAACTAGCTCTTGCAAGTAGACAGAAACAACAACATGTGGCAACCATCAGTTGTGGTATTTGCTACATGGTTGATCATGCCACAAATCAATGTCCCACATTGCAAGAGGAAAGTGACCTAATGACTGGTATGTTTCCTTGTAGGCCTTTCCAGCAGCAAAATTTTGATAGAAATGGAGGTGCCGGAAACCAGAATTTCATTCAACAAAAGTAAGATTTTAGGCCATCCACCAGCCAAGAAGTTGTTGCACCATCTGAGCCATCCTTGGCAGATCTTGTGAAGCAAATGGCAACTAGCAGCATTCAGTTCCAACATACAACAGAGACCACTTTCCAGAATTTGCAAACACAGATTGAACATTTAGCTATAACAATTGTGGAGTTGCAAGCTCAAGGATCAGAGAAACTACTTGCACAACCTGTAAACCCCACCAGAAATGTTAGTGCCATTACAATTAAGGGTGGGAAGACTCTTGCAGAATCTGAGGTAGTGCACAAGCATTCTGTCTATCACATTGATGTCATTGATATTTTAGTGGATAGGATGCATTCTGATTTTATGATTCTGTGTTGCATTCTGATTCTTTTGACTCTGCTGATATTGATTCTGATGTTGATGATTCTGATGTCATTCATGCTGATGTTTCTGATTATGCCATGCATTCTGAGATTTCTCACTCTGATATGCATCATTTCATGCATTCTGTTACTACTGACTCAATGATGCATTCTAATGTACATTCTGATTCTCTTGTGCATGATATAGCTGCTGCTACTTTATCTTGTGCTGCTGGTTCACTTTCATCTTCTGAATCAGCAGTAGCTACTGATGTTTTTCTTGCAGTAGATTTCTCTCTTGCGACTCTTATTGCAGGTGCCGACACACATGCTGCAGATCTTGTATATCAGGAGGGTTGGCTGACTGAGTTCCCCAGTTTCTCTGAAATTGATGCAGAATTTGTGTGCAAGGATTGCGATGGGTTGATTCTATGTGTTGCGTGTTCTAAGATTGCTGCATGTTTGGATGTGCAAAATTCTCCCACTGATATACTTGCACATTCGGATGTGTCTAGCCCTGTTGCACCACTGGGTTCATCTACTTGTTCTCCCACTTTACATTCCATTGCTTTTGATTCTGTTACCACTGACATAGTTACCTCTGACTTTTCATCTTTTTCTTATGTTCATAGTCCTGTAGATTTTTCTAGGTTAGATTCTCCATACTTTCTTGTTTATGATTTTACAATTTCATCTCGCATTTTCCATTGCATTCCTTTTGTTTGTGTCTCTCCACTGACATAGTTACCTCTGACTTTACATCTTTTTCTTATGTTCATAGTCCTGTAGATTTTTCTAGGTTAGATTCTCCATACTTTCCTGTTTATTATTTTACAATTTCATCTCGCATTTTCCATTACATTCCTTTTGTTTGTGTCTATCCATTTGTTGCAGACCATAATGAGGATTTTATCAGGATTGAGACACAGGAGCCTCAAAGCAAGGATATGCTCTTTCCTGCTGCATTTGTTCGTATAGTGTGGGAGCCCGGTGGAGGACTGGACCATACACTTAGCTGGAGGCTCCCAGACGAGTTCAAGCACAAGCCACCATAAGGGAGTTTCCATTTTCCCTTTTTCTTTCTGTTTTTGCATTTCAATTGAATAAAACATGAGTAGCTAGTTAGTTGAGTATGTTGTTTGTTGCATTGTAGATTTCATGCTAGTCATTAGTTAGGTTGCTTGCTTAGGTTGTTACTTGTCTTTCTTGATTGATTTGGAAGTGTTGTGCTTGAGACTAGCATCATTTTCTTAGGTGGTTAGAGTTCCGACATGATTGCATTTCACTTTGTTCTTCTTGATACTTGCTTGGTGATTGATCTTATTATGTATAGATGATTTGTCTTTGGACATTCACCTTGTGAGTTTTGGGCCTTACATTGGGTGGTCTCATTACATGCCATGCCATTCTTGTTGTGTGCATCTCTTGTGGACTTTGTCATTATAGGGTTTGTCTTGACTCTTCATTGAGGTTACATTTTCATATGCATTCTTGAGTGTGATGGAGGCACTTTTCTTCTTAAGTCCACGACCATATTACCTACCCTATACATTGCCCTTGCAAGCCCCTTTGAGCCATATAACCCATTCTTTCATCTTAGCTCATCGTAAGCCTAAAAAGTGGAAAAACATTTTACACCCTACCTTTGGAAAGTGGAGTAGCATTGGTTTTATCATCTTGCATGCTTGAGTCTAAGTGTGGGGGTTTGCCATGGAAGGCAAACTTCTAAGTGTGGGGGAAGGACACCTTGGTTTCTGGATTGGACTTTGTTGTCATTGTTGGATTATATGTGTGGATTGTATTTGAAAAAAAAAGGAAATAAAGAAAGAAAAGCACTCAAAAGCAAAAGCAAAAGTAAAAAAAAAATGAAATGAGAAATTCAAGGTCAAAGACCTAATGTTTTAAGTGTGAAAAATATTTAAAAAAAAAAGGAGCAAAGCTCTTGTGCTTTTGTGTGCATGGTTGCAAAAAGTGAAATCCAAGTCTTGCATTGTGTTTGGGTGGAATTCCCCCTTGTGTTTAATTGTGACTCATGCTAACCAATGCTAGTCTTATTTCCTTAGGTCTTTAGCTCACTTTCCCATACATTCCACACCCTCACCTTGGCTTCATTACAACCAAAACAAAGACCTCTTGATTCTTGGGTGCATTGAATGCTAGTAGTGGAGATTTAGAGGTTTGGCAAACCTACGTTAAATGCTTGGTCTAGCAAGAGAATTGAGAGGAAGACAAGCCCATCATAATAGTGAGTTGAGAGCATACACACCCCTTGAGGTCCATACATTTCATCTATCCATTTTAAGGGATTTTGCTTGGCTTGTGTGTTGTGCCTCTTGATATTGGAATGCTTAGGTGTTGGAAACTCTTACCACTTTACTTACTTTCTTGGTCTTGAGTCAAAACACTTTTGGATCATTCATTGAAATTCAAGTAGCACCTCTTGATTTCCCTCTTTCTCATTTGGTGGTTAGCTTTTCATACTTAGTCTTGCATGAGGACAAGCAAGGGCTAAGTGTGGGGGAATTTGATATAGCATAATTTGTATTGATTAATTCCCTCTTGTATGCATGTAATTTGACCACTTTTGAGATGAATGAGCTACTTTTGCATCATATTAGGTACTTGGTACTTAATTGGAACTTTGTGCATTTTTTCAGCATTTTGTGCTTTGTGACACTATTCTGTAATTTGGTTATAGCTTGAGTTCTAGAAATTGGAATTTTGTGTTCTTTGTCTTGTTGGAAAGCTTAGACACAGATCTACAACTTTGACGAAGAACTTGAAAGCTGATTCAGACCATAAGGATTGCAAATTGGAGCTTCAGGTTGAGTCAAGCTTGCTGCAGAATTATAGAACAGCAATCTTGAGCAGCCAGTGTTTCAGAAGCTATAACTGGAGCTACAGATGTTGAAATCACTTCATTTAAGTTGCATTATAAAGCTAAGACACAAGGCTTCATTTCATCTTCAGATATCGAAAACAATTGAAGCCTATAAGAAGCTCAAAAGTTGACTCAAAGTTGATGCAGCAATTGTGACAGCAATCTGGAGAACCACTCAGTGTTTTTACTATATCGCGAGCTATACTTACTGGAATTGGATGATCTTGATGGCTATGGAAAGCTGAGACATAGATCCACAACTTTGCTTCAGGACTCGAGAGAAAAAGGATCCATTAGAGGCATCATAAATTGTCTGCAATATTTCGGGCAGAAACATAGTTTTGCTGTGTTGCCTTAAGTGTCACAATTTTGTGCAAGTTTCATTCTACCCTTGCCTTATGTGTTGTAATTGTTTAGTCCATGGGCTTTTTAGACATTTTACCTTACTTTTATGTCTATAAATAGCCTAGCTCAGAATTGGAGGGAAGAACTTTAATTCATTTTTTACATTTCAGATTTTAGAATTAGAATTCTCTCTAGTTGTTCTCTCTAGCTCTTTCCATTTTCGTTTTTCTCTCCTCTTCCATTTCTTCTTGCTGAGTTCTCCATGATCATGGAGAGCTAAACTCATAGCTAACTTGAAGATGGAGGATTGTAAAAGATGTTGAGATTAGCAATGTGATTGAGGTATTTCTTTCATGATTCTTAAGGAATTCGAATTCTCTCTTCTCATCTCTTCTTGATTCATGATTCAAGGATTATGAAGATTTTCTAATTCTTGAATTATGAATCCAATTGATTGATAATTCTAGAGATTTCTGAGTTATTGATCAATAATTTTAAGTTGAGAGAATACCTAGATCTAGAGATTTCTTATTTAGGAAATTGAATTGTAGAGCTTCAATCTTAATATCTTGAGTTAGGTTTTGAGATTTCAGATTTAATTCAAGTGTATTAAGATGAATGTATGAAGATTTTCATAAGAAATTAGGTTTGATTTCAGATTTGAAATTAGATATATAATTCAATTGCAATTCTTGAAAGGATCATTGAGAGGATAATGAATCAATGATATAGATTCTACAATCCAAATTCCTTAAGCTAGTGCCTTCTACCTATTTGATTAAAATCCTATTTGAATTTGCTTATTTCTGAAATTTAATGCTAAAATCTCCAAACCTGACTTTGCATAATCACTTTTCACTTATTGAATTCCTTGGGAGAATGACCTAGGTTAACCATTACACCACAAGTTACCTAGTTTTAATTTGAATTAATTCGGCAATTGATCACTTATACAATTCTTGGATAGTTGGATGAATAACACCTTATTCTAATTCATCTTATGAATTAAAGCCCAACTGTTGTTGCCTCTAAGCCTCTCAATCCTATTGAATCTCACATAGTTAAGTCAAACCCAATGGCTAGCAATCGGACATTACTTGCTTGTCCTATCGCGCCTTACTATCATAGATAAGAGTGCCCTGCTTTGGCAGACCCACACTACATCGATAACAGTCTTGACGAGTGCTATGCATCGGAAGGCTATCATGACTTAATACTTTACAATGAGGGGTTTTTCATAAATTGATCTCACCATGTAGTGTTAAACCATTTAACACATAACATCCATATATGTATCTCATACATATATGTATAACATGTAAATGCAACATGATAGAATAAAATGAATAAAGCATATGAGGACATATAAACATGCATCCCATGACATGTTAAAAGAAATACTTTAAATCATTTTATCCAATTAAAAACGAATGCTTTATATTTAAAACGATTTTATTGAAACGAATCTTGAATCCATGACAGACAAACCATTTGTATACAATTCGATTTAATCAATCTCATTAATTAAAACAATTTTCAAATTTGAAATACATATATATCTCATATATATGTATGCGATTTAATTAACCATTAATTAAAAGATTTCAAAATTTGAAATATAGATATGGTATATATATATATGTGCGAATTTTAATTAATCATATTAGTTAAATATTTCCAAATTTGAAAAATATATGATACATATATCCCTTTTAATTAATCTCATTAATTAAAAGATTTCCAAATTTGAAAAAGATATGATACACATATCCCTTTTAATTAATCTCATTAATTAAAATATTTCCAAATTTGAAAAAGATATGATATCAAATATCCCTATTAATTAATCTCATTAATTAAAAGATTTCCAAATTTGAAAAAGATATGATACACATATCCCTTTTAATCAATCTCATTAATTAAAAGATTTCCAAATTTGAAAAAGATATGATATCAAATATCCCTATTAATTAATCTCATTAATTAAAAGATTTCCAAATTTGAAAAAGATATGATACACATATCCCTTTTTAATCAATCTCATTAATTAAAAGATTTCCAAATTTGAAAAAAATATGATATACATATTCCCTCTTAATTAATCTCATTAATTAAAATATTTCCAAATTTGAAAAAGATATGATATCAACATATCACATCTATTTGTCACTCAAAAAGGAATCAAGATCAAATCAAATAAATCCTAGTCATCCATGATGTCATTTTCGAAAATAAACAAGGAAACAACAAGCAATTTTCGAAAACAAGGATCAAACACCAAACTTTTCGAAAACAAGGATGAACTTTGAAAATAAGGATTAGCTTCGAAAACAAGAATTTCAAAACCAAGGATCTTGAAAATAAGGATTCAACTCTTGAACCTTTTTTTTTGCAAATCCTTATCGGCAAAGAAGCAAAACCATGTTATCACATAACATGATGATTTCGAAAATCATATGATCAAAAAATCGCTTCTTGCAAAAATCAAAACCGTGTTTATCCCATAAACAACATAACAGAACCATGTTTACCATATAAACAATAGATAGTTCTTTCAAGAGAACCACATTTTCACAAGAGGCTCTGATACCACTGTTGGGAAATCATGCATAAAGGTGCAGCGGAAAACAAAAAATTTTATGCAATTCCCACCCAAGGACCCATGTGAATGAACATGATTCATCTTGAATTACTATCCATGTAGTGTTCTCAAAGCGGGTCAGTCCAATATATATCATCATATATACCTATGTGCAGACTTGATATCACATATCCATAACCTGTGAGAAAAGGTTATCAGTCCATACTCATACTAGTCTCAACGTATTACTATTGTCTTGTTGTTTACAGTAATACTTGACTAGAGATATTTAAGAATGAAGTCTCACTATTAGGTTATGTACCTAATCTTTATTTCATTCTAAGGACATCATAATGTTTATTAAAATAAATAAACAATTAATGAAAATAATGCCTCATATATATATATAAAATAAAATGTCATAATATCATAATAAAAATGCAACTATGATTGGCCCTCTAGGGCATATACCAACACACTTAACACACATTAGTCCTTTTCTTACAAAATATTTTCATGTATTGATTTTCATCATTCAAAACCAACCCAATATGATTGATCATGTGAAACTGGTCTAGAAGGGTTCTGGAGCTAACAATCTCCCCCGTTTTGATGATGACAAATCAATCATGGGAAATATTTTGCAAAAACATTTTGAAAGAAACATACTTTAAGTTTAGAGACTTAAAGATTGATTCTTTCTGTAATTTAACTTTTCTTTTCATTATTTCTCAATGTTTCTAATTTTAGAAACTTTTTGAAATAACTTGAGACAAGTTAAATGTCATGCAAATAAATAGAGCAAGTAAGCTTATGCATGAAGTAAACAAAGGAAGATTTTATTGATATGAAACTATATGCATGCTTCAAATAATGTTTGAAGCTCCCCCTTAATCTTTGCTTTCTCTTCTCTATTTCTCCCCCTTTGACATCATCAAAAAGGATGCATGCAGTAGATAAAGGAACAGAGTGAAGAAAGTTGACCTTTTGTTGAAGAAAAAAATGGGGTTCTTGATGGAAGAAAGTTGACCTTTGAATACGTTGCTTAAGCTTGTTGTTGAGGAAGTAGAGATTGTTGTTCAAATGCATTTGCAGTCGCAATAGAAGCATTGTTTGAGATTTAGAGGCATTGAAACTTCAGAGGCATGAGGTACAACTTCAGAGGCATGCGATGTAGCTTCAGAGGCATGAGTTGAACCTTTGCTTTTGTCGAGAAGGGTTCTTGGAGCTTTTCTCAAAATAATCTTAGCCAATGTAGAGTTAGAGGTAGCTTCAGAAGCATGGATTGCAACTTTAGTGACATGAGTTGCACCTTCTTTGAAGTCAAGAAGAGTTCTTGAAGCTTTGACTTTTGATGAAAGTAGTCATCTTCATTCCAGAGGTTGATGCACTTCTTTATATTTGTATAGAAGCCTTTTTTTTTTAAGTGTATTGGCATCAGTTGATGCTTCAGAGGCACTAGCAATATAGGCATAGATATCATCTTTTGTTGAGAGGCTTGTTGAAAGGTGGAGCAGCAATTTTGAAATAGTTATTTCTCATTTGTTAACCGTTAGATCGGCTTGAAATTTTTTCTAGAGCTTACACACTTACTAATCTTCCATATGTGCGGTGCGATCGTCCAAAAAATGTCTATAGAAGTGCCAGAATATTTTTGAAGTTCTGCAACTCGCAGTAAGATTCTGCAGAGACCAATCTTGATTATTTTGAAGATCCAACAGTGAAATCTTCTCTGATTGAGCTGAAAATTTTACAGTAGCTTCCTTACTCATATTACTTCCATTTGTGCGGTTCGATCATCCGTTTAAGCTATGAGTTGTTCCCAGGAAATTTGTGAACAGAGACTAATATTTGTTGACGAAATTCTGTTCAAGTTCATAAGCCTTTTTCTCAGAAGCTTGCTCACAACCTTCATTAAATCAGCATGTCATCTTGATATCACATTAATGGTTGGTCATCTTGAGCTCATGTTATAATTTATTCATAATTAGACTTACTTGTTTGGAAATATGTTGATTTTCCAAAGTCACAAGTAGTTTTTCAGCTTCTGAAGATTCTTCTTTGGTATTTCACCATGTTTGCTATATAGGCAGAAGCTTCTCAGCAACTTCTACTTTTTCTTTGAGTTTGTTGATGAATGAAGTAAGAGATTCTTCATTTTCTCCTTATCACTTAAATGTTTGCTCAAAGTTTCTCCTTGTTTCTCAAAGAAAGACCATCTGTAAGGGTGTTATATGTAAGACCCCAAAATCCTAATTATGCTTTAATCGGAGGGATTTAGTGAAAATCGCTTCAATCAAGGCATAATTGGGATATATGTGTGTTAGTATGTATTTTTGACATGTATGATTGACTAAATATGTGTTATGTGTACTATATGGAAAAATGTGTATTAGAAATGATAAGTGCATTGCATAAGATTGAGAAGTTAGTATAATGTAAACTTGAGTTAAGAATGATGATCTAGGTAGGGAATTTAAGAAATAAATGGTAATTCTGGTAAGAGTATGTTTGCACAAGTGTATAAGTACTAGTAGGAACTGTTGGAAATGGTTTGGAGTGAGTTAGATGCTTTTTAGAATTTTTGGGAGTATGTTGCTGCTGCTACTGTCATGTAGCAGTACTTTATCGCTAGCGGCCAGCTTATCTCGCTAGCGGATGAGTCGGTAGAGGTCCCTCGCTAGCGACCATGAAAGGGCGCTAGCGGGTAATGCGGTGAGAGCGGTCGCTAGCGACCGTGAAACACGCGCTAGCGACCAGCTCGAGGACAGAACAACATTTCTGCAATTTTTGCATTTTTTGTTAAATCCTCCATCTTTTAAAATTTTCCCTAAGCCCCCTCCGTCCCAAAACCCTTACCTACCTCTGAAGGAACCACATAACTCTCAGAAAACACAATCTCAAAGCCTCTAACCCTTCAAACCAAAATTCTCTCAACTCCATATCCTCCAAACTTAACAAAACTCATCACCACACCATCCAAAACTCAACACACAAAGAACCTGACCCCATATCCGAGTTTCTTATCCTATTTCCTTCATCTTAGATCGATTATACATCATCAGAAGCTCTAGGATCATCTTCACCATCATCAAGAGCTAGATAGATTGTTAAACAAGTAGCTCAAGGAAGAACAAGGTGGTTCTTGGTGTTAGAGGGTTAAACTATAAGAGGTAGGGGTTTAGATTTATGTTATGATACATATTTGTGTGTTTTCATGCATAAGGATCGGTTAGAAATCATTATATGCTCAAGTATGAAGGCTGTTCTGAAACTGGTTTGAATGCAGAGTCGGGACACGCGCTAGCGGCGAATGACCACGCGCTAGCGACCATACATTAGGCGCTAGCGAGTGGTCATGCGTTATTGGAAGCTAGCGGCCATTTCGCAGAATTCTGCAGAATTGTTTAAAAATGCTGAATTTTGTGATTTTGCATTTTAATGATTTCTAACCCTTTTCTTAGGATCTAAACTACTGTAACATGTTTATTATATATGTTTAAAACAGATAATGGTGATTATGAAAAGAATTAAGCAAATTAAAAAGAAAATGACATGTAGGTGCAATTATGTGCAAAATGATATGTTTTCAAGGGAGTTATGAAATAAGCATGTTGTGAATGATTTATACTTAAATTCCAGAGTAAGATATTCAATTGTGTATGTGCTTACATGTTGTATTGCTACGACAAGTCAAATTATGATAATTTGAATATGAGAGAAAGACAATAGTAGATCAAGTAAGCAATTGTAACCTTCGGTCACTAGTGTCGTCAGTAAGGGAGGATTGGCAACCTCGGTCACTGACACCACTGGTAAGGGAAGGTGAGAAACCCCTCTTTCCCCGTGTGTCTAGTAAAAACTAGAGAGATATGAGCTCATAGTCCTGGGATTTGGTGATGTGGAGGTAGAAAGAGATAAGAGGGTAGTGCCAATTCAAATAAAGGTATAATATGCACCTATCAAGGATGAGTCTATGTATATGCAATAGTCAGAAATTAAATATGTAGTGGTACTTTCAGATTTATATATAATGCATATATATTAATCAAGACGCATATAGGTAAGACACTCCGGATGTAAATTGATTTATGAAATCTCCAATAAAGTAGATCTTGCATATTACACTATTTCTATATTAAACCGGAGTGATCCCCCTACTGAGTCCGTGGAGCTCACCCTATTCCACCACTTTTGTTTTAGATACAGACAGGGGTGTCGGTACGTCTACAGGTTGAGCGATTTGGAGCTCACGTGAAGATTAAATTTCAAAGCTCTGGAGCTTGGACTATTAATATTATTTTGTTTACATCTTGTATTTGTACCTTATGATCTATGTCACTTTTTGAGAACCTTTAAGGGAATTGTAAATGGTTGTACAAGCTTATGATTTTCTTAAAAGTTCACCACTGTATACTTATATTATCTATGATAATTATGACATTACATGTATCTCAGATATTGTAATACTTTACTATGTACATGTGGGCCACCGTTGTGTAATCTGATGTTATGTATTTGTAATGAGTAGTTTGAGTAGTTTTTCTCAGAATGATATATTTATTCATATCAGTTATACCGCACAAGCCGAGTTTTTAAACTTCCGCTTCTTTGAAAAATAAATTGGCCCTATTTTCTGCATATTATTACTTTACTCAAATTTAATCTCTGAAACAAGATGTTAATTTTCGATAATTAACTCAATATGACTTAAGCATAAAGAGGTAATTATTAAGGTGTTACATTATATGGTAAGAGTTGACAAATGGTTTTTGAGAGATTATTTAAGATGGTAGGGGAATGAGAATGGTATGTTTGTGAGTGAGAATGGATTGTGATAGGAGAATGAAAAAATAGAGTAGGAAATGGAGTATGGAGAGGAGAGGGATTTTGTAAGAAATTTGTGGGTGAGAAGGCTCTGAGATAAATAAGTATGTGAGATGTAAGATTTTTGTAAGAGAAAAGTGTGAGGTGCATTTATGTAAGCTTTTATGAGTGTTATACCTTCTTGGCATTCTACAATCTGAGCTTATCATCTTCAGTACTTGTGAGCAACATAATAATTTGTTTAAGCTTCTGAAGGTGCTATTGGTTATAGCATTTTGGTAATATAAGCCAGCTTATGAATTATAAGCTCTTTAAGATCAAATTGTTGATGATGACTTTCTTAATCAAAGATAAATGAAGATGGTTCAGAGGCTCCAAGAGAAGACAATATTTGTTTTTGATCCAAGAAGCTATTTCATTTATGTCAGAATCCGGTGATTCTGATCTAATTAATATTTTAGATCAAAGCTTCAGAAGCATCTAACTTCTCGTGCATCTAAATCGTTTAGAGCAAGAAGTAGTTCTTCTTTCCCTTCGGTGAGATAAAAGAAGGTTGCTTCATTTTCTGCTTGGATATTTGATAGGAGAAGTTTCTTCCGACCACTTTCTAATCATTGATTAGAATCTGCAACTTCAAGATCGAAGCCTTATATCTATTCTTCTTTTTGTAGTAATGCTAAAACAGTATTTTTAGCATCAATAAGGCTTAAGAGTCTTCTCAATGTCATAGATCTTTTATCTTCTTAATTTTCTTGGATGTGTGGATTGTGGAGCTTTACATCAGAAGATAATATTGAAGCACGAAGATCATTTTGATGAGGTTCTTCAATATTGTGATCAATTTAGCTTCTCTTCTTGCTTGATACAGCAATAGATAGTACATCACATTTTCTTTATATATTCATTAGTGATGAGATGTACCTGCAACCAAAATTTAAATGGTTCTTGGTATCCAAACTTTCTTGGGTCCACTTGGGTTATTGTTGGTATGAGAAGTTTTCAATAAATTCATCATACCAAACCTTTCTTCTTTTGGGAGCATTTTAATCTCAAAAGAATATATATGATATATCATGCAATAAGATTCATTAATATATTTGAACTTATCTTTTGAGAAAATATATTTAATGCAAAGACCAAGTTCTTAGTAAATCACATTTCTAAGCATATCAACTTGAATCTTAGCATATTGGAAGTATTAGCACAAGTATGAATCATAAGAAACATTGTGCACATCATTCATATTATCCATGATAAATACATCAGAGCAAGTAAAAAGATTTTATCTATTAACATATATTCTCAAGTCTTAGTTTCTAATTATTTCAAAGGATTTCATATTTTCTATAACAACTTTAAAGTAAATCTAACAATTTTAAGAGAGCATGTTGCAAGAGACAAATAAAATAATCTTTTGAATTTTAGAGATACTAGCTCATTATACATCAGAGGCTAAGTTGATTGTTACCTCATGAATGTGTTAAGAGGCTTCTGATGTATGTCTCTCAACTAGACTTTGAGATTTTGCTTCTGATACATATCCATTTGGAGATAAGCTTTAGAGATGACTTCAGAGGCTAGTAAAACCTTGAAGAGTTTGTGCAGTTCCATCTAAAATGATTACTCAATAGTATCCAAATTATTGATACCATGTCCATGATCATGTTTCTCAAGTCATCAAGGAATTTTTCTTTTAGCCTTGTGATGAATTTTTAGAAACCATGTGCCAAAAGTTGCATTTAAATCATATAAGCATTTCTACTGCAACTATCTGTGACATTGTAGCACATTTTTGACCTACTAAACCTCTTCCACTGTCCTCAAGATCTGAAGATGAATTGTAGCATTTCATCTTAGCTTTCCAACGCCGCTAAATTCATGAGAATCCATCTACTGTAGCTTAGGTTCTGCACAAAACACTGAATGCTGCTCAGAAATGCTATTGCAGAATTTGTCTCAACTTCCACCCAGCTTCTGAAGGTCTTAAGTTTCGAATCAGCCTTCGTGGTCTTCATGAAAGTTGTAGGTATATTTCTTAACTTTCTTACAAGCCAAAGAACACAGAATCCTAGCAACTATAACTCCAGATATTTACAAAATACAAAAACAGTGTCAAGAGGCACAAAGTGATTGAAATTTCCACATAATGTCTAATTAAATTCCAAATGCCAAATATGATGTAAAAATGATTTATTGATATCAGGAATAATTTAATTACATGCATATAATGATATTTAAACAATGCAAATATTATTTTATTAATAATATTACACATGCATCTTCATAAATAATTAGGAACTAGGTGTAAGAGTTTAAAAAGAAAACACTTAGCTGGTTTGTTCCCTTTTGAATAAAATTGATGTATTTGCTGTTCAACTTTCTGAACACTTGTAGGAACTTCTGATATATGTTAGCTTCTCCATTTTTGCTCAACTTTCTGAACTTTCATTTCCTTCTGAACTTTTCTTTGAATGAGTCATGTCCCTTTGACCTTTTATCCTCAGCAATCGTTGGATTGCTCAACCCTTGAGGCTTGGCTCTGATACCAATTGAAGGTAATGATTTTCATGAGAAAGGGGTTTGAATCGTGCATTGACTCTTTTTCGATTTCTCTTTCTTTGGTTTCTAAAACATTTAATAAATTACTATCAAGTATAAATACTTGAAGTGGCAGCGGAATATTGTTAGTTCTACAACAATTATCTCTAAATAATAAATTATTAAATATGGAACAAGATAATGTTATGTTGTAGATGCTTAGAAACCAAGTTTGTATAAGTATTTTGAATAAGTTACACTCATGTATGTTGAAGAATTAATTCATGAAATAATTCAGAATTAATCTCCTATAAGTAGAGAGTATTGTAACTTAGTTCAGAGTCATAAACAAAATATATATAATGTAGTTGTATGTTCAGAAGCTTCTCATAGATATGGTGAAAATTGCAACTAGTTCAGAGGCATCTCTTAAACTCATTTACTAGTTCAGAACCACTTCATAAAGAAGGAAGCATAACTAGTTTTAGAGGCTTCTATTGTTGTATAAACAACTTAAGAGGCTCATTATACTTTAGAGATCACATGACTAGTTCAGAGGCATCATAAACATGTAGAGAAGCTAGTTCAGAGGCTGAACATATAGTGTGAAGACTATAAGTGTTCAGAGGCTAAAATTGTTTTTACAAAAACATTTCATAAGATAGCTTCTGAAGTTGTTCAATGAATTACTTGCACATAAATATGATTTGTGAAGGTTCAGAAGATTATTTTATATAAGTAATAAAATAAAGAATTAAGACCATTTTATAAGTTTGCTTCTGAAGATATCTTTACATAGTTTTTTCCAGAGAAAGAATACAAAGAACACTCTAAAAATATAACTCACATGGTGAGGATGTTGGCTAAGAAGGATGAATGAGTGTTTTAATTCTCACAGAGGAGAACTTCTTCGGGCTGCAACTCTCATGTGTGTATTCTATTTTCCCTCTTGGTTGCTCCTCTTTTCAGCCCACCTTCTTCATTATATTTTGCCATATTTATAGTCTTCAATGAATTGTAGCCGTTGGCACTTGGGTTTGTATCCGTTGAGTGCTTGCTCAGTAAAATGTATTTTTAATACATTTGTTTGTCTTGAAAACAAAATCCTTGAAGCTCACTTCCAGGATTCAACGGACGTGCTTTGAGAAGTATGGGTGAGTGCTATGCCACGGTGTGTCCTGCAGTTTGCTTTTGCTAGAAATGAACCAATAAGCATTAGAATATTAGTAGTTTTGAGCGCTAGTGGTCCGTTTGTACTGCCCCATGTCTCGACAAGATTAAAGATGCTCCACTAAGAATAAAATATAATATCTTTTGTTTCTTCGAAGCATGTGAGTGGAGAAATATTTAAAAATAATATTTTTAAATATTTTTGAGCATGAGATTTTCATTTCTTCACGTCGAGAGTATGTCTCGTAGCTTCTCAAGTAACTATTTGTGATTCTGATGTCTTCTTTATAGTTTCTCAAATACTGTTTCTTGTTGGAGTGCTTCTGAATGATTGATCTTTGCTTCTTGTGACTTCTTGAGTAAAATATGTTGCCTCTTGATGCTTGTAAGCTAGCTTCTTAGCTTCTGATACATATTTTTCTCAATTTGCTTAGTGTTATAAGCATTCTTTAATAGTATCTTGAGATAGTGGAATATGAAAGCCTTCTTGTTCAAATAATAAAGCAATTTGGTGACTTTATTATTTGTTTTTTGAAGTGCTTCTTTATTACCTTGCTTCTTAACTATTTTAAGCTTCTCAAGTGTGTCAGCTTCTCAAGGTAACAACTTCTCAAGTGTGTCAGCTTCTCAAGTATGTCAGCTTCTCAAGTATGTCAGCTTCTCAAGGTAACAGCTTCTCAAGTATGTCAGCTTCTCAAGAGTGAACTTTAGCTTCTGAACATTAGTTATAGCTTCTCATAAGCGAATATTAGCTTCTGAAAGTAAGTTCTAGTTTCTTATGAGTGAACTTAGCTTCTAAACATTGTACTTATGGCCTTTATGCTTCTGGACATTGATCCTAGCTTCTTAACATGATGAAGGCATCTCTTTGCTTCTGAACTTTTGTTGTTGCTTCTTAAGCTTTTAATGATGAGCTTCTTGAGTGCTTCTCTAGTATATATAGTAACTTCTCAAGAATGGTAGCTTCTTGATCTTTTATGCTTCTGAACGTAACTTCTTTAGAACTCTTAGATTATGCTTCTTAGATGTATATTGCTTGCATTATAGAAGCACATGTGTGTTGTCTTAAATAAAATAAACTTTCTGAAACACTTAACACACATTAGTCCTTTTCTTACAAAATATTTTCATGTATTGATTTTCATCATTCAAAACCAACCCAATATGATTGATCATGTGAAACTGGTCTAGAAGGGTTCTGGAGCTAACAATCTCCCCCGTTTTGATGATAACAACGAGAGCTGAAGATGCTCGGGCGCTAGGGCTCCCACAGAGCGCTGGGGCGCTCAATCCCAGTCTGGAATCCGCTGCTCCGCTTCTTACTCAGTTCCTGATGTCCATTGCTCCAATAATTCCTATGACCTGCACCACAAACATTAAATACCAAAGATCAAGTGCAAAGGTTATCCTTGAATTGCAAAAACATCATAAAACTTATTCATTTAGCCTTTATTATCATTAAGTCCCAGATAAATCCAAATTATATTAAATACAATAAAAGGCTAAAAATAGAGTAAAGAAATGCATACAATTGCTCAAATTAAGGGCACAAAATATTGGCAAAAACCACGTTATCAAATATCCCCACACTTAAACAATTGCATGTCCTCATGCAAGAAACAATGATTCCAAGCACTTCTAAAAATAAAGCAATCACAATTACATCCCAACACCTATATCCTAAAAGAAAACAAAATACTACAGATGATGGAAAGTTAATCAAAACAGAACACCTTGCTCAAAATTATACAAAAACCACAGTCATATCACAAGTTGGCAATCAAAGGAAAATCATGAGTTAAGAGAATCAGTTCATGTTATACAGAGCTGGTTGATTGGCCCTCACCGGTGTGTTTGTCTCTCAATCACTCAGTGTATTGGCTAAGCACTTAAATAATAGAAACACAAAAGACTCGCATTCCAACAAACACGGTGCATCAAGAGGTCTTTAAAGGGTTGTAACGGGGCTTGGGACAGGTATGACATATATGGGAAGTGAACTAGTTCCAAGAAACTAAGAATTCATGGTTTGAATGATCCCAGATGATTTCCAGAAATAGTGAGAAAGAGATGAAGAAAGAGAGATGAAGAGAGAAGGAAACACCCAAAACCAATAAACCAACACAATTCCCAGCAGAATAATTCCCAATAAATAATTCTCAAGAACCAAACAACCTTTATTCACAGACAATCACAATGAACCTTTTTTTTTTTGAATTTTTCTGAATTTTTTTTTTGTTTTTTTTGTTTTTGTCCTCATTCCAATTCCTTTGAATCTTGAAATGAGAAAAGAGAGAAGAGAAGAGAAAAATTGACCACTTATGTACAAAAGCATTACCCTTTACAAATTATTCTCATTCCAATTTACAATTGAAACCCAATTTCCCCACACTTAAGACTTTGCCCAATTTTCAAACCATGTCCTCCTAGTTTCTCAGAGGGGATTTTCATTGTTTTTCACCTTTGGCTTGTAATGAGCTTTGCAAAGAATGAAGGGATAAAAGGCTCAAATTGGCTACAAACAATGAGAAATGTGTATCAGATGGCTATTTGGCTAAGTGGCTCAAAGATGTAAACCAAAATTATGCCTGAATCACACGCAACATGTATAAAACGCAAAACAAGAATCAAGCAAATTCAGGAATAACAAATACAAGTGTGTGTGTGCTCACATGAAGAAAGTGATCAATAGATGCATTTAATCACATAAAGGCTCAATTCTCACAGGTACTCCAAACAACCAGTCAAAGATAACAAAAACAATTCAAACTCATATAGGAATAACATGCCAACAATTTCAAAATTAAAATCAAAGGGTAAAAGCAAATTAAGACCAAAGGGTGCTATAAAGACAACTAGCCAATCATCAAACAAAAACACATAAAAATAAAGGAAAATAAAACAAAATAACTATACATGCAAGATATTGTTGGTGTATGCCCTAGAGGGCCAATCATAATTGCGTTTTTATTATGATGTTATGACATTTTATATATATATATATATATATATATGAGGCATTTCATTCATTAATTGTTTATTTATTTTAATGAACATTATGAAGTCCTTAGAATGGAATTATTTAAATATTAAATATTAGGTACATGACCTAATAGTGAGAATCCATTCTTAAATGTCCCTAGTCGAGTATTACTGAACCAACAGGACAAGAGTAATGCATTGAGGCTAGTATGTGTATGGACTGATAACCTTTTTTCAAACGTTATGGATATGTGATATCAAGTCTACACATAGAATTGTAGTATACTGGATTGAGCCGCCTTGAGAACACTACATGGATTGTAATGTGAATGTCATAAGTGATTCTCATAGTGATGATGGTACATGTAGTCCTTTGACTTGAACTTACTATGATCCGCTACATGAGGAGTTATGTGCTTTAATACCATCAAACGTTATCCGTAACAGGGTAATTATAAAGGTGGTCATTAGGCATATAATGAGTCATGTGGGCGGTGCGAGTAACGTAGATAGAATTTGTCCCTCTCACATTACGAGAGATATATCTGTGGGCCCCTTGATGAGTAGGACTGAGTAAATGCATGACCGTGCTAAAATGAATTAATGTGTGACATTAATCTCATTTGATTTTAACAGTCTACTCGGTAATCAAGAAACTAACGATTTAACTATACAAGATGACTAATTCCATGCTTGTGTTAAATCTAGATATTTGAACAAAGGGATTGAATTGTACAATAACATCGATCACGTAAAGGTTATGTCAAACCGTTGACTGTCTTATAACTTGGGTAACAGTGATGCGTTGCTAGATACCGCTCACTGTTTATATTATTAAATAGTATTTAATAATATTGCCAACGTTATGAGAACCTATAGGGTCACACACTAAAGCAGTTTTAATTGATGCTTAATTAGATTAAATTAATGTGACTAATTTAATTGCATTGGGCTTACATCAGATGGGCCCGATAAGGCACAAACTAGGTTTAAGTTTTCTATGAGATGAGAGTGGAGTGTTGGCTATAAATAGCAACACATATGAGCCTAGCCTCACACACATGAATTTCGAATTACACTCTCTTACTCTGAGAAAGCTAATCCTTGTTTTCTCTGAAATTCACTACTAGCATAGAGAGTCTCAGAGAAGCATCAAGGTGGACGTGTGACGGCCACAGCTGCTGTGTGGACTTCTAAAGGTCGCCGCTGCTACTGCGTCGGAAGGATTGACATAGCTCATTTCGTGTAGCTGTCACGCTTCAACAGGTAAATCAAATATGATTTATGATATTTCACAAGGGTCTATGGGAGGGAATTGCATGTAAAATTTTTGTTTTCCGCAGCTTCTATATGCATGATTTCCCAACAGTGGTATTAGAGCCGCTTGTGAAAACGTATTTTTGTTTGATGGCATTACCTGTGGTTTATATGATAAACACGGTTACGTTATGTTTTTCTTTTTGTTTATGAGATAAACACAGTTTTGATTTTTCTGTATGAATGTGTTTGTTCATATGATTATATGATAATTTTGAATTTCATATGTTATGTGATAACATGGTTTTGTTTCTTTGTCAATAAGGATTCATAAAAACATGTTTATGTTGCTAATGTTATGATAACTCTGTAACTCGTTTTATATATTGATGTGTTTCTGTCAAAATTCGATTTTGATATATGTGGTTTAAGAAACACTCTTGTATAAACTTGATTTTCATAAACATGTGAGACACATAGATTCAAGAGTTGAATTCATATGTGTTCAATCATTATTTTCAAAAATTTGAATTCTTGATGATGAATTAGAATTTTTGAAATCCATATGGTTATTTTCATGGTGATGAATTTATATTTATGATTCCATATGGCTATATCAAATTTCAAAATTTATTTCCTTTTCGAAATCTTGGTCATTCTTGACTATTCTTGTATTTCGAAATTCTTGTATCCATATCAAGATAATTTAGTTTTGAAGTATGGTTATTTTGAAATTCAAAAAATTTTAAATCACTCAAAATCGTGGAGCCAAATGCATGTCATGTGCATGAAGCTGCTGGTGATCGTTGTAACAACGCCCATCCGAGAGTGAATGTCGCTTCAACAGCACTTCAAACATATGAGAACTTGCTTGCGTCAGCGCCTATTTTTGCTCACTAACACGTAGCGTGAAGTTCTGTGAATCTCTCCATGAAATTCTGTGAAGAATAACTAAGTTCACCGCGTAGATATATATATATTCCTTCACGTAAATGCTGCTCCACTTTATACATTCATGTTGCTTCCGTAAGACTTGTTTTTTATATATGCATGTTATGGCTGATTTAATATATATGCATTATATATATATAAATATTTCAAATTTTGAAATCTTTTTAATTAATAAGATTAATTAAAAATAGAACACCTATATATGTGGAATGTCTATATTTCAAATTTTGAAA
The DNA here is from genome assembly GCA_013621005.1 of Aeschynomene evenia. Classification (NCBI taxonomy): domain Eukaryota; kingdom Viridiplantae; phylum Streptophyta; class Magnoliopsida; order Fabales; family Fabaceae; genus Aeschynomene; species Aeschynomene evenia. Next base: position 235,355 of record RYYW01000039.1, on the reverse strand, counting down.
TCTTTTTAATTAATAAGAATAGTTAAAATGGAACACCTATATATATGGAGTATCTATATTTCAAAATTTGAAATCCTTTTAATTAATAAGATTGATTAAAACTGAACACCTATATATATGGATTATCTATATTTCAAATTTTGAAATATTTTAGTTAATGAGATTAATTAATATCATAACATCTATATATATGGAGTATCTATGTTTCAAATTTTGAAATTCTTTTAATTAATAAGATTGATTAAAACGGAACACCTATAAATATGGTATATTTGTATTTCAAATTTGAGATCTTTTAATTAATATGTAATTAATTCGAGAACCTCGTGCTATCTATTCCGAGCACGTGTTTGTGATTGATTAAAATGATATAAAGTATTTCTTTTATCATGTCATGGGATGCATGTATATAAGTTCTCATATGCTTTATTTATTTTATTCTTTTATTACAAGTATGTTGCATTTGCATGTTTTATATATATGTATGAGATACATGTATGGATTTTATATGTTAAATGGTTTAACATTATATGGTGAGATCTATTTATGAAAACCCCTCATTATAAAATATTAAGTCATGATAGCCTTCCGATGTCTGACACTCGTCAAGACTGTTATCGATGTAGTGTGGGTCTGCCAAAGCAGGGCACTCTTATCTATAGCAGTAAGGCGCGATAGGACAAGCAAGTAATGTCTGACTGCCAACCATTGGGTTTGACTTAACTAAGTGAGATTCAATAATATTGAGAGGCTTAGAGGCAATGAAAAGTTGGGCTTTAATTCATAAGATGAATTAGAATAAGATGTTATTCACCCAACTATCCAAGAGTTGTATAAGATACAATTGGAAAGAGTTTCCTACCTAAATAGTCGAAACTTTAAGCGATCAACCAAAGTTGACTTAAAGCTAGATGAAATATGGATCTTGGCCTACTATAAAATATTCCAAAAGAAAATTTTACGAATCAATGTAGAGGGTCATTGATTTGAATAAAATAGTGGGAGAAATATTTAATTAAAGACCTAATTAAATATTATATATGTCATCATACTCACTTTGCATATTTTATTTCTGTGATTTTTATGACATCACACGCATTAAATAACCTGTCATTTCGATTTATCCTTGAGAAGGATAAGTTGTCTGGAACAAATTTTCTAGACTGGTATAGAAACTTAAGGATTGTCCTCAAGTATGAAAAGAAATGTCCTCAAATGAATTGTTCCTAAGGAGACACCAGCTGCAAGTACTTCTAGGGCTGACAAAGATGCTTCTAAGAAGCATCAGGATAAAGCCTTAGAGGTTTGTTGTCTTATACTTGCTACCTTGACCCCTGAGTTGCATAAACATCATGAGAGCATATGGAGGCGTATGATATGATCATACACCTCAAGCAACTCTATCAAAGGAAAAAGGAAAGGCCATCTTGAACCAGATGGTTCAAGATGGAAAGAGAAAAAGAAGCAAAGCAGCAAGTCCAAGGGCAAGGACAAGGCAAAGGGCAAGGGCAATGAGATTCCCAAGCTGAAAGCCTTGAAGCCTAAGGGCGATGTGTCTAAAGAGGATACCTGCTTCCATTCCGGTAGGACCGGACATTGGAAGAGGAACTGTGCAAAATACCTGGAAGAATGAAAGAATAACAAAGGAAGCGAGACTTCTAGTTCATGTATGATTGTTATAGAGGTCAATTATCTACTTCTGCATCATGAGTATTAGATACTCGATGTAGTTTTCACTTGTTTATTTGTGTAAATGAGATTAGATCATTGACGAAGGGTAAAAGTCGACCTACGAGTTGGAAATGGAGCAAGAGTTGTTGCACTGAATGTAGGAAGTTATGATTTGACTTTGCCCATTGGCTCATTATTCAGTTAGAGAACTGTTATAATGTATCTGCCAATAGAAGAACATCGTTTCTAATTCCAGTTTGGATAAACTTGGGTTTAGTTTTATAATGAAGAACAAATGTTGTTCAATTTATTATGATGATGTCCTTTATGGTAGTGCACCTATGATTAATGGACTTTACGTTTTTGATCTTGAAATGTCCATCTATAACATTAATACTAAGAGGTTCAAATCAAATGAATTGAATCCTTCTTACCTTTGGCATTGTCGTTTAGGCCATATAAATGAGAAGCGCATTTCAAAACTCCATAAAGATGGATTTTTGGACTCATTTGATTATGAATCATATGAGACATGTGAATCTTGTTTATTGGGAAAAATGACTAAGGCACCATTCACTCATAATGGTGAAAGGGCCACCGAGCTTTTGGGCCTTATACATACCGATGTATGTGGACCCATCAGTACCATGGCCAGAGGTGGTTTTCAATACTTCATCACATTCACTGATGATTTCAGTAGATATTGATATGTGCATCTTATGAGACACAAATCGGAATCCTTTGAAAAGTTCAAAGAATTCAAGAATGAAGTAGAAAACCAACTTGGCTAGAGTATTAAAATCCTTCGATCAGATCGAGGAGGTGAATAATTGAGTCAAGAGTTTGATGACTTTCTACGAGAGTGTGGGATACTATCCCAACTCACTCCTCCTAGAACGCCACAATGGAATGGTGTTTCTGAGAGAAGAAATCGAACATTGTTAGACATGGTTCGATAAATGATGAGTCATGCAAACCTTCCAAATTCTTTCTGGGAACATGCTCTCTTAACAGCAGCATTTACACTTAACCGTGTTCCAACCAAAACGGTAGAAAAGACACCATATGAGATGTGGACTGGTAGACGACCCAGTATGTCTTTTATGAAGATTTGGGGTTGTGAAGCTTATGTGAAACGTCAGGTGTCTAATAAGCTTGAACCTAAATCTGAAAAGTGCTTCTCTGTGGGGTATCTTAAAGAAACCATGAGATACTATTTCTACAACCAATCTGACAACAAAGTGTTTGTTGCGTGAACTGGTGTATTCCTTGAGAAGGAATTCATTGGAGCCAGTGGGAGCAAAGTAGAAATTGAAGAAATACTTCAACCACAAGAAGAAACTTTACCGGAGGTCAAACAAGAGTAGAGTACACAAGTTGTTGTAGTACAAGAACCTGCTCAAGTAACACAAGAACCACATAGGTCAGACAGAACATGTCACCTGCCTAAGAGATATGAATTTCTCATGACTCAACAGGGTGATGTGCTGCTCATGGATCAAGATGAGCCTGTTACCTATCAGGAGGCCATTACTGGACCTGATTCTGAAAAGTGGCTAGAAGCCATGAAATCTGAAATGGATTCCATGCACACTAACCAGGTGTGGACCTTGGTTGATCAACCTGAAGGGGTAAAACCCATAGGTTGTAAGTGGGTTTTCAAAAAGAAAACTGACATGGATGATAATGGAAGCAGGTATAGACTATGCTGAAACATTTTCACCTGTCGCAATGCTGGTTGCAAAGGGTTTCAAGCAAACTCATGGTATAGACTATGATGAAACTTTTTCACCTGTCGCAATGCTTAAGTCCATTCGGATTTTACTTTCTATTGCTGCATACTATGATTATGAGATATGGAAGATGGATGTCAAAACTGCTTTCCTTAATGGAAATCTCCTTGAGGATGTGTACATGACACAACCCGAAGGGTTTGACATTGGAGATGATATTGCAAAAGTAGGCAAGTTACAGCGACCAATCTATGGATTGAAGCAAGCTTCTAGAGATTGGAATCTTCGTTTTGACGAGACTGTAAGACAGTTTGGATTCGTCAAGAATGAAGATGAACCTTGTGTTTACAAGAAGGTTAGTGGGAGCACAGTTGCATTTCTAGTCTTGTATGCAGACGACATACTTCTCATTGAAAATGACATCCCCACATTATAGTCTATTAAGACTTGGCTTGGGAATTGTTTTTCAATGAAGGACTTGGGCGAAGCCACTTACATATTGGGTGTAAGAATCTATAGAGATAGATCAAATAGAATGCTTGGCCTGAGCCAGAGTACATACATAGACAAAGTGTTGAGACGCTTTAACATGCATGATTCAAAGAAAGGGTTCTTACCTATGTCACATGGTGTGACACTCTCAAAGAATCAATGTCCCCTTTCACAAACTGATAGGGATCAGATGAGTAAGATTCCATATGCTTCTGCAATTGGATCTATCATGTATGTTATGTTATGTACACGACCAGATGTCTCGTATGCCTTGAGCAGAACGAGTAGATACCAGTCAGATCCCGGTGATGGTCACTGGACAGTCATCAAGAATATCCTTATGTACCTGAGAACAACTAAGGATTGATTCTTGTTATATGGAGGTGAGGAAGAACTAGTTGTAAAGGGTTACACTGATGCTAGTTTCCAAACCGACAAAATCAGGTTATGTGTTTTGTCTTAATAACGGGACTGTGAGCTGGAAGAGTTCCGAGCAAGAGACAGTCGCCGATTTTACTATAGAGGTCGAGTATGTTGCTGGAAGTAATGCAGCAAAAGAGATTGTTTGGATCATAAAGTTCATTTATGAACTTAGTATGGTTCCGTGCATTGAGGACCCAATAGGTCTCTATTGTGACAACATTGGAGCCATTGCACAGGCTAAGGAACTCAGATCTCATCAGTGATCCAAACACATACTCAGGCGGTTTCATCCTATTCGATAAATTATCGATAGAGGAGATGTGAAGATATGCAAAGTACCGACTGATGATAACATCGCAGACTCACTGACCAAGCCCCTTCCTCAGCGGAAGCATGATGGGCATACTAGATCATTAGGCATTAGGGATATGCCAGATTGGCTCTAGCGCAAGTGGGAGACTGTTGGTGTATGCCCTAGAGGGCCAATCGTAATTGCATTTTTATTATGATGTTATGACATTTTATATATATATATATATATATATGTATATATGTAAGGCATTTCATTCATTAATTGTTTATTTATTTTAATGAACATTATGAAGTCCTTAGAATGGAATTATTTAAATATTAAATATTAGGTACATGACCTAATAGTGAGAATCCATTCTTAAATGTCCCTAGCCGAGTATTACTGAACCAACAGGACAACAGTAATGCATTGAGGCTATTATGTGTATGGACTGATAACCTTTTCTCACAGGTTATGGATATGTGATATCAAGTCTACACATAGGTATAATTGTAGTATACTGGATTGACCCGCCTTGAGAACACTACATGGATTGTAATGTGAATGTCATAAGTGATTCTCATAGTGATGATGGTACATGTAGTCCTTTGACTTGAAGTTACTACGATCCGATGCATGAGGAGTTATGTGCTTTAATACCGTCAAACGTTATCCGTAACAGGGTAATTATAAAGGCGGTCATTAGGCATATAATGAGTCATGTGGGCGGTGTGAGTAACGTAGATAGAATTTGTCCCTCTCACATTACGAGAGATATATCTGTTGGCCCCTTGATGAGCAGGACTGAGTAAATGCATGGTCGTGCTAAAATGAATTAATGTGTGACATTAATCTCATTTGATTTTAACAGTCTACTCGGTAATCAAGAAACTAACGATTTAACTATACAAGATGACTAATTCCATGCTTGTGTTAAATCTAGATTTTGGACAAAGGGATTGAATTGTACAATAACATCGGTCATGTAAAGGTTATGTCAAACCGTTGACTTTCTTATAACTTGGGTAATAGTGATGTGTTGCTAGATACCGCTCACTGTTTATATTATTAAATAGTATTTAATAATATTGCCCACGTTATGAGAACCTATAGGGTCACACACTAAAGCAGTTTTAATTGATGCTTAATTAGATTAAATTAGTGTGACTAATTTAATTGCATTGGGCTTACATCAGATGGGCCCAATAAGACACAAACTAGGTTTAAGTTTTCTATGAGATGAGAGTGGAGTGTGTGCTTTAATGTTACATTGAGTTATAATGAGTGTTAATGAGTTGAGACACTTTGGAAGTGTTTTGGGGCATTTTTCGTGCCCAGTAATCGATTACAGCACCTTGGTAATCGATTACAGCAAGTCAAGTTTCAGATCTGGGCTTTTTCGGAGGTCTGTAATCGATTACAATCTCGATGTAATCGATTACACAGCGCGCAAAATGAGTGTTCGGAAGTTTTAAGTGACGGGCGGGCCCCAGGATGACTCTTAAACCCTATTAGCTCAGTATATATGAAAGTAAACCCTAATTTCCACCCCATTTGGTCAGAAACTCTCTCTCTCATCATCCCAGAGCCTCCATAGCTTTCTCTCTCAAGAACTCTCAAAGCCATAGCCATTCCACATCAAGAAACACCCACAGATACTCACCCAATCCCAAAAATAATTATATATTCTTGATCCTCTCACCGAGCCAGACGTTTCTACCGGTTGCTTTTCTCCGGGAAAGGTCATCATTGGAGTCGGGCCGTTCGTGAAACTAGGATTTCATCTAAAAACAAGGATTGTCTTCAAGAGGTAGGGGTTAGGCATTCTAAACGTTATGTAATTGCATAATTGTTGGTAAATTAATGAAGCTTGAATGTTGTACGTTGTTTTTCCCATTAGGGTTCATGAAAGGGTTGATTTATGAAATTGGTTTTGAAAAAGAAAGGGGTTTTATGAATTGAGAAGCGTTCTAAAAGTATATTGATGTTGGCTAATGGTATGGCTATGTTTTCTATCGATTGGGACGATGTTGGGTTCATATTTTGGCCAATGGCTATTGAAAATCGGGTTTTTGGAACTCCAAAATCGTATTTCACGACGTCGTAATCGATTACACGGGTTCGTAATCGATTACGATGTCTGAATTTCCAATCGCGAGAAAACGACGCTCTCTGTTAATCGATTACCAGTCTGTGTAATCGATTACAGTAATCGATTACCAGCCCGTGTAATCGATTACAACAGTGTTGTTTGTGCGAAAATGAACCGTTTTGACCCTTTATGTACCCTAATGCGTTCTACAACTAGTATGGATGATATATATGAGTTAATTATGAATTGTATGCAAGTTTAAATGTTGTTTGGATGATGATGTGTTGACATGTTGTGTTTATATGAGATAAATGATGATAATACATGTTTATGTGAATTATGTGATGAATGTATATGTTATGTGTTGTGAACTGAGACGTCACTGGGTGGCGCATGTATGTTATTAAGACGTCACTGGGTGGCGCAAAGATAATTAGTAGCCTTCGGCTTGTGATTGAGAGGCTGTAGGAGGGGGTTGGCATCCTCGGCGCTACAGGTCCTTCACTTGCAGTTGGTGAATATCCCCATTTTCCCCATTTCGTTAGGATGAGCTCATGCCTAGGGGTCGGTGCAGCGGAGGTTACAGGAGGGTGGATAGGCCATAAGACATAATAAGAGATAAAGTGATATGAGTTACAATTCAGTAAAGTGTCAGACAACAGGGCATGATATTTGATTAAGCTTCCCTATATGAATAGATGGCACGTAGAGCACACACACGAAAGACATGTTTATGAATGATGTATGCATGATATAAAATGAACAAGAGGCACTTAGGTAGGTCGTTCCGGGAAATTGAGTTCATTCATGTACACCGATTTTATTAATAAACCAGGAGCGGCTCCCCTACTGAGTTACTTCCCAGTACTCACCCCTCGTTTTTCCCCCATGTTAGATTATGAGGTTCTACAGGACACAGGAGCGGATGAGGAGCCCGCGCAGCTTTAGTTCTTTGCAGTTTATCTATTCATTCTAGACTTATCAGTTTCCGCTTTTACATTATGGATTATGATTTTACGGATATTAGCTTTTATTTGCATTTACCTTGAGTCCGGACATATGTTAGCCGGTATTTACTTTTCAGTTATGGTTTTGTATTCGTGGAGTCTTATGGGTCTCAGCTTTAGGCTCATGAGATGACACCTACTACTATGGCTAGATCCAATCTCCTGGTCCCTGCGGAAAGGAAAAAGAATTTCATGTTCTTCCTTTCGGGAAGGGAGGATTTAAAGGTCCGTTGAGCGCCTTTATTCTATGTCATAATATATCTGAACACTTGCCCCGGATTGACTTCCGGATCATAATTGTTCTAGGGAATAACTAATATAGAATAGGTGATAGATAGAAGAGAAAGAAACTGAATATAAACATCTCTCATAATACGACCCTAATCGAAATGCATACATTTGTCTCATACACTATGGGGATGGTGAGAAAAGATATATTTTACACCCCAGAGGGATTTATTTTGTTGATTGTATGTTTGGGGAGACTATGTTTGTTTATTTCCATTTATTTATGAGGTATTATTCAGACTACATCATGTGTCATATATTATCGTTATATTACGCGCAAGGCCCATATGTTTATATTCCGCGAACGTTTTTCAAAAAAATCTCCCATGTATTTTCCGCGTATATGTATTTCAAAATCAAGTATAAGTATGATGACAGGAGGTAACCCTTATAAATGGCCCTAAATGACTATAGCACTAAGGGCTATCTAGTAGGGTGTTACATTTTGGTATCAGAGCGGGTCCTTCCTTACAGGGCTTGGGGTAATGGACCTGTTATGCTTTTGTTGCATGTCGCGTTAGTTATCACGCGCATACCTCTTATTTGTCTTAGTTAGTGTTGAGGTGCGTGAACGTACTGTTTGGCTGTCATTGTAACTGTCCATACATAACTGTAATGTGGAGCCTGATCAACTCGATATTTCTTGTTTGTGTGCACAGGGACATGGCACCTCACAGGCGTACTAGGGACGATTCAGAGACGGTGCACCCTGATACGAACGGGCAAGATAACGGGGTTTCAGCTGAGGCGTTCATGGAGATGGCTAGGGCCATGAACCGCATGGTGGACCACATGAATCAGCAGCAGCAACAGCAGCCAGCAGTGGCACCCAGAGCACTACCAGCTCTACATCCATGTGCCACGTGTGGCAAGCCTCATGGCGGTCAGTGCAAAGCTGGTCAGAGCGTGTGCTTCCGATGTGGCATGCCGGGCCACTATGCTAGGGAGTGCCCAGCTGGAGGATCGCAGCGTTCTTCCTCTCAGAGGCCACAGCACCAGGGCAGGGTTTTCACGGTCACAGCGGAGGGCACAGAGCGGTCGGACGATCTCATTCTGGGTATGTGTTTGATTTCTGGAAAATCCTTAGTTGTACTATATGATTCCGATGCCACGCATTCATTCATATCACATGATCATGCTAGGAGCCTAGGTTTGCATATGTCAGAGTTACCATATGACCTGCTAGTATCTACCCCTACAGCTGCACCCCTTAGGACATGTTTAGTTTGCATGAGATGTAGGTTTCATATAGATAATAGAGCATTCATTTTTGATCTCATCTGCTTGCCCATGACAGGTCTAGGCATCATCTGTAATATTTCCTTCTATTCCTTCTGCATTAGTCACACCTGTAGAGCTGTATGTTAGTGCCATTAGGCTTAACTGTTGTGGGGTTACGAGTGATGCTTACATGTTTCTCGCCGCTAGTGAGGTTGTTAAGGGTCAGGTGTTGAGTGAGCTTCCCGTAGTGAGAGATTACCCGGAGGTTTTCCCTGAGGACATACCCGAGTTTCCCCCAGCCAGAGAGGTTGAGTTTGTCATAGACCTAGTACCCGGGACGGGACCCATATCCATAGCACCCTATAGGATGGCCCCCGGAGAGTTGGCGGAGCTTAAGACTCAGTTGAAGGAGCTGTTGGAGAAGAGGTTTGTTAGACCGAGTGTATCACCTTGGGGAGAGCCGGTGTTGTTCGTGAAGAAGAAGGACGGGAGCATGCGGTTGTGCATAGACTACAGGCAGCTGAACAAAGTGACCATCAAGAACAAGTACCCGCTGCCTAGGATAGACGATTTGATGGACCAGCTGAGAGGTGCCCAGGTGTTTTCGAAGATAGACTTGAGGTCGGTGATGCTTGCTTTCGTGGCACGCATAAAATTTAATTATTTTTAAACCAAGTTCCCCTAATATAATTTAGTGGAAACCAGGGTCGTCTCTCACAAGGAATGGCTAAGAAAGTAATGCGCAAGACTAGTTGTATGATAGGGTTGTCACGATTTGGGGGTTTTTTTGTGTGCAAGTTGATTAAATTGGAAATAAATTGACAATAATAAAAACAACGGTTTATGGGGGTGGAACATTCATTAGGGTGCCAATCATTGGCTATAAAAGAATGCATGAGTTGATTAATTACGCCGGAGTTAGATCTAACTCCTTTGTTGTTATTCTAATGATTAATTGCCTAGAATGGGATTAATTAGTGAGATCTCACCTTTAGTTCCACTCTCAACAATTATATGATTCAATCACATTAATCTAATTAAAGAGACTAATCAGTCAATTAATTAATCATTACCAATTCCTAATATGCCATGCATCAATTAATCAACTAATACATAAACATATGCCCAATGATTAGCCAATTCAATCGAGTAGCCAAGACAAAGGGGTTAAACACATAACTTAAGATCTCAAATCACATGTTAAGGATTGATAATGAAAACTTATGCAAGAATAAGATCAAAGCCTCAAAATGCCCCAATGATGCTCACACCCACATAAACCACCAAGGGATTTAGCTACTCATGGCAATGAATTAAAAGACAAGAAATTAAATGCAAGTAAGAAAGATAGAAAAAACGAATAACTGGATTAATAGTAAAGAGTAACTTACAAAACCCAAGAGGGCTGGACGAATAACGTATGAATGTAAAGATGGAGCTAGAGCTAAAACTAGGAAAACAGAAATCCTAATGGAAAAACGAATAACTCTAACTATGGAAAGAAAAATAAGGATTGGAGAAGTGATAGTAGAAGGTGTGTGTTTCTGATGCATTAGCCTTGCTTAAATAGAGTGGCCAGCCTCCAAACCCTAGCTTATTGGGCCTCCAACTCGTGCAGATTAGGGTTTCTGCTGTGACAGAGTTGGGGCGCAGCGCTGGGGCGCGCTACGGCGCTACGGGCGCTGGAGCGCCAGCTTGTGCACGTGACTGATTTAATTGAGCCACGCGCGCTATGGGCGCTGGAGCGCTCGATGCTTGCTCTGAATTCCACTGCTCCGCTTCTTGCTCAGTTCTTGATGTCTACAGCTCCAATAATACCTGTGACCTGCACTAAAAATACGAAATATCCAAGACCAAGTGCAATGGTCATCCTTGAATTGTAAAAACATCATAAAACTTGTTATTTTAACCTTTATTTCTATTAAGCTCAGATTAATCTCAAGTTGAATTAAACACAATAAAGAGGCCAAAATAGAGCTAAGAATTGCATACAATTATCCAAATTAGGGGTATAAAATGTTGGTAAAAACCGCGTTATCAAATATCCCCACACTTGAACAATTGCATGTCCTCATGCAAAAGCAATGATTCCAAGCATCTCTCAGAGTATTGGCTAACACATCTAACAGCTAACCTAAGTCCTAAAAGAAAAAAAATCAAATCTACAGATGATGACAAGTTATTCAAGACAGCACACCTTGGTCAGATTTATACAATACCCTTGACATGTTATCAGTTGGCATCAAGAAAAGAGTATGAGTTAGGAGAATCAATTCATGTTATGCAAAGTTGGTTGAGTTGGCCCTCACCAGTGTGTTTCTCTCTCAATCACTCAGTGTTTTGGCTTAGCACTCAATTTGAATAATTCACACAAGTATTTACATTCCACAAATTTGCTATACTCCTAACATTGCAATTTCTACAAACATGGTGCATCAAGAGGTCTTTTCACAGTTGTAACGGGGCTTGGGACAGGTATGGCATATATGGGAGGTGGACTTAATTTCCAAAAGACTAAGATTTCATGGTTTGATCAATCCTAGATGACTTCTATTTCTACAGAAAAGATGGAGAGAGAAGAGGTAAATAGAATATAAATACCCAAGATTAATAACCCATAAATTCTTATAATTATCATTCCAATGTTCCCAAATAATTTCACATTATTCCCAAGAACCCAACAACCTTTATTTGCAGGAATTCACATTTTTTCTTGATTTTTCTGTATTTTTCGATTTTCTTTTTTGATACCTCATCTCAATTTCTTTGGTAATTAAAATGATGTGGAAAAGAAAATAACAAGGAACCACTTATGTACAAAAGCTACCCTTACAACATATCCCAATATTTAGCACTCTATACCAGTGCTCAACTTAACCCAATTTCCCCACACTTAAGACCTTTGCCCAATAATCAAACCATGTCCTCCTAGTTTCTCAGAAGGGGTTTTTCATTGTTTTTCTGGCCTTGGCTTGTAATGAGCTTAGTAACAAAAAAAAAAGGGATAAAGCCTCAAATTGGCTACAAACAAATGGGAATTGTGTATGGGTTGGCTATTTGGCTAAGTGGTTTATAAATGCAAAAACAAAATTATGCCTTAATCACATGCAACATGTATAAAATGCAAAACAAGAATCAAGCAAATTCAGGAATAATAAATACAAGTGTGTGTGTGCTCACAGAAAGAAAGTGATTAGTTGATACATGTAATCACATTTAAGGCTCAATTCTCACAGGTAATCCAACCAACCAAACAGAGATAACACAAACAATTCAAACTCATATCAGATCTATCATGCCAACATTTCAGAGTTAATTAAAAGGGCAGAGTAATTTCAAACCAAAATGTGCTATAAAGAAAACTACCATCATCTACCTAAAAATACATAAAATAAAATAAAGAAAAAGAAAAAGAGTTAGGCATGTTACAAAAGCCAATTTTTATCTACACCCTCCCCACACTTGAATAATACACTGTCCTCAGTGTTAATCAAAATAAAGAACAAAGAGAAGGGTATAGAAAAGACCTACGGAGGACTCAATCGTCCTCGGAACCATCATCATCCTCATCACCATCATCCTCCTCAGCCTCCTCATCCTCATCATCATCGTCGTCCTCCTCCTCATCGACATCAATAGGAGCTTGGGAGTGTCCCGGGGCTCCGTAACCGGCGGAGAAGCGCTGGTCGATGTAGGATCGGAACCCGCTCTGCATCTCAGCGATCCTTTGGTCATAGTGAGTCTGCATGGCCAGGTACCGCTGATCGTGATAGCTCTCAGCTGCAGCAAACTTCTGATCGAAGTACTCCCTCATGTTGACCTCCATCTGGGTCATCTGTGCAGAAAGGGCATCTAGGGGGTTCCCTGCTGGCTGGGTCTTGTTCTGAGCGGCCGCATCCTTGGTGGCAAGACCGGCGGCAGTGATGGTGGAATGTGGCCCTTGCCACTCGTCGTCGGCGAACTCTGGCACACCACACTGGATAGCCAAAGAGGTGATCAGGGATGGAAAGGGGAGGCACCTGTAGGGCTCAATGTGGTGAGCCTGATGCATAGTGCGCTAAATACGAGAAGGCAAGTCTACCCAGTGGCCCTCCATAATGCAGTAGAGGTGAAGGGCCTGCTCTGTGGTGAGCTCGGAGACATGGGAGACTGGGTAGATATGGCTGTAGTATATGCGGGACCACGCTCTGGCCTCCAGGTTGAGCGTGTGGTTCTTCAGAGTGCGGGGGAGCATGTTGGCTCCCAGTGTCCAGTTGCAACCTGGCAGGCAAAGACGGTTCTTGATCACGTCTAAGCCCGTAGCAGCCATGGTCTGGATGGAGTCTGGCTCTCCAAATACATGATCGGGCTCCGGGGCAACTTGGATGTGCGTGGCTATGGCCTCCACGTCCACCGGGATGAACTTGCCCCGGAGGAAAACCTGAGTGGCGGTGCGGTCTTGGAAGTTGGCGTAGAACTCCCGCACCCATGTGGTGTTCGCCCTGACGGGGGCACTGAGCAAGTAGTGGGCCCACCCCCGCCTCTCAATCTCCGTCACAACCATGTTGAGCCGTCCCTGGCCCTCGTCATGGAACTGGTACCCCAATTCAAAGAGGGGTTTCCTCTTATGAATCGTGGCCTGAAAAGCCATCTTGGCCATGACGTCGAGGTAGCGGGCGGGGTCGTGAGGCTGATCGTAGGAGTGATCATCCTCCTCTGTGGTGCGTACTCTCTTCCCCTTGCCGCCTCGGGTTCGTGGTGCCATGCCTGAAAAATAAGAGCAAGACAATTGAGTTCCAGTATACAGTCCAGTTATATTGGCTAATGTCAATTCTAATCATGCCATAACAGATGCAAATGCAAAACAAAGTCTACTATAGCAGTTAAACATTTTCAATCCTAACAAACAGTACAGAACAGCTTTCTCGGCCCAAATTATGCAGCAGACCGGCGCTGGAGCGCGTAGGGCGGGCTCGAGCGCCCGATTTGCAACAGCAAGAGAATACCTCGCGCTCGAGCGCGTATGCCGCGCTCGAGCGACCGAGGGTTTCGGCGACAGCAACAACAGCGCAAAAACAGTGCAACCAACATCTCAACTCCAATTTTCTCAACACTCTAACCGATTAAATCGCTAATCATACAATACTAACCGATTAAATCAACCCTAAACAACCAAAAATCATGTCCTCCATCAATCATTCAACCAAAATCGGATTTTTACCAAGAACAACCAAAAGATAGAGTTTTAGATCAATGTACCTTGATACGATTCAATGGAATGACAAGATGACTGAATGTATGGGTGATTTTTGAGAGAAAACAGTGAGAAAATTGGTGGAAGAGAGGGGGAGAAATCGTCGCGCCGCTGGAGCTCTAAGGGAGAGAGGTGCAGAATGATTTTCCGATTTGGGCGTTTAGGGTTTTGAAGAACCCTACGCGCGTTGGAGCGCGATGAGCGCACCGACCAAAACGCGGTGTTTCATTTAAATGCGCTGCGTGCGCTGGAGCGCATTTATGGCGCTCGAGCGCGGCCTCCTGATGCAGAATCAGTGTTTTACTGCTATAATCCCTAAATTTAACTATCCTAATTAACATAAATGCATGCAAGACTTTAAAGATGCCAATAAAAACAAAATACAGAAAATAAAATACGGAATTGAAATACTGGAATTAAAATATGGAAAATAAAATACGGAATTAGGAATACTAAAAAAAAACCGGTGGGTTGTCTCCCACGAAGCACTTTGCTTTAACGTCCCTAAGTTGGACGGTCGACCGTTTGGGGCTACTTGGGTCCAGAACTCTCAGCACCAGCTGCTCCGGTCATGATGTGGATGACACTCACATTCCCCTTGGGATTAGGAACTGTTTGAGATGGGAGCTGCGAGTTGCCAGCTTGTTCACAGGCTTTTGTGGCCGGATTTCCCCTCATTTGATTGACCTCATTCTGCAAATTCAGCATCATCCTTTGTTGCTCCATGAGTAGCTTCATCACATCACCGATGGTTGGCTCGTTAGGATTTGGAGGTGCAGGTAGAGCCAATTGTTGCGGTGGCGGAGGTAAGACCATTGGAGCCTGGTACGGAGCTTGGGGTTGCCTTTGATGAGGAGGTTGGTACCTAACCTGTTTAGGTTGCTGCACTTGTTGTGGCTGTGGATTATTGTTCCACCTCAGGTTCGGGTGGTTCCTCCAACTTGGGTTGTAGGTGTTCCCCGTAGGTTGATTTTGTGGCTGAAATTAAGGCTTTGAAATTGTAGGTACCTAACCCTAATGAATGTATTTGCAGTTGCCACCACTGTTGCCTCTTCTTGGAGATGTGGGCATTGGTCAGTTGGGTGAGTCTCCAAAGAGCATATCCCACACACCATTGCTTGGCTTGAGGTTCCCGGTTTGGTTTGGTTGATGGCCAATTGCTTCATGAATGTGGCAATCTCATCCAGTTTTTGGTGTAGGCCACCACTCTCCTGTTGAGCTACCTCATTCACCCCTTTGGTCACAGCGGTTGCCCTTGTGCCAAACTACTGTGAGTTCACAGCCATGTTTTCGAATAAGAGTCTGGCTTCCGCCGGAGTTTTGTCCATCAGGGCCCCGCCACTGGCAGCGTCAATCATACACCTGTCCATACCCGTCAGACCCTCATAGTAGTATTGGATCAGCAGTTGCTCTGAGATCTGATGGGTAGGACAACTCGCCACCAATTTCTTGAATCTCTCCCAGTATTCATGGAGAGACTCTCCGTGCAGTTGGCGGATGCCACTAATATCCTTCCTTATGGCAGCTGCCCTTGAGGCTGGGAAGAAGTTCTCCAAGAAAATCTTCTTCATGCCAATCCAGGTATTGACAGCTCCATTAGGCAGGTTCAGGAACCATTGCTTCGCCTAACCGTCTAGAGAGAACGGAAAAGCCCGAAGCTTCACATGTTCCTCGTTGACTCCTCTTGGCTTGAGAGTTTCACACACCACATGAAATTCCTTGAGGTGCTGGTGTGGATCCTCCTCGGCCAAACCATGGAATTTAGGGAGCAAGTGCAGAATAGCTCCCTTGACCTCGAACTCAGTGTCCAACCTTGAGTAGGTAATTCCCAAAGGTTGTTGGCTGAGGTCCGGAGCTGCAAGTTCCTTCAGGGTGGGCCGATAGTCTGCCATAATTGAATTTGGACCTGAAACACTAACAGACAAATCAGAAAGTTCAAGACCGGTGAAAAATAGACCTTCAAACGGTGGACCTTCCGGTTCCCTCCGAGACTCAATAAACCTTTTCCTAGCTTGCTTAATTTTTCTCAAAGTATGTTCAATTTCAGGATCAAAAATAGCAAGCTGGGGGTTCGGTTGGGATCGAGTCATACGCGGCTGCAACGTTGCAGTCGTAGTCGCGCGCTGGAGCGCTGTACTGGCGCTGGAGCGCTAGTATCAGCGGCAGACTTAGCTGTTCGTGGAACAGCGAGTCTGGGGAGAATAGAAATATAAAATAAAACGAAAATAAAATGCAAAATAAAAGAAAATCTTTTTGTTGTTTTTAATTTTTGAAAGAAACAAAGAAAAACAAATATGTACACTATTCACAGATCAAACAACTAGTGAAAACTTTCATCGCCATTCCCCGGCAACGGCGCCAAAAATTTGATGCCTGCTGTCGTGGCACGCATAAAATTTAATTATATTTAAACCAAGTTCCCCTAATATAGTTTCGTGGAAACCAGGGTCGTCTCTCACAAGGAATGGCTAAGAAAGTAATGCGCAAGACTAGTTGTATGATAGGGTTGTCACGATTTGGGGGGTTTTTTTGTGTGCAAGTTGATTAAATTGGAAATAAATTGACAATAACAAAAACAACGGTTTATGGGGGTGGAACATTCATTAGGGTGCCAATCATTGGCTACAAAAGAATGCATGAGTTGATTAATTACGCCGGAGTTAGATCTAACTCCTTTGTTGTGATTCTAATGATTAATTGCCTAGAATGAGATTAATTAGTGAGATCTCACCTTTAGTTCCACTCTCAACAATTATATGAGTCAATCACATTAATCTAATTAAAAAGACTAATCAGCCAATTAATTAATCATTACCAATTCCTAATATGCCATGCATCAATTAATCAACTAATACATAAACATATGCCCAATGATTAGCCAATTCAATCGAGTAGCCAAGACAAAGGGGTTAAACACATAACTTAAGATCTCAAATCACATGTTAAGGATTGATAATGAAAACTTATGCAAGATTAAGATCAAAGCCTCAAAATGCCCCAATGATGCTCACACCCACATAAACCACCAAGGGATTTAGCTACTCATGGCAATGAATTAAAAGACAATAAATTAAAGGAAATTAAATGCAAGTAAGAAAGATAGAAAAAACGAATAACTGGATTAATAGTAAAGTGTAACTTACAAAACCCACAAGGGCTGGACGAATAACGTATGAATGTAAAGATGGAGCTAGAGCTAAAACTAGGAAAACAGAAATCCTAATGGAAAAACGAATAACTCTAACTATGGAAAGAAAAATAAGGATTGGAGAAGTGATAGTAGAAGGTGTGTGTTTCTGATGCATTAGCCTTGCTTAAATAGAGTGGCCAGCCTCCAAACCCTAGCTTATTGGGCCTCCAACTCGTGCAGATTAGGGTTTCTGCTGTGACAGAGTTGCGGCGCGGCGCTGGGGCGCGCTACGGGCGCTGGAGCGCCAGCTTGTGCACGTGACTGATTTAATTGAGCCACGCGCGCTGGAGCGCGCTACGGGCGCTGGAGCGCTCGATGCTTGCTCTGAATTCCACTGCTCCGCTTCTTGCTCAGTTCCTGATGTCTACAGCTCCAATAATACCTGTGACCTGCACTAAAAATACGAAATATCCAAGACCAAGTGCAAAGGTCATCCTTGAATTGTAAAAACATCACAAAACTTGTTATTTTAGCCTTTATTTCTATTAAGCTCAGATTAATCTCAAGTTGAATTAAACACAATAAAGAGGCCAAAATAGAGCTAAGAATTGCATACAATTATCCAAATTAGGGGTATAAAATGTTGGTAAAAACCGCGTTATCAGTCGGGGTACCGTCAGATTCGTGTGAGCGACGAGGATATCCCGAAGACGGCTTTCAGGACTCGTTACGGTCACTACGAGTTCACGGTTATGTCCTTCAGACTAACCAATGCTCCTGCGGTGTTCATGGACTACATGAACAAGATCTTTAGACCCTATTTGGATAGGTTTGTTGTTGTCTTCATTGACGACATTCTGATCTATTTGAAGATGCGAGAGGAGCATGAAAGCCATCTGAAGGTGGTGCTGGAGGTGCTGAAGAAGAAGAAGCTGTTCGCGAAGTTGTCGAAGTGCGAATTCTGGATGGAGGAGGTGAAGTTCTTGGGGCACGTTGTGTCGAAGGGAGGCATCGCCGTGGACCCTAGTAAGATAGAGGCTGTGATAAGCTGGGAGCGACCTACTACGGTGACTGAGATCTGGAGTTTCCTTGGGTTAGCTGGATATTACCGTACGTTCATTTCGAACTTCTCCCAGATAGCATTACCCTTGACGAAGCTTACTAGGAAGAATGCTGCTTTCGTTTGGTCGGAGGAGTGCGAGAGTAGTTTCACGGAGTTGAAGAGAAGGTTGACCTCGACTCCAGTGCTTACACTACCAGACCCAAGTGAGCCCTTTGAGGTTTACTGTGATTCTTCAGAGAAGGGGTTGGGATGCATGCTAATGCAGCATCGCAGCGTTGTGGCATAAGCTTCATGGCAGTTGAAGCCACACGAGCTTAATTACCCGACTCATGACTTGGAGCTTGCGGTAGTGGTGTTTGCTATGAAGATGTGGAGACATTACCTGTACGGGGTCAGGTTCGAGGTGTTCTCTGCTCATAAGAGTCTCAGGTATCTGTTTGATCAGAAGGAGCTGAACATGAGGCAGAGGCGCTGGATGGAGTTCCTGAAGGATTATGATTTTGAGCTGAACTACCATCCAGGGAAGGCGAATGTGGTTGCGGACGCGTTGAGTCATAGGACGGTGAGCGTAGCCCACATGATGGTCAGAGAGGCCCAGCTGATAGAGGAGTTTAGGAACCTAGACCTAGGAGTTACCCTTACCCCCACAAGTGTGAGAGTGAGCCATCTTCAGGTGTCAAGCGTTTTTCTGAGGGAGATAGCGAGAGCGCAGTAGGAGGACGAGGAGTTCGGAAAGGTGTTGAAGGCGGTGTGCACGGGGAGGTTGCAAGGTTTTGCTGTGGACGGAGATGGGTTATGGAGGTTTGAGGGGCGAGTGTGCGTTCCTGCGAGAGGTGACCTTCGGAGAGCGATTCTAGAGGAGGCTTACAAGAGCCACTTCACCATTCCTCCTGGGATAGATAAGATGTACCAGGATTTGAAGAAGATGGTTTGGTGGCAGGGACTGAAGAGGGATGTGGCAGAATGGGTTAGTAAGTGCCTGGTGTGTCAGAAGGTGAAAGCGGAGCATAGGAGGATGCCAGGACTGCTGCAGCCGCTGAGTGTGCCAGAGTGGAAGTGGGAGAGCATATCCATGGACTTCGTGTCTAAGTTGCCGTGGACTCAGGCAGGGCACGACGCGGTGTGGGTTATCGTTGATCGGCTGACCAAGTCGGTTCACTTTCAGGCGATCAGGATGACCTACCCTCTGGAGAAGTTAGCAGAGATTTATGTTCGGGAGGTGGTGAAGCTGCATGGTGTGCCGAAGACGATAGTCTCGGATCGTGATCCGAGGTTCGCGTCTCGCTTCTGGAGAGCCTTCCAGAAAGCTCTCGGTTCGGAGTTGAACATGAGCACGACATATCATCCACAGACAGATGGTCAGTCGGAGAGGACCATTCAAACTTGCATGATGTCTTCCATGTTTCTCAGTTGAGGAAGTAAATCTCTGATCCTAGTCATGTCTTAGAGCTGGAAAGTGTACAACTAAGGGATGATTTGTGTTTTGAGTTGCCCCCTATGAGTATCGTTGACCACAGCGTAAAGAGGTTAAGACGGAAGGATGTGCCTTTGGTCAAAGTGGCTTGGGGCGGAGGTCGGTTAGGAGACTTCACATGGGAATTGGAGGACGAGATGCGTCGCCAGTTTCCATCCTTGTTTGCAGGTACGAATTTCGGGGATGAAATTCTTTTTAGGAGGGGACAAATGTAACACCCCGATCTTTATTAAGTTCTAATTAAAGGAAATTAAGGGTAATGGACTTTAATTGGAACTTAATTGGATTTGAGTGAACATGTTTCCCCTGGTCTAAAGTATGTAAGTTATGTGTTTTTATGAGTATTTATGTGTGCTTTGATGTTACATTGAGTTATAATGTGTGTATGGATGTTATTATATGAGTTGAGACACTTTGGAAGTGTTTTGGGGCATTTTTCGTGCCCAGTAATCGACTACAGCCCCTTGATAATCGATTACAGCAAGTCAAGTTTCATTAAAAATATTTTTGTTGCTTTTATTTTTCAAAGAAACAAAGAAAACGACTATGTACAATATGCACAAATCAGACAACTAGAAATTACTTTCATCACCATTCCCCGGCAACGGCGCCAAAAATTTGATGGTGAGCGTCGCAACTCCCACAAATTGATTATTTTTAAAACCAAGTTCCCCTAATATAGTTTAGTGGAAACCAGGGTCGTCTCTCACAAAGAATGGCTAAGAGAGCAATACGCGTCTTGACCATTTTTAATTATACAGTTAACATTGCATAAATAAATAACGTCGTTTTGTGGTGTACTAGTGCCTCTAAACATATACAATGGATAAAACATAAAATAACATAATACAATTAATCAAACAACTTTATCTTGCATTAATCTTTGGCACTGCCCGCCCTTATGTACTCCTCCACATCACCATCCCCTAGGCACTGCCCGTTCTTTTACCAATGAGACTGTTCACCAAGGTTGCCATCCCTTGATTTACATCCCCATCAGTATCCGAAGACGGGAGTGTTTTATTATAACTGAAACTTTGTTTTTGCGTCCCTTTTGACGTCTTTGTCGTTATTAATGTCTTACAGGATATACATACATATACGGCATCAATACATCACATAACAGTATGTAAACATACATCACAAATAATCCAAACATAGATACATCATGCATAAATCGTATATAACACCAATATGGGTCGTAGAACACATTAGGGTACACAAAAGGGTCAAAACAGTTAATTTTCGTAAAATCTGCAGCGTTGTAATCGATTACATCGCGAACGTAATTGATTACTGTAATCGTTTACAGAGACCCTGTAACCGATTACCAGAATGCCATGTTTGCTCGCGATTGGAAATTCTCAGCTCGTAATCGATTACGAACCCTTGTAGTCGATTACAAACGCAAGAAATCAGATTCTAGGGTTTCAAAAACACAATTTTCATAAGCCAGTGGCTAAAACTTAGATATAGAATCACTCCATTCGGTAGAAAACACAGACACAAGAGAAACAATCGGTGGAATAAGTTTTAAAACACTTTTACATCCATAAAACACTTTCTTTTTTAAATTCAATCGGAAAAAATGACCCTTTGATGTGTGCTAGAGGCGTCGTTAATTCCTCTAACTCACAAATCAATTTAGAGTTTAAAGAAAAAAAAGAAGATTGAATTAATTAGCTATAGTAGTATAGCTAGTCAACCCAAGTCGTTTCCCAAAGAGGCTTTAGATTGTTGATCAAGTATGTATAGTATATGTAAGTGTTGGGATTGTATGAGAGGTAAAACAAGCAATGAAATAAGAGATATTAATAATGCAAAAAGGATCTTGGTGTTGAGTTGTGCACAAAATTACATTTTCCCCATCCTAAACCCACTTAGGCATTTCATCAAACACATAGAATGCAATTTACACATGCTCAAGAATTACTAAACCAAATTGACTTTAATCAAAACCAAATTAATATAATTACTCCAAGCACATGCAAACCTAATTCTCAATCAAGAATTATTCACACTCTCTAGACTAATGAGCGAATGCATTAATCAACACATAAACCTAAAAACCCAAAAACCCCTAAACACACTTTAATCCTTTAATCAAGAAATTAAAATGCATTCATGGCATAATAAAAATCAGCAAACATGAATCCACACAAGCCAACTTTAATAACATTAAAAAAAACCAAGAGAGTGAGAAGCAAGAAAACAAATTGATAGTGGGTTTCAAGAGAAAATGCAAATTTGGCATTCCCCCAACACCAAGAATATAATAAGAAACTACTCACACATAACTAAAGAGAACAAATGAAATAAAGAAATGAGAACCATAATCATGCTGGAAAATGAAAATGAAATTATATTGAGACTTGGAGAATAGTAGAACAAAGTAGAAGAGTGCAAGAACTAAAATGGAAAAACCTAGAGAGAATGTGGAGCTTCTCTCTCTAAAAACCCTAACCTAATTTGGAAATAAACTAGAATGATGTAAAAGCGTGTCAGCCCAATCAGATAAAGGGACTTAATTACAAAAAAAGGGGGTAGGGACTAAGTTGCAAACAAGTATAAAATTCTGGTGCTGTCACGCCTTGGTCGCTAGCAACCACAGCAAGCATAATGTTGGTCGCTAGCGACCAGTATCAGTAAATGCTCAATTTGCTGCAAAATTCTCTGGTTCCCCGTTTCGCTCGCTCCAACGCTCCTGATGCTCCCGAGACTTGAAGTAGCTTCAGCCTATAGGTCCCTGAAATACAAAAGCACTACCCATACGTGCATCAAAAGATAACAAGACTAAAGTCTACTCAAAGCCTCAAAAAGTAATGAAATTCCACATCAACCACCAAAATGCAAAATATGCAATAACAATGCAAACAACTACAATTAACACAATGCAAGATGTACATATAAGGGCAGAGAATACTCAGAATTTTGCATCCTATCAAATACCCCCATACTTAACAACTTGCATGTCCTCATGCAATACATCCTAAAGCTAAGAAACACAAGAATCTAACCTAACAACAAACATGCTTGATGTAACACCCTACTAGATAGCCCTTAACGCTTAAGTCATTTCAGGCCATTTCATAAGGGTTACCTCCTGTTATCATGTTTTATCTTTATATTTAAAATATATATACACGGAAAATACGTGGGAGAAATTTTCATAAATCGTTTACGGAATATAAAATAAGGGCCTTGCGAAATAATACGACGTATATAGGTGCAGAAGCAAATAATCCTGAATAAACCTCAATATAATAAAATAACCAATCATAGTCTCCCAGAACATACATCAGGAAATAATAATAATATGTGTAATCTCATGAGCCCAAAACCGAGGCTCACAAGACTCCACTAATACAATCCATCAACATAAGTACTTGCCGGCTAACATAGGTCCGGACTTAGGAAAAGTAAACGGAAATAAACAATAAATCAGAGACATAAAATCCATGAATAAAATAACTCAAAGACATGATAAAGTCTAGTCTAAGGCTGTGTGGGCTCCAAGCTCGCTCCATCATCCTGCTGATACTCATCATCTAAAATGTGGGAAAACGTGGGGTGAGTACTGGGAATTAACTCAGTAGGGGAGCCGCTCCGGGTTTATTAATAAAATAGGTGTGGTATGGATGCATTCAATTTCAGTTATAAGTTCTAAAATCATCTTTCCCGAAACGACTTTCCTAAGTGCCTCTTGTTCATTTTATATCATATGCATACATAATATATATCATTATATAACTCTTGTGTGTGCTCTACGTGCCATTCAATCATATGAGGGAACTTAGTTAGTCATTACTCTATGTCACAGTAACCTTTACGACTTAGACTTAACTTCTAACTTTATATTACTCAGTTATACACTTTTCTCTTTTGGTCTGCCCACCCTCTGAACCTTTTCCTCTACATCACCAACCCCTAGGCATGAGCTCATCCTAAACTATATTGGGGAGAGGGGGTACTCACCTTCCTTCGATGATAGAGTTGCATGTCGAGGTTGCCACACCTCCCTCAGCAACAACTACCACATGTCGAAGGTTACATGTGTTTTACTTTAATCTTGAACTTTAACTTTTTCACCTTCCCTCAGTAATGGAGTTGCATGTCAAGGTTTAACTCACCTCCCTCAGCCACAACCATCACATGTCGAAGACTACTTATAATTCATACTCATTCACATAGTCATGCATAATCATATAACATAAAGTCATATAGTTCACATAACATCATAACATTCATTAAACAATATATTTATAGCATACAATGCATAGATAACTCATATATATCAGTTACATAAGTTGTAGAACGCATTAGGGTGCATAAAGGGTCAAAACAGTTCATTTTCGCACAAACAGCACTGTTGTAATTGATTACACGGGTTGGTAATCGATTACGGTAATCGATTATACAGACTGGTAATCGATTACTGTAATTGATTACACAGACTGGTAATCGATTACTGTAATCGATTACGCAGCTCTGTAATCGATTAACAGAGAGCGACATTTTCTCGCGATTGGGATCTCGGGCATCGTAATCGATTACGAAGTCGTAAAATACGATTCTTGGGTTTCCAAAACACGTTTTTCAATAGCCATTGGCCAAAATATGAACCTAACATCGTCCCAATCGATAGAAAACGTTGCCATACCAATTCCAACCATGAAAATACGTTTAAAACACTTTCCAATTTGTAAAACCCCTTTCTTTTTCAAAACCAACTTCATAAATCAACCCTTTCATGAACCCTAATGGGAAAAACAACGAACAACATTCAAACTTCATCAATTCATTAATATACATGAAATTCCTTGACAATTATAATGCCTAACCCTACCTCTTGAAGAAACTCAAATAAAAACGTAGAGACGATCCTTCCCGGTGAAACCCTCGTTCTAGCTTTCTCTCCTAGACCCACGAACCGTGCGGTGAAGAATATGAATCTTATTGATGAATTGCAATCGGTAGAAGGGTGTATCTTTGTGTGAGGATTACAAATATGTGATCGGTTTCGTGAACGGGTAAGGTTTGATGGGAGTTTCGTGATTTGGAATGGTTATGGCTTTGAGTTCTTGAGAGAGAGGAAGAACAATGGAGGCACAAGGATTAGAGAGAGTGTTTGGAGTGTTTCTGAAGTGAGGATTAGGGTTTCTGATGTAGTGGCTCGGTTATATATGGTTTAGAGTCATCGTGGGGCCCGAATGACACTTAAAACGTACTAAAAAAGCACTATGTGCACGTCGTAATCGATTACCACGAAATGGTAATCGATTACAGACAGGATGTAATAGATTACCGACAACAAAAATGCCTAGATATGAAGACCAAAGGACTGTAATCGATTACCATTCCGTGGTAATCGATTACAAGGCTACCAAATAGCCTCAAAGCACCTCAAAAACGTCCCAACTCGTGCTATAAACATCCATACATCATTCCTTACATCATGCATCATCTAAACATCAATTAAAACACATATATGCACCTAAATCACCCAACATAAAATGAATACACATGAACATACACCTAAATCACATAGCACATGATGAACACACACATAGATCATATAACACATATACATACACTTAGATCACATAACATATAATGATTTACTAAAAGAGACTTGTCCACCCAAACTTAATTAAATTCCAACCAAGGTCAATTACCCTTAATCTCACTTAATTAGAACCTAATAAAAGTCCGGGTGTTACATTTCTCCCCTCCTTAAAAAGATTTTCGTCCTCGAAATTTGACACTTCTAGCACCAAAAACAACACAAGACATAACAGCTCTTACCCTCATGAAGGCTCGAGGGAAGACTCACATGCAAGCATCTAACCCGAGCAAACAGGTCGTGCGGAAAACAAACCACATCAGTGGCCATGCACTAGAAAACCAACACACCTTTTTGGGTAGGGCCAAAACATAAAACCATAACAAATCAAAGAAAACAAGTTCAACAAACAAACATATATTGCATAAACATAACTGTAAACGAAATACATTTTCTTTTATAAAAGCATGATTTCATAATCTCACAAGGCAGGTTGATCCTTATATCCCTAGGGTCCATGATTCAAACAATTGTTTTGCTCGAAAAGCTTTATCTCTATATTCAAAACATCATCTTTGAAATTTTTCAAAAACCCAAGTTAATCCCCAATTCCTAGTGAAGGTGTATTTGTGCACGAGAAGGGGGGGGGGTTGAATCGTGCAGGTTTAAAAATTGCTTCTAAAAGGCTTTCTTAGAAGGCTGTTTACTCAGAAGGATGAATTGAGTGTTTGCAGCGGAATAACCTTTCTGAGAAGGTTATGCTTCTGAGAGCTTTTACCTTACTGAGAAAGTTCCTTTCTGATATTTTTCTGAAATTGTTTTAAGATTAATTTCTCTCAAACTCTTTCTGATTTTAACTTAATAGATTTTCACTGTTATGATTAAGTTAAAAACGTGTTTGTTAGTTTCCTTAGAAAGTAAGAGTTGAAGGAAGAAAAGCTTAACACAAAGAGATTTTTATACTGGTTCGCTTTTAACTAACCTACTCCAGTCCTCAACCTTCCGTTGATAGTTCTTTAGATATTCTTCTTATAGTGCCTTTCAGACAACACTGCCTTTACCACGTAAAGGACTTTCACCACTTCACAATCCGAAGTGGATTTTCTTGCCTCCAACACTAGAGGACTTTCCTTGCCTTAACTAAATTAAGGACTTTATCTTGCCTCACAACTGAGGACTTTGCTTGCCTTAAACACTTAAGGACTTTGACTTGCCTCAAATAATCGACGACTTAAAACTGCCTTCACACTCGAAGGACTTAGCGTTTTTCGGATAGAGTTTTTGATTCGAAAACAACTACTAAGATTAAGATACAGACTTTGTTTTCTCTTAGTAGACTTCTAGATTTAACTTACAAACGTAAGAATTTACACCAATACAAAGCTAGAAGATTTTTCGCAAAGTTAGAAAAACAGTTTCGGAAAATTATCTTTCTGAGAAAGTTCTAAGTTTTCGCAAATAATGATTTTCAATTCAACAGAGTTTTGGCACGATTAATCAAGAGTTTTTGCGCTAGAATTTCGTCACCATGCTCTGGAATTGAACTCATATATATAGGCATCAAAGAGCCGCGAAATTAGAAGCTTTCACTTTGCTGATGTGGCTGTCTCTGGCTCAGAACGGCTCCCTGCAATAGTCAGCGCAATGAGGAACTTTCTGACTTGTACAGTGCGCGTGTTCCCACTTCCTTTTGCTTGTTGTTTCGAGCTTTCTGAGAGTTTATGCTTCATCCATTGAGTCTTGACACTTGGTTGCTTCTGAGTCCAACTTTCTGAGAGTTGTACGGACTTCTGAGCCGAACCTTCTGAGGGAAAACCCTTCTGAGAACCACCAGTGTTCTTCTCTCAGAACTGCATTTTCACCTTTGCGCTTTCTGACTATCCTTTCTGATGTCTTTCACGCCATGATTTTTTCTTGTAATTCATAAGGTTACTCATTGCTTGTCTTGATCTTTACTCATGGATTTGCAAAAATTTAAGCTTTCTGAGACACTTAGCACACATGTTAGCAAAACCTTAAGTAAAATTTTTATACTTATGGCTTACTTTGTTATCATTAAAACCTTCTATCTCTCTAAGAGAAATATACCAATTTCTCTCAGAAGGGTTTTGGAGCTTACAATCTCCCCCTTTTTGATGATAACAACTTAAGTCTTAAGATAATAATTTTGCTTAAGTTCTGAAGTGTTTCTGATTAAGCTCTCAACTTACTCAGAATGCACTTTTGCTTTCTTAGAAACTAACTTAGCTTTCTGAGACAAGGCTTTGTTATTTTCTTAGAATACTTTGATAATCAACAGATAGATATGCAATGTATGAGTACTGTTTTTAGATTATCAATTATAGCATGTATTTCTTGATGAGTGAAATATGATTTTTAGAAATACCAAGCTAAATAACGAGAAATGCCAAAACATGAATAATATTTCATTAAAAGCGCGAGTGGGGTTACAAATAAAGTTTTTGGCTCCCCCTAAATCTGTTACTCGCCTAAATCATAGGTACTCCCCCTAAATCCTAGGCCTAGTTGTTTATATAGCCAAAATATTATCTATTTTTCTTCTCCCCCTTTGATACATCAAAAAGGGTGACTAACATAAACATCATCATGGACTTAGAGCTGCTATCTTCCTAGCAATAAAGCGGAGAAGCTTGCACATTTCCATTTGAACTTCTGCTTGATCCGCGCCAGGTGGGCATTCTGGAGGTATGCCATCAGAAGAGGTGGGAGAAGGAGGAGGACGAAAAACTTCAGCTTCAAGAATAGCATCCATTGACTCCAATCTTTGTTTTTCAGAAATCCCTTCTTCTTCTTTCTCAGTTTCTTCTTCAGCTTTGTCCTTAACTTCTTCTTCAGCAGGGACTTTGAAGGCACACATCTCTGGTGAATTTATTTTTATCCTCTCCTCGTGAGAGCTAAATTCACTTATCGTATCTGATACAGAGGGAGTTGGACCCAACTGAGGAGAAGGAATCTTGACTAAGTTGAAATAACGCTCCAGAGATTCCTTTTGTAGTTCTTGGTCAGACTGAGTTTCTTGTACGATTTCTTCAGTATCATATGACTCTGAGACATGAGAGGTGTCAGTGTCTGTTTCTGAGTAGGGCTCAGTTCTAGCAGCATTTGCCATTTTTACACGCTCTGAAATGTGGGTTTTGTTGATCTCAGATGGTTGAATAGGTAAGTTCCGATCATCCAAAACTTTCTGAGTTTTTGGCTTATTATCCATTGTATCTTCGTGCTTCCATTTGTGCTGAAGATTACTTTCATCCAAGTTCCTTTTTCTTCCTACGAGTTAATCTGTTGATGCTTTCCCAGAGCCTTCAGTTATGATGGTTATCATAGGGTTCTTCCAAGAGACCTTCTGAGGTGTCTCAGAACCCATGCCCCTTTGTACGGAAGATGAGTGAGTCTCTTTCCTTTTCTTCTGTTTTCCCTCAGAAGAGTTGGTTGCCTTAATCATGTTCTTATTCTCTCTGAAAGCATCCACTTGAGGATGGGTTTACGGTTTGAGTGAGAAAAAGGGAGGAATGAGGGAAGAGAGGTGAGGTGAGGTGAGAAGAGAATTGTGACAGAGTTTGGGTGAGATTTTAAGAGCAAATATCAATTCTGGAACAAGGCTGTACGATTCTTATAGAGAAGGTAAGAACTAGCCGTTGCAGAATTTAATTCAAAAGTTACCGTTTGGTAACTACTCTCTCGGAAGGCACTCTTTTGAGAAAGGTGGTCCTTTTGAGAGTATTTCCTTTTGAGAGGTTATTCAGAAGACTACCTTTCTGAGAGGTAGGTCTTCTGAGACATGAACTTTCTCAGAATAGGTTTCCTGATATTTTGCTCAGAAGTCAGCTCTAACTTATCTGCCTCAGATTCTAAGCTTAGGACTAAGAGGAGTTTCTATGAAGACAATTTTCAAAATTTTAAATACTTAGAACCGTCTTAGATTAAGAAGTCCTTTCAGAATATTAAAACGATTCAGAATATTAAAACGATCCTCGGGTAAAGGCTTTGTGAATATATCTGAGATTTGATCCTCAGTATTCACAAACTTGATTTCCACATCGCCTTTTTGCACATGATCCCTAATAAAATGATGTTTTATATCTATGTGCTTGGATCGTGAATGATGAATAGGATTCTTTGCTAAGTTAATTGCGCTAGTATTATCACAAAGAATGGGAATTTTCTCATACCTTAGTTGATAGTCACGCAATTAGTTCCTTATCCAAAGCATCTGAGCGCAACAGTTTGCTGCTGATACATATTCAGCTTCTGCTGTTGATAGAGCAATAGTGTTCTGCTTTTTGCACGACCATGTGATTAAGCATTGTCCAAAGAAGCAGCAGCATCCACTTGTGCTCTTGCGATCAATTATGTCTCCAGCATAATCAGCATCGCAGTATCCTACAACATTTGAGGAACAACCGTTCTCGTACCATAAACCAAGGTTAGTAGTTCCAATCAGATATCGCAGAATTCTCTTAACGACATTTAAGTGAGATTGCTTAGGCTTTGATTGAAATCTAGCACAAATGTCAACACTCAGTTGAATATCTGGTCTAAAAGTAGTGAGATAGAGAAGAGAGCCTATCATGCCACGATAGTTGCTTTCTGAGACTTTCTCACCATCTTCATCCAAGTCAATTACTTGAGAAGAATGCATGGGAGTGCTCATAGGCTTGGCTTTATCCATTAGAAACTTCCTCAGAAGTTCTTTGGTATACTTCTCTTGATGTATAAAAGTCCCTTCTAACTCTTGCTTGATTTGCAATCCTAAGAAGAACTTAAGTTCTCCCATCATGCTCATCTCGAATTCACTTTGCATTAGCTTAGAGAATTCTTTACATAGCCGCTCATTGGTTGCACCAAAAATTATGTCATCAACATAGATTTGGACAATTAAGAACCCAAAGTCTTCTGAGAGGGTAAATAGTGTAGTGTCAACTTTCCCTCTTGAGAATCCGTTTTTAAGCAAGAGCGAGCTCAATCTATCATACCAAGCTCTAGGAGCTTGTTTTAGACCGTAGAGAGCCTTTGTAAGCTTAAATACATGTTCTGGGAAGGAATCATTCACAAAACCCGGAGGTTGTTTTACATAAACTTCCTCAGAAAGGTATCCATTTAAGAAGGCGGACTTTACATCCATCTGATAGAGTTTGAAGCCTTTGTGTGCAGCAAAAGCTAGCAACATTCTAATAGCTTCCAATCTTGCGACTGGAGCAAAGGTTTCGTCATAGTCTATCCCTTCTTGTTGGTTGTACCCTTGAGCAACCAATCTGGCCTTATTTCTTACGACTTGACCATTTTCATCAAGCTTGTTTCGAAACACCCATTTAGACCCAATGACACTTTTGCCTTTGGGTTTCTGAGTAAGTTTCCAAACTTGGTTTCTCTCGAATTGGTCTAGTTCTTCCTGCATGGCATTTATCCAGCTAGGATCATCCAACGCTTCTTCTATGGATTCTGGTTCAAGTTTAGAAACCATAGCAAGATTCGTGTAGTTCCTTCTGGTTCTCACACCACGCTCGGGATCACCCAAGATTTCATTCTGAGAGACGTTTTTCAAGTCTCCTGAACCTTTATATCCTTTAGGAATAAGGTTCTGAGAAGGTGGCTCAGAAGGTTCTCGTTCTGAGTTATCAGAAGCCTGACTTTCTGAAAATCTAAATTCCATTGATGTTTGAGGAATAGATTCATCAGGTTCTGGAGCTTCAATGATGCTTTTATATTTTTCTTTAGATGGAGAAGATTTTTCCATAGGTTGGAAATCACTCTCATCATCTATAAGAATTTTCTTTTTGGCTTTCTCAGAAGAGATGTTGAGTTTCTCAAACTCATCTTCTAAGTCAGCAACCTTCTGAGGCAAATCCTTACTAAGTTCTTTGAACTTAATATGGATTGTCTCTTCAACACATTTGCTCCTCTTGTTATAGACTCTATAGGCTTTAGAGACAGAGGAATATCCTAGGAATACTCCATCATCGGATTTAGAATCAAACTTAGGTAGTTTGTCCTTTGTGTTGAGTATAAAGCAAGAAGAACCAAAAACATGAAAATACGATATGTTGGGTATTTTGTTCTTCCAAAGCTCATAAGGTGTTTTCTTCAGAATTGGTCTCAGAAAGACTCGATTCTGGATATAGCATGAGGTGTTTACAGCCTCAGCCCAAAAACCTTTTGAAAGATCACTTTCTAAGAGCATTGTTCTTGCCATCTCTTGAAGGCTTCGATTCTTTCTCTCAGCCACTCCATTTTGTTGAGGAGTTCTGGGAGAAGAGAATTCATGAGCAATGCCCAGATTTTCACAAAGTTTTCCAAAAGCGTGATTCTCAAATTCACCTCCATGATCGGATCGTATGGTGTGAATGTGAGAGTCCTTTTCATTTGAAACTCTTTTTGTGCAAAAGCTTTGAATTTTTCAAATGTTTCTTCCTTAGAAGCTAGAAAGAATACCCAAGTGAATCTAGAATAATAATCCACTATGACAAGACCATAGCGTTTTCCAGAAAGGGAAGCCGTTCTAGTTGGTCCAAAGAGATCCATGTGAAGAAGCTCAAGTGGTTTCTGAGTAGAGATTCCACTTTTGCTTGGAAATGAGGCTTTGGTTTGTTTTTCCCTTTTCACAGAAGTCGCAAGTTGCATCCTTCTGATACTTGATGTTGGGAAGGCCCTTTACAGGTCCTTTCTGAGAGAGCTCAGAAAGAAGCTTCATATGGGCGTGACCAAGTTTCTTATGCCAAAGCCACTTGTCTTCTTGGACAGAGACAAGACACTTCACATTTTGATCCTTTAGATCATCTAGATGGATAACATAGATGTTACCAACTCGTTTTCCTTCTAGAACGATCTTGCCGTTAGTGAGATTAATCACATGGCAATATTTGGCATGAAACTCAACCTTTAAGCCTTTGTCACAGAATTGACTAATGCTTAATAGATTGTGTGTCAAGCCATCAACTAAAAGTACATCTGAGATTTGGTGAGAAGAATCCTTACCAACATCTCCTATGGCAGTGACTTTCCCTTTGGCACCATCAACGAATCGCACCGTTCCTCCTTTCTTGGGTTGAAGGTTTCTGAACCAGTGCTTGCTTCCAGTCCTGTGCCTCGAGCAGCCACTGTCTAAGTACCACTGCTCATCTTGGTGGTGGACCAGTGCTTGTTGATGCACCTGCAGACAAAATTTCACTGGTTTAGGTACCCATGCTTTGTTGGGTCCTTGCTTGTTAGCTTTCTTTGCCTTTTGTCTTCTTTTCTTAGAGGGATTGTGGTTCTGAGACTCAGAAACCTTTTCTTTGCCCTTTTCAGAAGCCTTCGCTTTCTGAGAAGCCTTATCCTTCTGAGAAGGACTTGTCTTCTGAGAAGACTTAGCCTTCTGAGAGTTCTTAACCTTCTTAGCCCTTTTGGGCAGAGAAGTGTTTCCTTTACTAAGCATAGGGCAAGTCTCAGATCCATGTCCATCTTTGAAACATGAAATGCACATGCGATGTGATTTAGTTAGAGATGGATCAAGGTCGTTGGGTTCGAAAATCTCTTCATATCCGAGTCCTCTTTTATCTTTGTAAGGTCTTTGACCTCCAAGTAAAAGAGTCAGCATTTTCCCACCATCGACCATCTTAACTAGATCAGAAGTGAGAAGCTCATTTGTCTTTTGTAATTCTATTAAGGCTAATTCAGCCTTTTCAATAGTTACAGAAGACATTGTTTCTAAAGCTTGATAGAGACTGTGACTTTCAAGATATCTGTTTTTAAAATTATCTCTTTCAAGTTTTAGGTTCTCAACTTCTTGAATTTGTCTAGCATTTTCAGCTTCTAGATGTTAGTAAATTTTCTTTAAGCTGCTGAAACTGTCAGCTAATTCATTTGAGTCTTTCAGAAGCTCTTCATAGAGTTCTGAGACCTCATTATGTGAATATGAGAGAGGATGGGAGTTAGGTACCTCTTCTGACTCAGGCTCTGTTTCCAGAATGTAGCCAGTACTAGCCATGAAGTAGACATTAGCTTCTTCATCGTTTGCTGGTTCAGAACCTTCTTCTTCCGAGTCACTCCATGTAGCAGCCATTGCCTTCTTTTTCTTTATGGGGATGAACTTCTTCTTCCCTTTGTTCTGAGGGCACTCCGTTCTGAAGTGACCCTTTTCTCCACAGCCATAGCATGTGGCTTCAGAAGGCTTTAGCTTTCCTTTCTTAGGAGTAGTCTCCTTGCCTTTGCTTGGTCTTCTCTTCCAAGCTTTCTTCATCTTTCTGACCAGAAGAGAGATGTCATCTTCTTCTGTTTCTGAGTCTGATTCATCTTCTGACTCAGAGACTTCTTCTGCCTTGAGAGCTTTGGATGATCTTTTTATTTGGCTTTTGAGAGCCAAACTCTTCTGAGGCTTAGATGAAGAGGATGGTCCTCCAAGCAATCCTTCTAGCTCAATCTCATGTGTTCTGAGAGAGCCGAATAGTACATCCAAACCAAGCTGATTTAGATCCTTGGCTTCTTGGATTGCTGTAACCTTTGGATGCCATTTTGAGGAGAGACTTTTGAGAATTTTTCTGACCATCTCAGCGTTTGAGTAAGTCTTTCCCAAGACTTTAAGCTGGTTGATGATATGAAGAAACCGTATTGACATGCTGTCAATGGTTTCATCTTGCTGCATGCAGAAGGATTCGTACTTGTGTACGAGCATGGATATCTTTGTCTCCTTGACTTCGTCATTACCTTCATGCAACATGTGAAGCCTTTCCCATATCTCTTGTGCTGTATCACACGACACTATCTTGTCGTATTCTACCTTAGGTAGTGCACAGAGGAGAATGTACTTGGCCTTGAAGTTTAGATGAATCATCTCTTTCATTTCTTGAGTCCATTCATCCTTGGGAACTCGTCTGGTGCAAGTTCTGGGCGCTGGAGGTGCTGCTCCAGGTTCAGCATCTGCTGCAACAATCGCTTGTTCTGTTATTGTTTGCAGAGGTTGATAGTCGTCGTTTTCAATCCTGTCCCATAGATCAAGACTGGTGTGCTTGATGAACAATGTCATCCTATCATGCCAATAGTCGAAGCTATCTCCAAGGAACATTGGAGATCTGTTGATTGAAGCCCCATCAGATATGAACGTAGCTGGTGAATCCATAGTCCCTTCTTGGATCTTTTTCCTTGACACTGTTAAGTGCTCAACCCCTTAAGGACCGAGCTGTAATGCCAATTGAAGGTGTATTTGTGCACGAGAAGGAGGGGTTGAATCGTGCAGGTTTAAAAATTGCTTCTAAAAGGCTTTCTTTGAAGGCTGTTTACTCAGAAGGATGAATTGAGTGTTTGCAGTGGAATAACCTTTCTGAGAAGGTTAAGCTTCTGAGAGCTTTTACCTTTCTGAGAAAGTTCCTTTCTGAGATTTTTCTGAAAGTGTTTTAAGATTAATTTCTCTCAAGCTCTTTCTGATTTTAACTCAATAGATTTTCACTGTTATGATTAAGTAAAAAACGTGTTTGTTAGTTTCCTTAGAAAGTAAGAGTTGAAGGAAGAAAAGCTTAACACAAAGAGATTTTTATACTAGTTCGGTTTTAACTAACCTACTCCAGTCCTCAACCTTCCGTTGAGAGTTCTTTAGATATTCTTCTTATAGTGCCTTCTCAGACAACACTGCCTTTACCACGTAAAGGAGTTTCACCACTGCCTTTAGATATTCTTCTTATAGTGCCTTCTCAGACAACACTGCCTCCAACACTAGAGGACTTTCCTTGCCTTAACTAAATTAAGGACTTTATCATGCCTCACAACTGAGGACTTTGCTTGCCTTAAACACTTAAGGACTTTGACTTGCCTCAAATAATCGACGACTTAAAACTGCCTTATGACAAAATGACATTTGTGTTGCATTATGATTTAAAATGTAAATTGAAATAAGGAAAATGAGTTTAGAGAAATGATCTAATTAGGGATCATGAGAGATTTTAAGTATTTAGGATCAGGTACAAGTTTATATAAGTGTATTAATATTGTTTAGAGTATTGGTGATGGTTTGGGAACTTTTAAACAACAATTGGAGGTTTGGAGCATGAAAAACAGTTTCTACTGCTGTTGCTGTCATGTATCAGCATTTCGTCGCTAGCGGCTAGCTTCAGCTCGTTAGCGAGGAAAGTGGCAAGGACTGTCGCTAGCGGCCGCAATCAGGCGCTAGCGGCTGGATGCGGTGAAAGCGGTCGCTAGCGGTCGCAGTACGCTCGCTAGCGGCCGCAGTACGCTCGCTAGCGACCAGCTCGAGGGCAGAATAGGATTTCTGCATTTTTCATATTTTCTTTCAGTCCTTTTACTTTTTATAATTGCTAATAGGTCCCCCTCCGCCCTTAATACTTTCCTTCACTCCGAGGTAACTTCATTTAGTCAGAAACTCCATTTTAAACCCTTCAAATCTTCCAAGTTCAAGCCACACAACCTCCATAACTCCATACACTCAAACCTCACCATTTCTTCACCAAAACTCACCTAAATTAGAGACTAAACCTATACATAGAATCCTTACATCAATCACTTCCATTCTAACCAAACAAAAGTTATCTGGGAGCTTTAGAATCTCAATCACCATCATCAAGAGTGAGAAAACTTCATAAGCAAGTAGCTTCAAGAAAAATATAGTGGTTCTTAACTCTAGAAGGCAAAACTACAAGAGGTAGGGGTTAGATTTATGTTAGATAATGTATTTCTATGTTTTTCATGCATTAGATTCGGTTGTAATAGTGTTATACTTTAAAAATGATAAACTGAGATGTACTATGCTGAGAACAGAGTCGCAGCACGCGCTAGCGGCCAAACTCTAGCCGCTGGCGGAGGTACACGCGCTAGCGGCCATACTACAGGCGCTAGCAGGTGTTTTAACCGCCTCGGGCGCTAGCGGCCACTAGATGCGCGCTAGCGGCCAGGTCGCAGGATTTTTCTGCAGAATTTCAGTTCTTGATACTTTTAGCATTTTTAATAATTTTAACTTCATGATTATATTTTTCTGTAGTGCAGTATATTAAGCATATGTATATGTATCAGTACTAGCTTATCAAAAGAAGTTTTAATGATCTATTAAAGAGATTACAAATGAATATTTTCATGCATTCATGATTAAAGTGTTAATGTAAGTAAATCTGAAAAATATGTGCAATTATATGTGCTGTATGTGCATCTTGATTTACCAGAACTATTGTGAAATGTCATGTGAAGTGAAAAAAATAAGTTTACGAGTAACTTTCTCTACAAATGAAATTGGCAAGGGAGGTTGGCACCCTCGGTCCCCAATATCATATTGTGAGAGAAAGTGAATAAAACCCCTCTTCCCCACAGATTCCTAGTAGAAACTAGAGAGGTATGAGCTCATAGCCTAGGGGACGGTTATGCGGAGGTAAGAAGTAAGAGGGTTGTGCCATTTATAGTAAAAGCTCATGACACATGACATAATTGATGTTTTATCTGTATTATATTGTATCTTAAATATGTATTGGACATTGCGTACGTATCAGATGCATGCATTAATATAATTATCAAAGATGCATATAGGTGTGACACTCCGAAAACCTATATATATATGTTCTTTGAAAATGAAATTAATTAAATTACGCATGTATCACTGCTTTTATAATAAACCGGAGTGATCCCTCTATTGAGTCTGTGGAGCTCACCCCAATTCCACCACTATTTGTTTTAGATTCAGATCGAGGCACAGGTCCCACTACTAGGTGAGCAG
This sequence comes from Aeschynomene evenia, assembly GCA_013621005.1. Taxonomy (NCBI): domain Eukaryota; kingdom Viridiplantae; phylum Streptophyta; class Magnoliopsida; order Fabales; family Fabaceae; genus Aeschynomene; species Aeschynomene evenia. The sequence continues at coordinate 197,969 of RYYW01000039.1, read as the reverse complement.
GCTGAGACCGACAGAGGATTGAAGACTCGGACACTTAGAGAGACTTACACTTTAGAGTCTTATTTCTCTGATATTTTGTATTATCATGTTATGTATTATCTGACGTTTAGTTGAGTTTATAAGAGAATCATAAGTGACTGTACACGCTTGTGGTATTCTTAGAAACTCTAATACTCTACTAATGTAATATTATTTCAGGTTTTACGTTTATATGTGTAATTCCTATGCATACCTGAATCTATATGTATGTAATGGGCCACTTTCATGTATTATTGTATTATGGTTATGTGTATTCACAGTTTTATAGTTTGATATATCAGATTATGTCTCATCACGTACAAGCTACGATTTCGAACTCGCGCTTTTTTTTTACTTTGAAAATCTTACGGCCCTATTTTCCACGTATCCATATTTTTGAAAATTGACTCTGAAACAGAATGATAATTTCCGGTAATTAACTCATTAAAACTTAAGCATAAGGAGGTAATTATTAGGGTGTTACAAGGCGGGTAACGCCTGGGGTGCTACTGCGGCTAGGCGCTTCTGCTTCTGCTGCTGTAGAGGTCGAGGCTGAGACTGAATCCTAGGTGGCTGACCATATGCCTGAAAACGAGTGGGGGTCTCGCGTCTGTTTTGAGAACTCTGGGGTGCCAAACCCTTCCTTGTGGTCTCAGCTCTCGGGGGAGCAACCCCTCGGCTCGCCTCCTCAATAATCCTGCAGGTGTCAACCATCTCTGAGTACTCCTGGATCTTCAAGGGAACTACCAAGCTCCGTATCTCGGGCCTCAAGCCACGTAGGTATCAGATTCGTCTGATGGCTGATAACGTGATTTTTACCAATATTTTATACCCTTAATTTGGATAATTGTATGCAATTCTTAGCTCTATTTTGGCCTCTTATTGTATTTAATTCAACTTGAGATTAATCTGAGCTTAATAGAAATAAAGGCTAAAATAACAAGTTTTATGATGTTTTTACAATTCAAGGATGACATTTGCACTTTATCTTGGATATTTTGTATTTTTAGTACAGGTCACAGGTATTATTGGAGCTGTAGACATCAGGAACTGAGCAAGAAGCGGAGCAGTGGATTTCAGAGCAAGCATCGAGCGCTCCAGCGCCCGTAGCGCGCCCCAGCGCCGCGCCACAACTCTGTCACAGCAGAAACCCTAATCTGCACGAGTTGGAGGCCAAATTAGCTAGGGTTTGGAGGCTGCTCACTCTATTTAAAGAAGGCTAATGCATCAGAAACACATCATCTTTACTATTATCTCTACACCTTCTACTATCACTTCTTTAATCCTTATTTTCTTTCCATAGTTAGAGTGATTCGTTTTTCAATTAGGATTTCTGTTTTCCTAGTTTTAGCTCTAGCTCCATCTTTACATTCAAACGTTATTCGTCCAGCCCTTTTGGGTTTTGTAAGTTACTCTTACCATTAATCCAGTTAAATTTCCTTTAATTTCTTGTCTTTTAATTCATTGCCATGAGTAGCTAAATCCCTTGGTGGTTTATGTGGGTGTGAGCATCATTGGGGCATTTTGAGGCTTTGATCTTAATCTTGCATAAGTTTTCATTATCAATCCTTAACATGTAATTTGAGATCGTAAGTTATGTGTTTAACCCCTTTGTCTTGGCTACTCGATTGAGTTGGCTAATCCTTGGGTATATGTTTATGTATTAGTTGATTAATTGATGCATGACATATTAGGAATTGGTAATGATTAATTAATTGGCTGATTAGTCTCTTTAATTAGATTAATGTGATTGACTCATATAGTTGTTGAGAGTGGAACTAAAGGTGAGATCTCACTAATTAATCCCATTCTAGGCAATTAATCATTAGAATCACAATAAAGGAGTTAGATCTAACTCCAGCGTAATTAATCAACTCATGCATTCTTTTGTAGCCAATGATTGACACCCTAATGAATGTTCCACCCGCATAAACCGCTGTTTTATTATTTTCAATTTATTCCCAATTTAATCAACTTGTACACAAAAAAACCCCCCAAATTGTGACAACCCTATCATACAACTAGTCTTGCGCATTACTTTCTTAGCCATTCCTTGTGAGAGACGACCCTGGTTTCCACTAAACAATATTAGGGGAACTTGGTTTAAAAATAATTAAATTTATGCGTGCCACGACAGCAAGCATCAAATTTTTGGCGCCGTTGCCGGGGAATGGCGATGAAAGTAATCTCTAGTTGTGTGATTTGTGAATATTGTACATAATCGTTTTTCTTTGTTTCTTTGAAAAATAAAAAACAACAAAAAGATTTTTTTTATTTTTGCATTGCATTACATTTCGCATTTGCATCTACAGAACTTGCTGTTCGCAGAACAGCAAAGTTCTGCGCCGACACGAGCGCCCGAGCGCCCAGTGAGCGCTCTAGCGCCTTGTCAGACAGCACCCTAGCGCCCTTGGACCGCCTGAGCGGCCGTTCGTCGTCCTGCAGCATGTTTTCATGTTTTCTTCTGTTATTTTTCTTCTTTTTCTAGACTAACATGAACACTAACCCCAATTTTAGTCTCCAAGATTTTAGTTTCCATGGTTTTGCAGGTTATCAACCAAGTAGTGGGATGCAAGTGCCACCATTACCCTCAAACCTTCACCAAACACCATACCTTCAGCCATACTATGAACCATACTCATCCTTTAACCCTTACTACCAGCCATATAATGACCCACCACCATCCTCCTACATTGAACCGTTTCCATACACATACCATGAGCCTAATCCTTACCCATACCCAACCGAATACCTTGATCAACCAACCATTGAACCATTCTACCAACCACAACCTTCTCCGCCTCTTGCACCGTTTACTCCTTGCGATGATACTGAAAGCTCCATGATGAGACAAATCTTTGAAGTGCTCATGACAAACCGGCAAGCACTTTTGTGCATAGAAGAGGATCTCCAACAATTGAGAACGCAAGCCACCTCATCACCACCACCACCTTCACCATTACCACCTTCTTTACCACCACCAGCTTCACCTCCACATTCACCATCACAAGAGGAACCGGAGTTCCCTATTGTTGAAGATAGTTATGTTTTTGAGCAATTGGATTGGGAAACATTGAAGGCCATGGTGGAAGAATTATCTGGGGAAGTCGAGGAAGACTCCGATGTGGAGATAATCTATGAGGACCCTCCACCCTTACTCAGTACCGTGCTGGAGACCGTATGTGCGGAGGAAAGTTCTTTGAGTGTTGGAGTCACTGCAGAGATTCCATCACCAGGAGGAATTGACGAGGCATGCAAGACGGAGGAAGTCATGGATTCTACCACCTCACCCCCTGTTGTTTCAAGGCAACCATTGGGACCTTCCCCATTTGCTCTTGGGCCTCATGAGTATGCTTGTTTCGAGAGTGATGCTCAACTCCTTACCCTTTGTGGGGTGTTGGTATCTTCTCGAGCTCAAATTTCTTGGAAGCTAACTAATTTAAATTATGTTTACTCTAACCCATCTTGTGAGGATTTTCATCCCTCCTCACTTGATTTAGTTGGTTTTAGGGATGCCTTTTGCAGGAATGGGTGTTGTGCTTCAAGGGGCAAATTAAGGATTAAAACACTTGGGTCCCGAAATAAGAAAGGGATCATTCTCTTTGGAGTGGTTCACTTCTCATGGGATCCCGGTGGAGGTATGGAAGGCACACCATGGTGGAAGGTCCTAGATCAATTCAAGCATAAGCCGCCCTCAGAGGGGTTGACCAACCGTCCAACTTAGGGACGTTAAAGCAAAGTGCTTGGGGGAGACAACCCACCAAAATTTTAATCTCTGCACTTAGATAGCTTTTTCGTTATTGTTTCTTATTTCTAACATTTGTTTTCAGTAAGCAATTAGTCAATTGGGCAATCATTCGCAGTCTAGCAGCTGTCATGAAAAGTTGCAGCAGATTCGCGCTCCAGCGCGCCTCACGCGCTCTGGCGCCCGCGGGAACACGACCGCATCGCCCTGGCGCCTGTCACACGCCCCAGTGGCCCTGGACGATTGAGTCCTCCGTAGGTCCTTTCTATAGCCTTCTCTCTGTTCTTTATTTTGTTGTCACTTGGGACAGTGTCTCATTCAAGTGTGGGGAGGGTTTAGATAAAATTGGCTTTTGTAACATGCCTAACTCTTTTTCTTTATTTTATTTTTATGTGTTTTTAGGTAGATGATTGGGTAGTTTTCTTTATAGCACCTTTTGGTCTGAAATTGCTCTGCCCTTTAATTTTAACTCTGAAATGTTGGCATGATAATCTAATATGAGTTTGAATTGTTTGTGTTATCTCTGGTTGGTTGGTTGGATTACCTGTGAGATTTGAGCCTTAATTGTGATGACATGAATCAACTAATCACTTTCTTTCTGTGAGCACACACACACTTGTATTTGTTATTCCTGAATTTGCATGATTCTTGTTTTGCATTTTATACATGTTGCATGTGATTGAGGCATCATTTTGTTTTTACATTTAAAAGCCACTTAGCCAAATAGCCAACCCATACACAATTCCCTTTTGTTTGTAGCCAATTTGAGCCTTTATCCCTTTTTTTTTTGTTACTAAGCTCATTACAAGCCAAGGCCATAAAAACAATAAAAAAAACCCCTTCTGAGAAACTAGGAGGACATGGTTTGATTATTGGGCAAAGGTCTTAAGTGTGGGGAAATTGGGTTAAGTTGAGCACTGGTATAAAGTGCTAAATATTGGGATATGTTGTAAGGGTAGCTTTTGTACATAAGTGGTTCCTTGTTATTTTCTTTTCCACCTCATTTTAATTAACAAAGGAATTGAGATGAGGTATCAAAAAAAAAAAAAAAAAAAAGAAAAATCAAGAAAAAAATGTGAATTCCTGCAAATAAAGGTTGTTGGTTCTTGGGAATAATGTGAAATTATTTGGGAACATTGGAATGATAATTATAAGAATTATCGGTTATTAATCTTGGGTATTTCTATTCTATCTATCTCTTCTCTCTCCATCTTTTCTGTAGAAATAGAAGCCATCTAGGATTGATCAAACCATGAAATCTTAGTCTTTTGGAAAAAAAGTCCACCTCCCATATATGCCATAACTGTCCCAAGCCCCGTTACAACCCTGAAAAGACCTCTTGATGCACCATGTTTGTAAAAATTGCATTGTTAGGAGTATAGCAAATTTATGGAATGTAAATACTCGTGTGAATTATTCAAATTGAGTGCTAAGCCAAAACACTGAGTGATTGAGAGAGAAACACACTGGTGAGTGTCAACTCAACCAACTTTGCATAACATGAATTGATTCTCCTAACTCATAAACTTTTCTTGATGCCAACTGATAACATGTCAAGGGTATTGTATAAATCTGACCAAGGTGTGCTGTTTTGAATAACTTACTATCATCTGTAGATTTTATTTTTCTTTTAGGACTTAGCTTAGGTGTTAGATGTGTTAGCCAATGCTCTGAGAGATGCTTGGAATCATTTCTTTTGCATGAGGACATGCAATTGTTCAAGTGTGGGGATATTTGATAACGCGGTTTTTACCAATATTTTATACCCTTAATTTGGATGATTGTATGCAATTCTTAGCTCTATTTTGGCCTCTTATTGTATTTAATTCAACTTGAGATTAATCTGAGCTTAATAGAAATAAAGGCTAAAATAACAAGTTTTATGATGTTTTTACAATTCAAGGATGGCATTTGCACTTTATCTTGGATATTTCGTATTTTTAGTACAAGTCACAGGTATTATTGGAGCTGTAGACATCAGGAACTGAGCAAGAAGCGGAGCAGTGGATTTCAGAGCAAGCATCGAGCGCTCCAGCGCCCGTAGCACGCCCCAGCGCCGCGCCGCAACTCTGTCACAGCAGAAACCCTAATATGCAGGAGTTGGAGGCCCAATTAGCTAGGGTTTGGAGGCTGCTCACTCTATTTAAAGAAGGCTAATGCATCAGAAACACATCATCTTTACTATTATCTCTACACCTTCTACTATCACTTCTTTAATCCTTATTTTCTTTCCATAGTTAGAGTTATTCGTTTTTCAATTAGGATTTCTGTTTTCCTAGTTTTAGCTCTAGCTCCATCTTTACATTGAAACGTTATTCGTCCAGCCCTTTTGGGTTTTGTAAGTTACTCTTACCATTAATCCAGTTATTCGTTTTTTCTATCTTTCTTACTTGCATTTAATTTCCTTTAATTTCTTGTCTTTTAATTCATTGCCATGAGTAGCTAAATCCCTTGGTGGTTTATGTGGGTGTGAGCATTATTGGGGCATTTTGAGGCTTTGATCTTAATCTTGCATAACTCTTCATTATCAATCCTTAACATGTAATTTGAGATCTTAAGTTATGTGTTTAACCCCTTTGTCTTGGCTACTCGATTGAGTTGGCTAATCATTGGGCATATGTTTATGTATTAGTTGATTAATTGATGCATGGCATATTTGGAATTGGTAATGATTAATTAATTGGCTGATTAGTCTCTTTAATTAGATTAATGTGATTGACTCATATAATTGTTGAGAGTGGAACTAAAGGTGAGATCTCACTAATTAATCCCATTCTAGGCAATTAATCATTAGAATCACAACAAAGGAGTTAGATCTAACTCCGGCGTAATTAATCAACTCATGCATTCTTTTGTAGGCAATGATTGACACCCTAATGAATGTTCCACCCCCATAAACCGCTGTTTTTATTATTGTCAATTTATTTCCAATTTAATCAACTTGCACACAAAAAAAAACCCCCAAATCGTGACAACCCTATCATACAACTAGTCTTGCGCATTACTTTCTTAGTCATTCCTTGTGAGAGACGACCCTGGTTTCCACTAAACTATATTAGGGGAACTTGGTTTAAAAATAATTAAATTTATGCGTGCCACGACAGCAAGCATCAATGGCCTCATCCACATCACTTGGCGGAAGACGGAAGAACTTAATCAATTCATCGAACCTCCTGGTGTATTCCAAAATTGACATCCTCCATTGCTGCAAAGCGAGGAACTCTCTCTCCTTGGCTTGCATGACTGCTTTTGGAAGATACTTCTCGTAAAAGAGGACCTTGAAAATCTTCCAGTCGATGGAGACGCCGACAACCTCTAAGACCGTGCACGTATCTGACCACCAGACTCCAGCTTCACCCACCAGCATGAGAGTGGCATGCGTAACCTTCTGTCTTTCTGAGTATGGAATAGCTGAAACCTTTTCTTCCATCCTGAGAATCCAGTCGATAGTTACACTTGGATCGGGAGACCCGGCGTACATGAGGAAATTAACCTCACAGGAACCGGAGACTCGTAGGTGCTGAGAACCCTCTTCCTGACCGTAACGATCAGGCTGCCTATGATAACTCTTCCACTGCATCACGTGCTTCTTGCCATGAGATGTCCTTGCTGGAGCGCCATGATCTTTCATGGTGGAAGAAACGTTCCTAGTACGTCTGCTAGGTGCCATGTCCCTGTGCACACAAAACAATTAACATCGAGTTGATCAAGCTCCATATCAATGCTAAGTATGCACAGTTACTTTGACAGTCAAGCAAAACGGTCATGCACCTCAACACTAACTAAGACACATAAGAGGCGTTACGCATGACATAGCTACCGTACATGCAATAATAGCATAACAGGTCCATTACCTCAAGCCCTATAGGATAGACCTGCTCTTATACCAAAATGTAACACCCTACTAGATAGCCCTTAACGCTTAAGTCATTTCAGGCCATTTCATAAGGGTTACCTCCTGTTATCATGTTTTATCTTTATATTTAAAATATATATACGCGGAAAATACGTGAGAGAAATTTTCGTAAATCGTTTACGGAATATAAAATAAGGGCCTTGCGAAATAATACAACGTATATAGGTGCGGAAGCAAATAATCCTGAATAAACCTCAATATAATAAAATAACCAATCATAGTCTCCCAGAACATACATCAGGAAATAATAATAATATGTGTAATCTCATGAGCCTAAAACCGAGGCTCACAAGACTCCACTAATACAATCCATCAACATAAGTACTTGCCGGCTAACATAGGTCCAGACTTAGGAAAAGTAAACGGAAATAAACAATAAATCAGAGACATAAAATCCATGAATAAAATAACTCAAAAGACATGATAAAGTCTAGTCTAAGGCTGTGCGGGCTCCAAGCTCGCTCCATCATCCTGCTGATACTCATCATCTAAAATGTGGGTAAACGTGGGGTGAGTACTGGGAAGTAACTCAGTAAGGGAGCCGCTCCGGGTTTATTAATAAAATAGGTGTGGTATGAATGCATTCAATTTTAGTTATAAGTTCTAAAATCATCTTTCCCGGAACGACTTTCCTAAGTGCCTCTTGTTTATTTTATATCATATGCATACATAATATATATCATTATATAACTCTTGTGTGTGCTCTACGTGCCATTCAATCATATGAGGGAACTTAGTCAATCATTACTCTATGTCACAGTAACCTTTAAGACTTAGACTTAACTTCTAACTTTACTCAGTTATACACTTTTCTCTTTTGGCCTGCCCACCCTCTGAACCTTTTCCTCCACATCACCGACCCCTAGGCATGAGCTCATCCTAAACTATATTGGGGAGAGAGGGTACTCACCTTCCTTCAGTGATAGAGTTGCATGTCGAGGTTGCCACACCTCCCTCAGCAACAACTACCACATGTCGAAGGTTACATGTGTTTTACTTTAATCTTGAACTTTAACTTTTTCACCTTCCCTCAGTAATGGAGTTGCATGTCAAGGTTTAACTCACCTCCCTCAGCCACAACCATCACATGTCGAAGGCTACTTATAATTCATACTCATTCACATAGTCATGCATAATCATATAGCATAAAGTCATATAGTTCACATAGACATCACATAACATCATAACATTCATTAAACAGCATATTTATAGCATACAATGCATAATTAACTCATATATATCAGTTACATAAGTTGTAGAACGCATTAGGGTGCATAAAGGGTCAAAACAGTTCATTTTCGCACAAACAGCACTGTTGTAATCGATTACACGGGTTGGTAATCGATTACACAAACTGGTAATCGGTTACTGTAATCGATTACGCAGCTCTGTAATCAATTAACAGAGAGCGACGATTTCTCGCGATTGGGATCTCATGCATCGTAATCGATTACGAAGTCGTGTAATCGATTACGAAGTCGTAAAATACGATTCTTGGTTTTCCAAAACACGTTTTTCAATAGCCATTGGCCAAAATATGAACCTAACATCGTCCCAATCGATAGAAAACGTTGTCATACCAATTCCAATCATGAAAATACGTTTAAAACACTTTCCAATTTGTAAAACCCCTTTCTTTTTCAAAACCAACTTCATAAATCAACCCTTTCATGAACCCTAATGGGAAAAACAACGAACAACATTCAAACTTCATCAATTCATTAATATACATGAAATTCCATGACAATTATAATGCCTAACCCCTATCTCTTGAAGAAACTCAAATAAAAACGTAGAGACGATCCTTCCCGGTGAAACCCTCGTTCTAGCTTTCTCTCTCTAGACCCACGAACGGTGCGGTAAAGAATATGAATCCTAATGATGAATTGCAATCGGTAGAAGGGTGTATTTTTGTGTGAGGATTACAAATATGTGATCGGTTTCGTGAACGGGTAAGGTTTGATGGGAGTTTCGTGATTTGGAATGGTTATGGCTTTGAGTTCTTGAGATAGGAAGAACAATGGAGGCACAAGGATTAGAGAGAGTGTTTGGAGTGTTTCTGAAGTAAGGATTAGGGTTTCTGATGTGGTGGCTCGGTTATATATGGTTTAGAGTCATCGTGGGGCCCGAATGACACTTAAAACGTACTAAAAACGCACTCTGCGCACGTCGTAATCGATTACCACGAAATGGTAATCGATTACGGTAATCGATTACAGACAGGATGTAATAGATTACCGACAGCAAAAATGCCTAGATATGAAGACCAAAGGGCTGTAATCGATTACCATCCCGTGGTAATCGATTACGAGGCTACCAAATAGCCTCAAAGCACCTCAAAAACGTCCCAACTCGTGCTATAAACATCCATACATCATTCCTTACATCATGCATCATCTAAACATCAATTAAAACACATATATGCACCTAAGTCACCCAACATAAAATGAATACACATGAACATACACCTAAATCACATAGCACATGATGAACACACACATAGATCATATAACACATATACATACACTTAGATCACATAACATATAATGATTTACTAAAAGAAACTTGTCCACCCAAACTTAATTAAATTCCAACCAAGGTCAATTACCCTTAATCTCACTTAATTAGAACCTAAAAAGAGTTCGGGTGTTACACTTGATGAATCGAAAGGCAACCAATTTACAACGGATAACACAAGGTTTTGTTTCAAGTTCATGAATTGCAAGAGAGAAAGATAGAGAATCCATTTTCCAACATGTACAAGGTGAATTAATCATTTGACAAAAATCAAACAAGTGGCCACTCAAAGGTAGGTGTATCATCACACAACTCACCAACGTGTATGGGCTATATTACTTCACACTCACCGCCGGTAGACGTGCATAACCATAGGCTTGCAAGAATTCTCATTCCTCCACAAGAAAGATCACATGCATCAAGGATCAAGAGGACTTAGGAGGGTTGTAATGAGGCCAGGTTTAGGGCAGGGGAAATTCAAAGCTAGCAGAGCTAAAACTTAGGTGCCGGAGAGAAACTAACTCTACCCAATCCCAAAGCAAACCCCACAACCCGAACCTAGTGAAAGATAATCCAATTTCCCAAATGACCCCCCCCCCCCCTTTTATTATTGAACGAAAGACTTAAAGGAAAACAGAACACCAATATAAACAGCCCCAAGGGATATCAAAAACCAAAGGACATTTAACTTTCATTTTTCTTTGCCTCTTTTTAAATTTTTTTTTATGTATTTATTTATATTTTTGCTGTTTTTGGTTTTCTCTTTTTTTTTATGTTTTTAAAACAAAGACATTTACATGATTATTTTTAAAATAAAGACAAAGATGAGTAAAACCAAAGATAACTATAGCTTACACCCCTCCACACTTAAACCGAAGCGTGTCCACATGCTTCCTCTGTAACACCCTAATAATTACCGCCTTATGCTTAAGTCATAATGAGTTAATTACCGGAATTTAACATTCTATTTCAGAGTCAATTTTTAAAAATATGGATACGTGGAAAATAGGGCCGTAAAATTTTCAAAGTAAAAGTGCAAGTTCTAAATTGTGGCTTGTACGCGATGAGGCATAATCTGATATATCAAACTATGAAACTGTGAATGCACATAACCATAATACAATATTACATGAAAGTGGCCCATTACATACATATAGATTCAGGTACACATAGGAATTACACATATAAACATAAAATCCGAAATAATATTACAATAGTAGAGTATTAGAGTTTCTAAGAGTACCATAAGCGTGTACAGTCACTTATGGATCTCTTATAAACTCAACTAAGACGTCAGATAATACATAACATGATAATACAAAATATCAGAAAGATAAGACTCTAAAGTGTAAGTCTCTCCAAGTGTCCGAGTCTTCAATCCTCTGTCAGTATCAGCCTCCTCACCTAGTAGAGGGACCGGTGTTTCGATCTGAATCTAAAACAAATAGTGGTGGAATTGGGGTGAGCTCCACGGACTCAATAGAGGGATCACTTCGGTTTATTTTAGAAACAGTTATATATGCATAATTCAATTAACATCATTTTCAAAGAACACATTTATATAGATTTTCGGAGTGTCATACCTATATGCTTCTTCAATAATTATATTAATGCATGCATCTGGTGTGTAAGCGATGTTTAATACATAATTATGATACAATATAATACAAATAAAACATTAATAATGTCATGTGTCATGATCTTTTACTATAAATGGCACAACCCTCTTATTCTCTACCTCCGTCACTCCGGTCCCCAAGGCTATGAGCTCATACCTCTCTAGTTTCTACTAGGAATCTATGGAGAAAAGGGGTTTATTCACTTTCTCTTACATAATGATATTGGGGACCGAGGGTGCCAACCTCCCTTGCCAATTCCATTTGCAGAGAAAGCTACTCATAAACTTACTTTTCACTTCACATGACATTTCATCATAATGCTGGCCCATCAAAATACACATACAGCATATATAATTTCACATAACTTTCAAATTTACTTACATTAACACTTTAAGTATAGATGCATGAAAATATTAATTTGTAAATTCTTTAATAGGTCATTAAGAGCTTCTTTTTACAACTTAGAATTAATATATATACATAAGCATATAATACTGTACTACAGAAAAATGCATCATGAAGTTAAAATAATAAAAATTGCTAAAATGCCAGAAAACTGAGAATCTGCAGAAAATCCTGCGACCTGGCCGCTAGAGCGCATCAAGTGGCCGTTAGCGCCCAAGGCGGCTAAAACGCCTGCTAGCGCCTGCAGAACAACCGCTAGCGCGTGTGCTTTCGCTAGCGGCTAGAGTTTAGCCGCTAGCGCGTACTGCGACTCTGCTCTCAGCAAAGTTCATCTCAGATTATGATTTTCGATACATAGCACCATACAACCAAATCTAATGCATGAAAAACATCAAAATACATTCTCTAACATAAATCTAACCCCTACCTCTTGTAGTTTCTTCCTCCTTTAATCTAGGGACCACTTTCTTTTCTTGATTTTCTTGACCAATACTCCACTTTAACTACCTTATTGCTGGTGATGATGAAACTGCAATTTATGGATGGATTTGTTCGGTTAAAACTGACTAGATTGATGCAAGGATCCTAAATATGAGTTTTATTTCTAATTTGGATGAGTTTTGGTGAAGTGGTGGTGAGTTTTGAGTGTGTTTTGGTGATGGAGATTACAAGGAGTGATTGGAAGGTTTGTGGTGGTTCAATATTGTGTTTTTGAGTTTCTCTGAAGTTGCTTCAGGCTGAGGAAAGGTATATGGACGAAGGGGACCTATATGATATTCTTATAAGATGAGGGACCAAAGAGAAATGTGAAAAATGCAGAAATCCTGTTCTGTCATCGAGCTGGTCGCTAGCGAGCTTACGGCGGCCGCTAGCGACCGCTTCCACTGCCTCCCACCGCTAGCGCCTGTTTACGGCCGCTAGCGATGCTTTTGACCACATTCCTCGCTAGCGAGCTGGAGCTAGCCGCTAGCGACGGAATGCTGATACATGACAGCAACAGCAGCAGAAACTGTTTTTTACATGTTCCAAACCTTCAATTGTTCACTAAAGCATCCTAAACCATCACCAATCACCTAAACAACGTTAATATACTTATATAAAATACACAATCCTAAATACTTAAAACCCCTCATGATTCCTAATTAAATTATTTCTCTAAACTCGTTTTCCTATTTTAATTTACATTTTTACTCATAATGCAACATAAATGTCATTTTATCATACACATATAACACATATAACGCATATTTAACCATGCAAACATATCAAAACACGCTCTAAATGCACATACGTCCTAATTATACCTTAAGTAATGCGATTATTTCTCAAATCACCTTAATTAAGGTATGATTAAGTTTTCGGGGTCTTACATCCTCCACTCTTAAACCAAAATCCCAATCCCAAAATAAAGCACCATAAAGAACAAGTGAAATTGCTCTCTTAAGCCTAAGTTAAGGATGTGAAATTGTTTTACACTTTATTAGGCTATGATGTTAGGGTGATAACAAAGAAACGAGATAAAAGGCTCAAAGGGGCTAGCAAGGGAGTGATGTACGAGGGTGGCTATATGGGTTAGAGGCTAAAACAAAAACAATGCCTCAATCATATCCAGAGATGCATGCACCAATCCAATGTTTCAAACAAGAATTCAAGCAAGTTCTAGCAGGCACAAATGAGAAGTACACACAAGAAAGATACGTGACATGTAAGCTCAAAAGCTTACAAGGGTATGCCACAAACTCAATTTCAGTCAAACGATCATTCACCAAAATCAACAGAAAAACTCATGGTATGCATTCTCTTTGTGTTTCAATCAAGCAATTCACAAACTATTAACCAAATCCACAAAATAATCTCAAGGAAACCAACAAAACATCAAACATGCTTCACAACCAACTAAGCAAAACAAAATGCGATGGAATGAGAACAATCTAAAATAGCAAATGACAATAATAGAAGAAAATGAAAAGAGATACAAACAGTGGTGGAGTGGTGGTTCAATCTGACTCCTCCTCATCCGAGTCCGCAATTGGCTTCTTTCCCTTCCCCTTTGCTGCCGCCTTCTTCCCGCCACCAAAGCATGAGAAGATCTGAGTCAGCTTGCTCATGATCCTCTTCTCCGAGTTTGCCACTGTTTGAGTGACATGAGCTTTGACTTCCTTCCTGAGTGCGGCATTGGAAGCTGCTCCCTCCTCTCTCAAACGGTTGCGCATGTCCTCAATTGCCTGAAGGATCTCCCCGGATACCGCTGGAGGTGATTGATAACGCGGTTTTTACCAATATTTTATGCCCTTAATTTGGATGATTGTATGAAATTCTTTGCTCTATTTTGGCCTTTTATTGTATTTAATACAATTTGGAATTAATCTGAGCTTAATAGAAATAAAGGCTAAAATAACAAGTTTTATGATGTTTTTACAATTCAAGGATGACCTTTGCACTTGATCTTGGATATTTCGTATTTTTAGTGCAGGTCACAGGTATTATTGGAGCTGTAGACATCAGGAACTGAGCAAGAAGCGGAGCAGTGGATTTCAGAGCAAGCATCGAGCACTCCAGCAACTGTGGCGCGCCCCAGCGTGCGTGGCTCACTTAAACCTGTCACGTGCACAACGCTGGCGCTCCAGCGCCCGTAACGCGCCCCAGCGCCGCGCCGCAACTCTGTCACAGCAGAAACCCTATCTGCACGAGTTGGGGGCCCAATTAGCTAGGGTTTGGAGGCTGCTCATTCTATTTAAAGAAGGCTAATGCATCAGAAAACACATCACTTCTTCAACCACTTATTTTCTTTTCCTAGTTAGAGTTATTTGTCTTTCCATTAGGATTTCCATCTTTCCTAGTTTAGCTCTAGCTCCATCTTTTACATTTCAAACGTTATTCGTCCAGCCCTTTTGGGTTTTGTAAGTTACTCTTTCTCATTAATACAGTTATTCGTTTTTCTATCTTGCCAACTTGCATTTAATTTCTTTTTAATTCTTGCCCTTTAATTATTGCCATGAGTAGCTAATTTTCTTGGTGGTTTATGAGGGTGTGAACATCATTGGGGTACTTTGAGGCTTTGTTCTTAATCTTGCATAAGTTTTTATTATCAAATCTTTAACATATAATTTGAGATCTTAAATTGTGTGTTTAACCCTTGTCTTGGCTTATTCGATTGAGTTGGCTAATTCTTGGACATATGTTTATGTGTTGGTTGATTAATTGATGCATGGCATATCACGGATTGGTAATGAGTAATTAATTGGCTGATTAGTCTCTTAAATTAGATTAATTTGATTGGCTTTAATAATTGTTGAGAGTGGAACTAAAGGTGAGATCTCACTAATTAATCCCATTCTAGGCAATTAATCATTAGAATCACAACAAAGGAGTTAGATCTAACTCCGGCGTAATTAATCAACTCATGCATTATTTTGTAGCCAATGATTGACACCATAATGAATGTTCCTTCTCCATAAACCGCTGCTTTTATTATTTCCATTTTTATTCCAATTTAATTATCTTGCACACAAAAACCCCCAATTGTGACAAACCGTCAGACAACTAGTCTCGTGTATTACTCTCTTAGTCATTCCTTGTGAGAAACTACCCTGGTTTCCACTAAACTATATTAGGGGAACTTAATTTTAAAAATAATTAAATTTATGAGTGTTATGACGCACCCATCAAATTTTTGGCGCCGTTGCCGGGGAATGGCGATGAAAGTAATCTCTAGTTGTGTGATTTGTGAATATTGTACATAATCGTTTTTCTTTGTTTCTTTGAAAAATAAAAAACAACAAAAATATTTTTTTTATTTTGCATTGCATTACATTTAGCATTTGCATCTACAGAACTTGTTGTTCGCAGAACAGCAAAGTTCTGCGTCGACACGAGCGCCCGAGCGCCTAGTGAGCGCTCCAGCGCCTAGTCAGAGAGCGCCCTAGCGCCCTTGGACCGCCCGAGCGGCCGTTCGTCGTCCTGCAGCATTTTTTTATGTTTTCTTCTCCTATTTTTCTTCTTTTTCTAGACTAACATGAACACTAACCCCAATTTTAGTCTCCAAGATTTTAGTTTCCATGGTTTTGCAGGTTATCAACCAAGTAGTGAGATGCAAGCACCACCATTACCCTCAAACCTTCACCAAACACCATACCTTCAACCATACTATGAACCATACTCATCCTTTGACCCTTACTACCAGCCATATAATGACCCACCACCATCCTCCTACATTGAACTGTTTCCATACACATACCATGAGCCTAATCCTTACCCATACCTAACTGAATACCTTGATCAACCAACCATTGAACCATTCTACCAACCACAACCTTCTCCGACTCTTGCACCGTCTACTCCTTGCGATGATACTGAAAGCTCCATGATGAGACAAATCTTTGAAGTGCTCATGACAAACCGGCAAACACTTTTGCGCATGGAAGAGGACCTCCAACAATTGAGAACTCAGGCCACCTCATCACCACCACCACCTTCTCCATTACCACATTCTTTACCACCACCAGCTTCACCTCCACATTCACCATCACAAGAGGAACCGGAGTTCCCTATTGTTGAAGATAATTATGCTTTAGAGCAATTGGATTGGGAAACATTGAAGGTCATGGTGGAAGAATTATCTGGGGAAGTCAAGGAAGACTCCGATGTGGAGATAGTCTATGAGGACCCTCCACCCTTACTCAGTACCGTGCTGGAGACCGTGTGTGCGGAGGGAAGTTCTTTGAGTGTTGGAGTCGCTCAAGAGATTCCATCACCAGGAGCAATTGACGAGGCATGCAAGACGGAGGAAGTCATGGATTCTACCACCTCATCCCCTGTTGTTTCAAGGCAACCATTGGGACCTTTCCCATTTGCTCTTGGGCCTCATGAGTACGCTTGTCTCGAAACTGATGCCCAACTCCTTACCCTTTGTGGGGTGTCAGTATTTTCTCAAGCTCAAAAGTTTTGGAAACTAACTGATTTAAATTATGTTTTCTCTAACCCATCTTGTGAGGACTTTCATCCCTCCTCACTTGATTTTGTTTGTTTTAGGGATGTTTTTTGCAGGAGCGGGTGTTGTGCTTCAAGGGACAAATTAAGGATCAAAACACTTGGGTCCCGAAATAAGAAAGGGATCATTATCTTTGGAGTGGTTTACTTCTCATGGGATCCTGGTGGAGGTATGGAAAACACACCATGGTGGAAGGTCCTAGATCAATTCAAGCATAAGCCGCCCTGAGAGGGGACTGACCAAACGTCCAACTTAGGGACGTTAAAGCAAAGTGCTTTGTGGGAGACAACCCACCAAATTTTAATTTTGTAACATTTTATTTTGCTTTTTATATTTTATAGTTACAATTAACCAATTTATGTTTTTTAGATTCAACTTTGCATTAGAGAGTCTCATGCACTGAGTACATGACAGCAACTGGCCAATTCTGCAGCAGCACTAGCGCCCTAGTGCATACAACCCGCCCTAGCGCTCGAATGGTCCTTGTCCATGCGCCCCAGCGCACATATCATGCCCTAGCGCACCTGTCTGGGACGCTGTCAGTTCTGCCTCAGACGGTTTTTCTCTATACCCTTTTCTATGTTCTTTTAATGTTTGTCACTGAGGACAGTGCCTTATTCAAGTGTGGGGAGGGTGTAGAAATTGCTTTTATGTATATCTTGCATGTATAGTCATTTTGTTTTATTTTCCTTTTTTTTATGTGTTTTTAGGTAGATGATTGGGTAGTTTTCTTTATAGCACCTTTTGGTCTGAAATTGCTCTGCCCTTTAATTTAACTCTGAAATGTTGGCATGATAACATAATATGAGTTTGAATTGTTTGTGTTATCTCTGTTTGGTTGGTTGGATTACCTGTGAGATTTGAGCTTTAAATGTGATTACATGTATCAACTAATCACTTTCTTTCTGTGAGCACACACACACTTGTATTTGTCATTCCTGAATTTGCTTGATTCTTGTTTTGCATTTTATACATGTTGCATGTGATTGAGGCATAATTTTGGTTTTACATTTAAAAGCCACTTAGCCAAATAGCCAACCCATACACAATTCCAAATTGTTTGTAGCCAATTTGAGCCTTTATCCCTTTTTTGTTACTAAGCTCATTACAAGCCAGAGACAGAAAAACAATGAAAAATCCCCTCTGAGAAACTAAGAGGACATGGTTTAATTATTGGGCAAAGGTCTTAAGTGTGGGGAAATTGGGTTAAGTTGAGCGCTGGTATAGAGTGCAAAATATTGCGATATGTTGTAAGGGTAGCTTTTGTACATAAGTGGTTCCTTGATATTTTCTTTTCCACCTCATTTTAATTACCAAAGGAATTGAGATGAGGTATAACAAAAAAAAATCGAAAAATACAGAAAAATCAAGAAGAAAAACGTGAATTCCTGCAAATAAAGGTTGTTGGGTTCCTGGGAATTAATGTGAAAATATTTGGGAACATTGGGAATGATAATTGTAAGAATTTATGGGTTATTGATCTTGGGTATTTCTATTCTATCCATCTCTTCTCTCTCCATCTTTTCTGTAGTGATAGAAGTCATCCAGGATTGATCAAACTATGAAGTCTTAGTTTTTTGGAAATTGAGTCCACTTCCCATATATGCCACACCTGTCCCAAGCCCCGTTACAACCCTGAAAAGACCTCTTGATGCACCATGTTTGGAAAAATTGCAATGTTAGGAGTATAGCAAATTTATAGAATGTAAATACTTGTGTGAATTATTCAAATTGAGTGCTAAGCCAATTGATAACATAACATGAATTGATTCTCCTAACTCAAACTTTGCATAACATAACATGAATTGATTCTCCTAACTCAAACTTTTCTTGATGCCAACTGATAACATGTCAAAGGTATTGTATAAATCTGACCAAGGTGTACTGTTTTGAATAACTTGCTATCATCTGTAGATTTTATTTTTCTTAGGACTTAGCTTAGGTGTTAGATGTGTTACCCAATGCTCTGAGAGATGCTTGGAATCATTGCTTTTGCATGAGGACATGCAATTGTTCAAGTGTGGGGATATTTGATAACGCGGTTTTTACCAATATTTTATGCCCTTAATTTGGATGATTGTATGCAATTCTTTGCTCTATTTTGGCCTTTTATTGTATTTAATACAATTTGGAATTAATCTGAGCTTAATAGAAATAAAGGCTAAAATAACAAGTTTTATGATGTTTTTACAATTCAAGGATGACCTTTGCACTTGATCTTGGATATTTCGTATTTTTAGTGCAGGTCACAGGTATTATTGGAGCTGTAGACATCAGGAACTGAGCAAGAAGTGGAGCAGTTGATTTCAGAGCAAGCATCAAGTGCTCCAGCGCCCGTAGCACGCCCCAGCGCGCGCGGCTCACTTAAACCTGTCACGTGCACAACGCTGGCGCTCCAGCGCCCGTAACACGCCCCAGCGCCGCGCCGCAACTCTGTCACAGCAGAAACCCTATCTGCACGAGTTGGGGGCCCAATTAGCTAGGGTTTGGAGGCTGCCCATTCTATTTAAAGAAGGCTAATGCATCAGAAAACACATCACTTCTTCAACCACTTATTTTCTTTTCCTAGTTAGTGTTATTTGTCTTTCCATTAGTATTTCCATCTTTCCTAGTTTAGCTCTAGCTCCATCTTTTACATTTCAAACGTTATTCGTCAAGCCCTTTTGGATTTTGTAAGTTACTCTTTCGCATTAATACAGTTAATTCGTTTTTCTATCTTGCCAACTTGCATTTAATTTCATTTTAATTCTTGCCCTTTAATTCATTGCCATGAGTAGCTAATTTTCTTGGTGGTTTATGAGGGTGTGAACATCATTGGGGTACTTTGAGGCTTTGTTCTTAATCTTGCATAAGTTTTTATTATCAAATCCTTAACATATAATTTGAGATATTAAATTGTGTATTTAACCCTTGTCTTGGCTTATTCGATTAAGTTGGCTAATTCTTGGGCATATGTTTATGTGTTGGTTGATTAATTGATGCATGGCATATCAGGGTTTGGTAATGAGTAATTAATTGGCTGATTAGTCTCTTAAATTAGATTAACGTGATTGGCTTTAATAATTGTTGAGAGTGGAACTAAAGGTGAGATCTCACTAATTAATCCCATTCTAGGCAATTAATCATTAGAATCACAACAAAGGAGTTAGATCTAACTCCGGCGTAATTAATCAACTCATGCATTCTTTTGTAGCCAATGATTGACACCCTAATGAATGTTCCACCTCCATAAACTGCTGCTTTTATTATTTCCATTTTTATTTCAATTTAATTATGTTGCACACAAAAACCCCCAATTGTGACAAACCGTCAGACAACTAGTCTCGTGTATTACTCTCTTAGCCATTCCTTGTGAGAGACGACCCTGGTTTCCACTAAACTATATTAGGGGAACTTGGTTTTAAAAATAATTAAATTTATGAGTGTTACGACGCACCCATCAGTGATGATGGCGGTGGTGGTGGAATGTGGGAACTACCCCCAATATCGGGTGCATCAATCGGCTCTGTATTCTTCCTTGCCCTTTTCTGAGTGGGGTGGGAGTGGGGGTCGAGATTTGGGTTTAGGCGGACATGCGCCTTGACCAAAGCGGCGGCTTCCACCTTGTCCATCTCACCGCTAGGTCATCAGTGGGAAGCTCCTCCACATATGTAGCTCGGCATACCCTAGTGATGAGGCACGCAAAGGGTAGAGCGTCATTCCTAGCCTTGCGGCGGATGTCATTCATCGTGTTGCGTATCAGAGTTCCCACACAAACCGATTTCCCCTTGAGCAAGCAGTATACCAGGATCATCCGGTTGACCGGCACATCCGAGTAGTGGCCAGTCGACAGAAGGAATGAACAGACCAACCGGAACCAAGCGCGGGCCTCTATAGTCAACATGGAGGAAGCTATGCGCAGCCTTGCTGGAGGATTTTCCTTGGATAAGACCCATTCCGCTCCTGGATATGTGATAGTGTCCTTAACCTCATCCAAGAACGAAGGAGTGGGGCGCTCAGAGAGTCTCTGGTAGTCGTCTCTGCCAGCAAAAGAAACTCTGCGGAACGTGGCAATGGCGCGGGGGGATACCGGAACTTGCTTCCCTCTCATATGGACGTGCGGTTGATCGTCCAAGGGCATGTTGGCATAGAATTCCCGGACGAGTGAGGCATTAGGGGAGACTTGTTTTTCCAATACGAACCCCAATTGGCGGCTTTCGATTGCTGCCAACACTCCATCTAAAACATGCGTTGGTGAATTGCGGTAATTCAGGACCGCCTCTGCAATCACCACTCTGTCCTCCATTTGCTCCCGATGAACCACTTCAGCTTTTAGGCAGGCGAATCGGAATGGGTCGTCCGACTCCGCAGCTAATTCCTCCTCTGAGTATGGTATCGTGACTGGTCTTTTGCCTTTAGACTGTTTTGGAGCCATCTGCAAAATAGAGTTACAGCCAGTATACCAAAAAGGGAAGCACACGCATTAGCGGTAGAGATAAGAGACGAGTTGTCCACCACACACAGAATGACACACAAAATGAAACGAAACATCGCTAAATGCAACAATCCTAAATGCAATGAACACAATATGCTCCACAATGAATTTTACAATGATTTTAAACAACTAATATATATTAACACAACTAAATGCATGGTCCTAATTAGAATGAACACTATATGCATGAACCTAGACTATTAGAACACAATACTCTTAAAACATAGATATTAACAACACAATCGCATCCTAATAATTAAATGCACAATAACATCAAGAGAACTACTATTATCAACCATCAACAATAGCAACAATGAGTAATTCTAATAATGCAATAATTGAAACAATTTAACAAAACGAATTAGAAAATAAATAACAACATGAACACATACTGTGGGTGATGAGGGTGTTTTGTGAGGGAGAAGGGGGGCTGAGCCGCGGCGGTGGCAGGAAGCAGCAGAACAGAACCGGGAACAGCCGCAGCACAGTGGACAGCACCGGCAGTGTACGGCAGCTTGCGGCGGCGCCTCGCGGTAGAAGGAAGCAGAACGGAACAGAACCGTAAGAGGTGGAGCAAGGCGCAGGAAGCAGCACGCAGCAGCGGAACAGAACCGCAGGACAGAACCGGCAGGAGGTAGCCAATGTGTTGTGTAACACCCTGAAAACCGTGTTTAGTATGCGATCGAGTTATGACCGCGTTTGACGACGCGCGGCAATAACGAGGTTATAACGTTGTGATGATTATTTGTGGTGTTCTTATGGTGTGACTATGTATGATGGGTTGGTTTGAAGTTATGTGATGATTTTGTGTTTTAACGATACGAATCATGGTGATGCTTTAATGTGAAGTGAGGTGGTGCATGTGGTGGACTAAAGCATAGGAAGGAATTAATTAAAATTAGTGATAATCGATATATAATGATGATAAAAATCAAATGGATGTGGTGATGGACCAAGTATAATTTTATGAAGTTTATTTAAGGCTGAACAGTATGATAATTGAACATAGTCATGCCATGTGCAAAGGTGAAATGTATGAAATCCTATATTATTTAGTGATGAATAATATAATGATGGTGTTGTCTATGATAGACATGTTCAAAAGAAGTGGGGAATAAGGAACGGGATAATTATGTGACAACACATGTATATGTGTAAGTGCATCCATGTACATTTATGTGCCCAAGGTGACTGGTGTATATATATATATATATATATATATATATATATATATATGCAAATATATACATTTGAATTTCTTTACTCATGATGAAGAAATGTGATATATAAATTTAGAGTAATATATTTATGTATGATATATTAAATGTAATGTGTACCAATGGGGATATATGCATGTATGTGTGTATATTAT
Organism: Aeschynomene evenia; assembly: GCA_013621005.1. Lineage (NCBI taxonomy): Eukaryota > Viridiplantae > Streptophyta > Magnoliopsida > Fabales > Fabaceae > Aeschynomene > Aeschynomene evenia. The sequence continues at coordinate 174,913 of RYYW01000039.1, read as the reverse complement.
TAAATTTCGCATTTTACGATTTTCAGGAAAAATCCTATTTATATATAAATAATGCGAAATTAATAATAATATGAGATAATTATTTTAGACTCATTAAGAGTCTCATAATATTAAGGAAATTTTCATAACGATCATATATCATTTTCTTATTTTAAAACTGAGTGTTTAGTGAGTTTTTGAGTAACCTGAGAGCGAGTCTGAGCTAGATCCTAAACACAACCGGAGCAACTTTTTAGGACCCAGAGCTCTCCAAAATTTATTAAACTCTCACCATAAATCTTAGTTGTAATTTCTTGCTCAAAATTATACTCAAACACATACTCATACTCACCCCCTAGAGACATTTAACACTACAACAACTCAAAAATTAAATAAAACACCCCGTAGCTTGCTTAAAGCCTCGGCCATACCTCCCCTCCCCTTCATCACATTTCATTTCTCTTCAAACGCACATATCAGAGCTCTCTTCCTCCCTCTTCCCTCACCATTTTCGGCCAGCCACCAGAGAGGTCTTGGAGGCCATCTTCAAGCTTCATTTCTTGCCAAATCCTCCATTGCTAAGGTGAGTTACTGAAGGTGTATTTGTGCACGAGAAGGGGGCGGTTGAATCGTGCTAGTTTAAAATTTCTTCTAAAATGATTTTCTTAGAAGGTTGTTTTACTCAGAAGGGTGAATTGAGTGTTTGCAGCGGAATGACCTTTCTGAGAAAGCTAAGCTTCTGAGAGCTTTTACCTTTCTGAGAAAATTCCTTTCTGAGAATTTTATGAAAGTGTTTTAAGATTAATTTGACTTAAACTTTTTCTAATTTTAACTTAAAATATTTCTCAGTTATGATTAAGTTAAAAGATGTGTTTATTGGTTTTCTTAGAAAGTAAGAGTTGAAGGAAGAAAAGCTCAACACAATAAAATTTTTATACTAGTTCGGTTTTAACTAACCTACTCCAGTCCTCAACCTTCAGTTGAGAGTTCTTTAGATATTCTTCTTATAGTGCCTTCTCAGACAACACTGCCTTTACCACGTAAAGGACTTTCACCACTTCACAAACCGAGGTGGATTTTCTTTGCCTCCAACACTAGAGGACTTTCCTTGCCTTAAATTAATTAAGGACTTTTCCTTGCCTCACAATAGAGGACTTTGATTGCCTTAAACACTTAAGGACTTTTTTTTGCCTCAAACAATCGAGGACTTAAAACTGCCTTCACACACGAAGGACTTAGCGTTTTTCGAATAGAGTTTTTGTTTCGAAAACAACAACTAAGATTAAGATACAAACTTTGTTTTCTCTTAGTAGACTTCTAGATTTAACTTATAGACGTAAGAATTTACACCAATACAAAGCTAGAAGATTTTTCGCAAAGTTAGAAAAACAGTTTCGGAAAAATGTCTTTCTGAGAAAGTTCTAAGTTTTCGCAAATAATGATTTTCAATTCAACAGAGTTTTGGCACGATTGATCAAGAGTTTTTGCGCTAGAATTTCGTCACCATGCTCTGGAATCGAACTCATATATATAGGCATCAAAGAGCCGCGAATTTAGAAGCTTTCACTTTGCTGATGTGGCTGTCTCTAGCTCAGAACGGCTCCCTGCAACAGTCAGCCCGAAATGAGGAACTTTCTGACTTGTACAGTGCGTGTGTTCCCACTTCCTCTTGCTTGCTGTTTCGAGCTTTCTGAGAGTTGATGCTTCATCCATTGAGTCTTGATACTTGGTTGCTTATGAGTCCAACTTTCTGAGAGTTGTACGGACTTCTGAGGCGAACCTTCTGAGGGAGGACTCTTCTGAGGAAAGACCCTTCTGAGAACCACTAGTCGCAAGGTCTTCTGAGACATTTCTGAGGCGACAGTGTTCTTCTCTCAGAACTGCACTTTCACCTTTGCGCTTTTCTGACTATCCTTTCTGATGTCTTTTCACGCCATGATTTCTTCTTGTAATTCATAAGGTTACTCATTGCTTGTCTTGATCTTTACTCATGGAATTTGCAAAACTTTAAGCTTTCTGAGACACTTAGCACACATGTTAGCAAAACATTAAGTAAAATTTTTATACTTATGGCTTACTTTGTTATCATTAAAACCTTCTATCTCTCTAAGAGAAATACATCAATTTCTCTCAGAAGGGTTCTGGAGCTTACAATCTCCCCATTTTTGATGATAACAACTTAAGTCTTAAGATAATAATTTTGCTTAAGTTCTAAAGTGTTTTTGATTAAGTTCACCACTTACTCAGAATGCACTTTTGCTTTCTTTAGAAACTAACTTAGCTTTCTGAGAGAATGCTTTGTTATTTTCTTAGAAGGCCTTGATAATCAACAGATAAATATGCAATGTATGAATACTGTTTTTAGATTATCAATTATAGCATGTATTTCTTGATGAATGAAATATGATTTTAGAAATACCAAGCTATTTTATAACCGAGAGATGCCAAAATATGAATAATATTTCATTAAAATTCAAATGGGGTTACAAACAAAATTTTTGGCTCCCCCTAAATCTGTTGCTCTCCCAATTCCTAGGTACTCCCCCTAAATCCTAGGCCTAGTTGTTTATATAGCCAAAATATTATCTACTTTTCTTCTCCCCCTTTGTTACATCAAAAAGGGTGGCTTAACATAAACATCATCATGGACTTAGAGCTGCTATCCTTCTAGCAATAAAGCGGAGAAGCTTGCAAATTTCCATTTGTACTTCTACTTGATCCGCGCCTGGGGGCATTCTGGAGGTATGCCATCAGAAGAGGTGGGAGGAGGAGGCGGGCGCAGAATTTCAGCTTCAAGAACAGCGTCCATTATCTCCAGACGTTGTTTTTCTGTAGTTTCTTCTTCTTCGTCAGCTTCATCTTCAGCTTTGTCATCAGCTCTATCTTCAGCTCTTTCTAGAGCTTCCTCATGAGCTTCTTCTTGAATTTCTTCATGAGCTTCTTCTTGAATTTTCTCCATATTGACAGCTACCTCAAAAGAGGGTTGTCTATGGTCTGTGTCAGAAGCGGAGCCGATTTCAAGGAGAATAGGCTGTGACCGAGATGGCTGTGCTGAGGCATCAGAATCTTGTGCAGCAGAGAGATTGAAAGATGAGAGTTGTGCATTGAGTGCATCCATGAATCTTACTTTTTCAGATGGACCCTGAGATGGTCCATATTGCACAGAAGGAGGAGTTGGGACGAGTTTTCCCAAGGCGAAACCAGATCCAATCATAGAGGATGTGAGAGAAAAGGTTGGACCAGGTTGATCAAACGATGCAGGGGGAATCTCAGTTGCATCAAGAGATTAATCTTCTACCTCTTTCTGAGAGTCTTTCTCAGCATGCGATCCTCCCAAAGAGCTAGTGGCAACAAATGCCTCAACTCCTGCAACTCCTGCAGCCATGGTAGCGTCAGTGCCCACCTCTGAGCTAGGCCCAGTGCTGGTGGTCCCTTCCACTTCAACATGTGTTGAGACATGAGTTTCCTCATGTTCTTTGGGGATCTCAGAGGAGATAGTTCCAACATCAGTCATTGGCACCTTTTGAGGAGAGGAGTGAGGAGTTTGTTGTTGATGTTGTTGCTCTTCCTGTTGTTGTTGTTGTTCTTCTTCTTCTTCTTGAACAACTTCAGCTTCCGGCTGAGTCTGGATCAGCGAATTTTCAGTTTCAGCTCCTGGTTTCTCAGAAGGTTCAATAATTTCCTTCTGGACATCCAGTATCTTCTGAGTCAGGGACTCAGCATCCACTCCAGCCGCCTCAATAGTGGTGGCTTCAGAAATATCACCTAGGGAAGCTTCAGGTTGCTTCTTCTTTGGCTCTTTCCTTGAGCTTCCAGCATCTGAGGTCCGATGCTCAATTCGGAACATTGTTGCGTCATCCTCCTCAGACGAGGAGTCAACAATGTTTCCTCCATGTCCTTGAATGTCTTCTCTGGTAGGAGAGACATGTCTAGAGGGAGAGGAGTGATGAGAAGCTTCTTCTTCTTCAGCAGCAGCGGTAGTAGCAGTGGCAGGATCAAATACCACAGAAATAATTTATTTTCCCGTCACAATTGGCGGGATCTGTTTCTGAGTGGTTTTCTTACCCACTCCTTTGTGTGTTTTTCCCTGATAATTCAAGGAATGAAGGAGTTTAGTTCGAAATCTTGTGGGTTTTAAACCAGAAACAGAAACAGGAATAAGTGCAGAAGAAGTTTTAAGAAAAGAGGGTGGAGTTTGAGAAAAGGCTTTTACCAAATGACCACGCTTTTTCTTGCCTCCTTGTGGAATGTCTGGAACTTTAAGTGATGGAGAGGCTTTCCTTTTTCTGATCAATGGCTGATCAGAAGCAGTCTCTTCTGAGTCCTCAGCCACTTCTGGTTCCTTCGAAGGACTCTTCTGGCGTTCCTCAATGGCCATGCTCCTTGTAACTCTTGCAGGGGAAGGATGGATGACTTTTCTTTTCTTCCTTCCTTCAGAAGGATCAGCTTCTTTTCCTTTTCCTTTCTCGGCCCTAGAAGGCCTCTTGGAGGTTGTTTCTTTCTTAGAAGGCATTGTCTTCTCCTTTTTCTTGATATTGTGGAAGGTGACCATGGTGAATTTGCTGGTGTTGAGGATGTACTCATAATCTTCAAGAGGTAGAGAGAGGTAGTTAAAGATTTTGGTGAGGAGGCTTCCGTAGGGAAGACTTGGGAGAGCCCGTTTGGGATGAGCTTGACGCATCATGTAGTTGATCATCATTCTTCCGAAATCTATCTTCTCCTTCTTTAGCAAATGATAGAGGAGGCATGCATCCATGATGGTGACGTTGCCCATGTCACCAAGTCGGGGAAGGAGAGTGTGTTGAACAATTGAGAAAACTATTCTTGCTTCTTGTGTGAGATTGGGTACCTTCACAGCTTTGAGTGGTAGGTCGCCACTGGCTGTGAGAATTCTTACAATCTCTTCCTCAGAATCCTTCACTTCCTTGAACCAGTCAGGATCATCTGAAATGATGGCTCCGCCATTTAGGGTATTGAAGACTTGGTTGATTTCTGCAGAGGAGATTCTGATGTTGTGATTAGTTACGAAGCTCTTCACACCTTTGTTTGTAGATCTTTCGATCTGGGAATAGAAGGCTCGTACAAGGTTCGGGTAGCAGACTTCTTCCGAGAGCATAAGAGCAGTCCAGCCAGGCTGGCACTGGAATGCGAATCCGAGTTCGTCCACGTCGTTGAAGACGCTTAGAGGAAGAACGCGTCCCATTGCTATGGTTCGAGGAAGATAGGTGCTTTTGAAGAGCTCTTGCATCTTTTCATCCTCGTGGAGGATGTTTTCGACAACATCATCCAGCTTGTTTCTCATAACACCCTTGATTTCAGTGATGATTTCCATTTGAGAAGGGAAGGGTTTTTGGACGGGAAGGAAAAAGGGTGAGAATAGAGGAGAGAATTTTTTATCACTAAAAGGCAGATGTTTTAGGAGAGTTTTGAACGCAAAATGCTCGAATGTGATAGGTCATTGCGTATTTATAGACTGTCTCGAGACTAGCCATTGTCAAAACTTATTTGAAAAGTTACCGTTGGTAACTAATAATTTCGAAGACACCCTTCTGAGAGGGGTGGTCCTTCTCAGAGATGATTTCCTCAGAAATTATTTTCTGTAATTTTATACAGAAGCTTAGTTCTAACTTATCTGTCTAAGATTCTAAGCACAGGACTAAGGGGAGTTTCTGAAAATAATTTTCAAAATTTTAGACACTTAGTGACGTCTTTACTATAGAGATCCCTTCAGAACTGTTATCAAGATCTAAAGCTTCTTTTATGAATTATGGTTCAATTTCAGAAACCATAGCTAGATTGGTGTAGTTCCTTCTGGTTCTAACACCACGCTCGGGATCACCCAAGACTTCATTCTGAAAGACGTTTTTCAAGTCTCTTGAACCTCTATATCCTTTGGGAATAGGGTTCTGAGAAGGTGATACAGAAGGTTCTCGCTCTGAGTCATCAGAAGCTTGACTTTTTGAGAATCTAAATTCCATTAATGTTTGAGAAATAGATTCATCAGGTTCTGGAGCTTCAATGATGCTTTTAGATTTTTCTTTAGATGGAGAGGATTTTTCCATGGGTTGGAAGTCACTCTCATCATCTATAAGAATTTTCTTTTTGGCTTTCTCAGAAGAGATGTTGAGTTTTTCAAACTCATCTTCTAAGTCAGCAACCTTCTGAGGCAAATCCTGACTAAGTTCTTTGAACTTAATATGGATTGTCTCTTCAACACATTTGCTCCTCTTGTTATAGACTCTATAAGCTTTAGAGACAGAGGAATATCCTAGGAATACTCCATCATCAGATTTAGGATTAAACTTAGCTAGTTTGTCCTTTGTGTTGAGTATAAAGCAAGAGGAACCAAAAACATGAAAATATGATATGTTGGGTATTTTGTTCTTCCAAAGCTCGTAAGGTGTTTTTTTTCAGAATTGGTCTCAGAAAGACTCGATTCTGAATATAGCATGAGGTGTTTACAGCCTCAGCCCAAAAACCTTTTGAAAGCCCACTTTCTAAGAGCATTGTTCTTGCCATCTCTTGAAGGCTTCTATTCTTTCTCTCAGCCACTCCATTTTGTTGGGGAGTTCTGGGAGAAGAGAATTCATGAGCAATGCCCAGATTTTCACAAAACTTTTCAAAAGCATGATTCTCAAATTCACCTCCATGATCGGATCGTATGGTGTGAATGTGAGAGTCTTTTTCGTTTGAAACTCTTTTCGCAAAAGCTTTGAATTTTTCAAAAGTTTCTTCCTTAGAAGCTAGAAAGAATACCCAAGTGAATCTGGAATAATCATCCACTATGACAAGACCATAGCGTTTTCCAGAAAGGGAAGCCGTCCTAATTGGTCCAAAGAGATCCATGTGAAGGAGTTCAAGTGGTTTCTGAGTAGAAATTCCACTTTTACTTGGAAATGAGGCTTTGGTTTGTTTTCCCTTTTCACAGAAGTCGCAAGTTGCATCCTTCTAATACTTGAGGTTGGGAAGGCCCTTTCCAAGTCCTTTTTGAGAGAGCTCAGAAAGAAGCTTCATATGAGCATGACCAAGTTTCTTATGCCAAAGCCACTTGTCTTCTTGGACAGAGACAAGACACTTCACATTTTGATCCTTTAGATCATCTAGATGAATAACATAGATGTTACCAACTCGTTTTCCTTCTAGAACGATCTTGCTGTTAGTGAGATTAGTCACATGGAAATATTTGGCATGAAACTCAACCTTTAAGCCTTTGTCACAGAATTGACTAATGCTCAATAGATTATGTGTCAAGCCATCAACTAAAAGTACATCTGAGATTTGGTGAAAAGAATCCTTACCAACATCTCCTATGGAACCATCACCGAATCGCACAGTTCCTCCTTTCTTTGGTTGAAGGTTTCTGAACCAGTGCTTGCTTCCAGTCATGTGCCTCGAGCAGCCACTGTCTAAGTACCACTGCTCATCTTAGTGGTGGAGCAGTGCTTGTTGATGCACCTGCAGACACAAATTTTAATGGTTTAGGTACCCATGCTTTGTTGGGTCCTTGCTTGTTAGCTTTCTGAGCCTTTTGTCTTCTTTTCTTAGAAGGATTGTGGTTCTGAGACTCAGAAACCTTTTCTTTGCCCTTTTCAGAGGCCTTTGCTTTCTGAGAAGTCTTATCCTTCTGAGAAGGATTTGTCTTCTAAGAAGGCTTAGCCTTCTGATAATTTTTAACCTTCTTAGCCTTTTTGGGCAGAGAAGTGTTTCCTTTACTGAGCATAGGGCAAGTCTTAGATCCATGTCCATCTTTGAAACATGAGATGCACATGCGATGTGATTTAGTTAATGAAGGATCAAGGTCGTTGGATTCAAAAACTTCTTCATATCCGAGTCCTCTTTTATCTTTGTAAGGTCTTTGACCTCCAAGTAAAAGAGTCATCATTTTCCCACCATTGACCATCTTAACTAAATCTGAAGTGAGAAGCTCATTTGTCTTTTGTAATTCGATTAAGGCTACTTCAGCCTTTTCAACAGTTACAGAAGACATTGTTTCTAAAGCTTGATAGAGATTGTGACTTTCAAGATATCTGTTTTTAAAATCATCTCTTTCAAGTTTTCGGTTCTCAACTTCCTGAATTAGTCTAGCATTTTCAGCTTCTAGATGTTTGTAATTTTTCTTTAAATTGCTGAAACTGTTAGCTAATTCATTTGAGTCTCTCAGAAGCTCTTCATAGAGTTCTGAGACCTCATTTTGTGAATATGAAAGAGGAGGGGAGTTAGGTACCTCTTCTGACTCAGATTCTGTTTCCAGAATGTAGTCAGTACCAGCCATGAAGCAGACGTTGGCTTCTTCATCGTTTGCTGGCTCAGAACCTTCTTCTTCCGAGTCACTCCATGTGGCAGCCATTGCCTTCTTTTTCTTTATGGGAATGAATTTCTTCTTCCCTTTGTTCTGAGGACACTCCGTTCTGAAGTGACCCTTTTCTCCACAGCCATAGCATGTGGCTTCAGAAGGCTTCAGCTTCCCTTTCTTAGGAGTAATCTCTTTGCCTTTGCTTTGCCTTTTCCTCCAAGCTTTCTTCATTTTTCTGACGAGAAGAGAAATGTCATCCTCTTCTGTTTCTGAGTCTGATTCATCCTCTGACTCAGAAGCTTCTTCGGCCTTGAGAGCTTTGGAGGATCTCTTTATTTGACTTTTAAGAGCCAAGCTCTTCTGAGGCTTGGATGAAGAAGATGGTCCTCCAAGCAATCCTTCCAGCTCAATCTCATGTGTTCTGAGAGAGCCAAATAACACATCCAAACCAAGCTGATTTAGATCCTTGGCTTCTTGGATTGCTGTAACCTTTGGATGCCATTTTGAGGAGAGACTTCTGAGAATTTTTCTGACCATCTCACCGTTTGAGTAAGTCTTTCCCAAGACTTTGAGCTGGTTGATGATATGAAGAAACCGTATTGACATGCTGTCAATGGTTTCATCTTGCTGCATGCAGAAGGATTCGTACCTGTGTACGAGCATGGATATCTTGGTCTCCTTGACTTCGTCATTTCCTTCATGCAACATGTGAAGCCTTTCCCATATCTCTTGTGCTGTATCACACGACACTATCTTGTCGTATTCTACCTTAGGTAGTGCACAGAGGAGAATGTACTTGGCCTTGAAGTTCAGCTGAATCTTCTCCTTCATTTCTTGAGTCCATTCATCCTTGGGAACTCGTCTGGTGTAAGTTCTGGGCGATGGAGGTGCTGCTCCAGGTTCAGCATTTGCTGTAACAACAGCTTGTTCTGTTATTGTTTGCAGAGGTTGATAATCGCCATTTTCAATCCTGTCCCATAGGTCAAGACTGGTGTGCTTGATGAACAAAGTCATCCTGTCACGCCAATAGTCGAAACTATCTCCAAGGAACATTGGAGGTCTGTTGATTGAAGCCCCATCAGATAAGAACGCAGCTGGTGAGTCCATAGTCCCTTCTTAGAACTTTTTCCTTGACACTGTTAAGTGCTCAACCCCTTAAGGACCGAGCTCTGATGCCAATTGAAGGTGTATTTGTGCACGAGAGGGGGGGGGGGGTTGAATCGTGCTAGTTTAAAATTTCTTCTAAAAAGATTTTCTTAGAAGGCTGTTTTACTCAGAAGGGTGAATTGAGTGTTTGCAGTGGAATGACCTTTCTGAGAAAGCTAAGCTTCTTAGAGCTTTTACCTTTCTAAGAAAGTTCCTTTCTGAGAATTTTATGAAAGTGTTTTAAGATTAATTTCACTTAAACTTTTTCTAATTTTAACTTAAAATATTTCTCAGTTATGATTAAGTTAAAAGATGTGTTTATTGGTTTTCTTAGAAAGTAAGAGTTGAAGGAAGAAAAGCTCAACACAATGAAATTTTTATACTGGTTTGGTTTTAACTAACCTACTCCAGTCCTCAACCTTCAGTTGAGAGTTCTTTAGATATTCTTCTTATAGTGCCTTCTCAAACAACACTACCTTTACCACGTAAAGGACTTTCACCACTTCACAAACCGAGGTGGATTTTCTTTGCCTCCAACACTAGAGGACTTTCCTTGCCTTAAATTAATTAAGGACTTTTCCTTACCTCACAATAGAGGACTTTGATTGCCTTAAACACTTAAGGACTTTTGTTTGCCTCAAACAATCGAGGACTTAAAACTGCCTTCACACACGAAGGACTTAGCGTTTTTCGAATAGAGTTTTTGTTTCGAAAACAACTACTAAGATTAAGATACAGCCTTTTTTTCTCTTAGTAGACTTCTAGATTTAACTTAAAGACGTAAGAATTTACACCAATACAAAGCTAGAAGATTTTTCGCAAAGTTAGAAAAACAGTTTCGGAAAAATGTCTTTCTGAGAAAGTTCTAAGTTTTCGCAAATAATGATTTTCAATTCAACAGAGTTTTGGCACGATTGATCAAGAGTTTTTGCGCTAGAATTTCGTCACCATGCTCTGGAATCGAACTCATATATATAGGCATCAAAGAGCCGCGAATTTAGAAGCTTTCACTTTGCTGATGTGGCTGTCTCTGGCTCAGAACGGCTCCCTGCAACAGTCAGCGCGAAATGAGGAACTTTCTGACTTGTACAGTGCGCGTGTTCCCACTTCCTCTTGCTTGCTGTTTCGAGCTTTCTGAGAGTTGATGCTTCATCCATTGAATCTTGACACTTGGTTGCTTCTAAGTCCAACTTTCTGAGAGTTGTACGGACTTATGAGGCGAACCTTCTGAGGGAGGACTCTTCTGAGGGAGGACTCTTCTGAGGAAAGACCCTTCTGAGAACCACTAGTCGCAAGGTCTTCTGAGACCTTTCTGAGGCGACAGTGTTCTTCTCTCATAACTGCACTTTCACCTTTGCGCTTTTCTGACTATCCTTTCTTATGTCTTTTCACGCCATGATTTCTTCTTGTAATTCATAAGGTTACTCATTGCTTGTCTTGATCTTTACTCATGGAATTTGCAAAACTTTAAGCTTTCTGAGACACTTAGCACACATGTTAGCAAAACCTTAATTAAAATTTTTATACTTATGGCTTACTTTGTTATCATTAAAACCTTCTATCTCTCTAAGAGAAATACATCAATTTCTCTCAGAAGGGTTCTGGAGCTTACAGTTACAACAACCCCTATCATCCTTGCATGTTCTACACCATTTCAGAACCCCCTTGCTTCTGATTTTGCTTAAAACCAGCCCTAAATTTCGAGCTTCTTGATGCATGTTGTAGTTCCTTGATGAACCTGATGTATGGAGTTTAGTGGTGCTCTTGCATGTTGTTGTTTGTGCATGTTGTGTTGCTTGCATGCATGGGTGATTTTGATTTTCCCTCTTGTTGGTGAGTTAAATCTTGAGTTTTGAAGTTGTAATGTGTGTATGTGAGTGTGGATGATGGTTTTTGAGTGATTTGGATGAGTGGGTATGAGTTTTGGGGTGATTGGAGAGCAAAAGCACGATTTCTGCATTTTCTGCAGAATCTGTGCTGTGGGGATCGATCCCCACCATTGGAGGATCGATCCCCAAGGGGAAAAATGGCTGAATCTGGAAAATTTTAAGTGGGGATCGATCCCCACTATGAGAGGATCGATCCTCAGGCTGCAAAAACGTGTTTTCTGTAAAATTTTTAGGCAGGATCGATCCCAGACCCCTGGGGATCGATCCCCTCACCAGAAAAGTGAAAATTCACCCGTTTTCATCCTATTTCAAGTAAAAGTTTTTAAATAATGACTAGAGGGTTAATATGCTATTTTAGCATGATAAAAATGAGTATGTTGTATGCTATTTGATCTTAAAAGCGAATGGAAAAATACACAATATTATGTAAAGGATGGTGAGCTAAAGTGTGACATGGGAACTTGAGTGTACTCAAATTTGATGGCGAACTTTGTGAGCTTTGATGAGAATGATTGTGGTTATTTATATATATAATTGCATGATTTTGTGTTATTAAAGGTTTTGAGAACACTTTAAAATGCCTTTGTGAAAGTATCATATGTTTATGTGCATGCTAAATTATACGAGAATCCGTAAAGTACATGTAACTAAGAAATCGTTATACATGCTTAAGATTTTAAGAGTGCGAAGTTATGATTGATTTGTATTTGTTTATGATGAAAAGATGAAGGGTGGTAAAAAGGAATGAAATCGAATATTCTGAGTAAGAAGCTAAATTCCATACTGATGTGAAATGATACTGGAATGATGAATTGAATAGATACTCGTATGTGCTTGTATATTATGCCGGTATGCATTGATTGTTGTGATAAAGCTCGTTGGTTGAGGTGATATGCTACGTGTGGCGGATGTGTAGATGATTATGTGATGATAGTTGAGATAATGATGTGAAAATATGTTATAATTATATGCGACGTAGAACCTCTTAATTGAGATTGGTAATGCTTTATGAAATGAAGAAACGGGAGAAATGCTCATCACTTATGCGTTTGATTTCAAAGTGTATGTTTGCCAGAATAATTGTTTTAAAGATAGATTGTGAACATAGTTGAATACCAGATTGAGATGGTTGCTGTAATGGTATGAGTATGCACCTATATATGGTTAGGAAAAGTGATGAGTTACGATTTGTGATGGGTTGGTTTCGTGGGAATGCCGGGTGAATCCTGAGGTACATGCCAGGAAGCTCCTAAGGAGTACCCCGGAAACACTAGAGGAAGTTTATTTCATATGATTGTGTGCATAAATTTGGTTTCGTGGAGAATGCCGGGTAACTCCTGAAGTACATGCCAGGAAACTCCCGAAGAGTATCCCGAAGTAACTAGAGGTAGATTTAAATGTTATGGTTGGATTAAGTTTTAGTACCGCTCACCGAGGCGAAGAGAATAATCGGTTAGTACCGCTCACCGAGGCGACGAGAATAATCAGTTAGTGCCGCTCACCGAGGTGAAGAGAATAATCGGTTAGTACCGCTCACCGATGCGACGAGAATAATCGGTTAGTGCCGCTCACCGAGGCGACGAGAATAATCGGTTAGTACCGCTCACCGAGGCGAACAGAATAATCGGTTAGTGCCGCTCACCGAGGCGACGAGAATAATCGGTTAGCACCGCTCACCGAGGCGAAGAGAATAATAGGTTAGTGCCGGTCACCGAGGCGAAGAGAATAATCGGTTAGTACCGCTCACCGAGGCGAAGAGAATAATTGGTTTTTGACCGCTTGCCGAAGCGATGAGAATAATCGGTAGTAAAGTACCGTTTTATCAGTAAGATGTTTGAACCAGTCAAAGTAAGGACTCTGCCTTTTAAGAAAGTAAAGTACCGTTTTATATCCGAGTATTACTTTGACTGGCTAGAATCGACGTTGTCGAGCACGTAGATCTGTGTGCTCTGTGTAACTCACTAAGACGACCCTGTCATACTCTTTTCTTTCTTGATGCTTCGATTCTTGATACGTATGGAGCAGCCCCAGCCGCCGCCCCTGCCGCGCTGACTGACGTATGACTTCGCGGTAGTGAGCTACATGCCGTCGACCGGCGCCGTGACCATGGTCTCCACCGTATCCGGGGTATATCGTTTCTTCATCCCAGAACTCATGGCGTGATACCCCGCTCCTGTTCCCGATCCTGCACCCGCGCCTGTCCCAGCACCTGCTCATCCGCCACCACCTCCAATGGCCATACCCGCTCTGGAGTCGGATGAGTCAGACCCCGAGGAGGAGGGATACGAGAGTGATGAGGCAGCCCCGCCCTCCGACGAGGGCGAGCAGATGGAGGACGAGCCGGAGGAGATATCCTTAGCTGGAGGACCAGCGCCGAGCGAGGAGAGCAATGGTTAACATCGGTTAGAAGACACCGGAGCCACGATTGGAAGATCGGCTTGTAGCCGCCCCATTTTTATTTTAGTTATATCTTGTGGTCTGTACGTTTTGTTTTGGAGCTTTTGTACCCCTGCGAGGGAGATAAACATTTCTTTGGTTTGTTTATATTTATTGGGCGGCTTTGCACTCCACCTGAGTCCACTTTGTACATCCGGGCCAGGACTTTACACTGTCCATTTTCGGTTGTAGCAACTCCTTTTCATATTCTGTGGCATGTATTAAACCGAACCTTTAATATACTTAAGTATTTCTATATTTCACTCCTTCGCATATATTATGTATTTAATATTATGGCCATTGATGTATGGGCCTCTATTACTTATGCTATTCTCCATATACTCCTAGATGCTTATCCAAAATATCTAATCGTGCCATTAATCTGATTGGTCATGGCTTTGAGTCTTAGTATCGAGTGATTGTACACAGGGGTTTGCGAAAATATAGTATATATATACGTTTCAAAAAAAAAAACATGGGGTTTTTTGGTGTTATGTAACATTGCAAGTTGTTAATTATGTCCATGGCATAGTTAATAATTTGGGATGTTACATGTTGGCTGCGACGCGAGTCACGAGAGAGAGTGCAAGTGGTGGCTGCGCGAGTGAGTGAGAGAGAGAGAGACAGCCGCGGGTGTGAGAGGTAGAGGCGCGACGGCGGCCGGAGGTGGTGGCTGGCGCAGCGGCAGTGAGGTGGTGGTGGTTAGGGTTAGGGTTTATGTGTGTGTGATGTGAGTGAGAGTAGTATGTGTGTGAGAGTGTTGTAAGAGATATGTTAAGAGTGGGAGGGAAATTGTAGGCTGATATCAAAACGACGTAGTTTTGATAAAATTCAAAATTTGAATTTTAATTTAATTTCTTTTTGGTCACTGCGCGACAAGGCTCACCGCGCGCGACAACTTTGTCGCTAGCGACGAGCCTTGTGGTCGCTGGCGACAAGTTCGGAAAATAAAAGCTGGCAGTGTGGTTTTAAGCGCGTGCGATGACAATGAGGTCGCTGGGCGACATGACACCTGGTGGCTAGCGACCAGTACTGCATAATGCAGCAAATTGGTGCAAAATTTCCTATTTTAAAGTGCCATTGACCCTAAACTACCAAAATATGATTCCTAACCTATGGAAATGCAAATGTAGATGCTAGAAAAAGAAAATTTACCGGTGGGTTGTCTCCCACCAAGCACTTTTGTTTAACGTCCTTAAGTTGGACGTTTTGGCCCCTCAGGGGGGCTCAACTCCTTCCAAAAGGAGTACTTCCATTTCTTCAGCGGTCTCAACATCCTCTCGATGGAAGATTTTCAGTCGGTGCCCATTGACTTTGAATAGAGAGTTTGTTCTCGGGCATAAAACTTCCATCGCTCCATACGGATACACTTTCTTCACCAAGAAAGGTCCATCCCATTTAGATCTCAGCTTCCCGGCCATCAATTTCAACCGGGAATTGTAGAGCAGCACCTCTTGGCCTTCCTTGAGTTCTTTCCTCAAAATATTGCGGTCATGGAAAGCCTTAGTATTTTCCTTGTAAAGCCTTGAACTCTCATAGGCTTCCATGCGCAATTCCTCTAACTCAAGGAGTTGAAGCTTCCTCTCCTCTCCGGCTTGGAGGTCCATGTTGCATTTCTTAATAGCCCAGTAGGCTTTGTGCTCAATCTCAACCGGTAAGTGGCATGCTTTCCCGAAAACCAACCGGAACGGGCTCATTCCAATGGGAGTCTTGTATGCTATGTGATAAGCCCATAGTGCATCCTCCAATCTCAAACTCCAATCCTTCCGATTGGGATGCACTACCTTCTCCAAGATCTGCTTAATCTCCCGGTTGGAGACTTCCGCTTGTCCGTTGGTTGGGGGTGGTAGGGTGTTGAAGCCCTATGAACAACCCCGTATTTACGGAACAAAGCGTCCATACTCCTATTGCAGAAATGAGTCCCACGGTCGCTAATGATAGCTCTCGGAGTGCCAAACCTACAGAAAGTATTAGACCGCACAAAAGAAACTACAACAGCAGCATCATTAGTCCTGGTGGCTATAGCTTCCACCCATTTTGAAACATAATCCACAGCAAGTAGGATGTAAACGTAACCATGAGAAACCGGAAATGGTCCCATAAAATCGATGCCCCAAACGTCAAAGATTTCACAAAAGAGTAAGGATTGTTGAGGCATCTCATTTTTCTAAGAGTTGTTTCCGACCTTTGGCATTGTTCACATGTCTTACAATATTCAAAAGCATCCTTCTTAAGAGAGGGCCAATAGAATCCACAGTCAAGAACCTTCCAGGATGTGCGATGTGGTCCAAAGTGACCTCCACTCGCGCCGGAATGACAAAAACGAAGTATAGAATGAGTCTCATGGTTCATCCCACTTGATCGGCGCCAATCCTCCACAAAAATGGTTCATCCCACAAGTAGTATTTACAATCACTTTTGAATTTATCTACTTGGGATTTTGAAAAGTTTGGGGGGAGAACCTTGGCTGCCAAGTAATTGGCGATATGTGCGTACCATGGCACCACGTCAACTTTCAACAATCTCTCATCAGGAAAAGAGTCGTCAATGGGATGAGGATCATCAAGAAGGTGCTCAAGTCTACTTAAATGGTCTGCAACCAAATTTTGAGCACCACTCCGATCCCTAATCTCAATGTCAAACTCTTGCAAGAGTAACATCCATCTGATGAGACGAGGCTTGGCCTCAGGTTTCTTCAAAAGATATTTGAGGGCGGCATGATCCGAATATACTACTACCTTAGAGCCTAGCAAGTAAGAGCGAAACTTCTCAAGTGCAAAAACAATGGCTAGGAGCTCTTTCTCGGTAGTAGTACAGTTGGATTGCGCCGAATCCAAAGTACGAGAGGCATAGTAAATAGCATGAGGAATCTTACCCACCAACTGTGCCAACACGGCACCCAACACATGGTTGGAGGCATCGCACATCAACTCGAAAGGGAGTGTCCAATCCGGAGGTTGGATCACAGGTGCGGTGGTCAAGTGCCCCTTAAGTGCATCAAACGCCTTCTTGCAAGCCTCATCAAAGCAGAAATCTACATCCTTTTGCAGCAATTTTGTGAGAGGGAGGGCCGTCTTGCTGAAGTCCTTAATGAACCGCCAGTAAAACCCTGCATGGCCCAAAACAGAACGAACTTCCCGCACGCATGCGGGGTAAGGCAAAGAAGTAATCACATCTATCTTAGCCTTATCAACACTAATGCCTTCCCTAGAGATAATATGACCAAGGACCACACCCTTTTGAAACATGAAATGGCATTTTTCAAAATTTAACACCAAGTGAGAGGAAACGCATCTCTTTAGGACCTTGGTCAAACTATCTAGGCATGCATAGAATGAGGAACCAAAAATAGTAAAGTCATCCATAAAAACTTCCATGCAACTTTCCAGAAAATCAGAAAAAATGCTTACCATACACCTCTGAAAGGTTCCTGGGGCGTTGCAGAGCCCAAATTGCATGCGCCGATAGGCAAAAGTGCCGAAAGGGCATGTGAAAACAGTCTTCTCTTGATCCTCCGGGGCTATGTGAATCTGGAAATACCCCGAAAATCCATCCAAGAAGCAGTAGTGGGATTGTCCGGCCAACCTCTCAAGCATTTGGTCGATGAAGGGCAAGAGGAAATGATCCTTCTGAGTTGCTTGGTTGAGTCGGCGGTAGTCTATGCAAACCCGCCAACTATTCTGGACTCTCGTTGGGATCAACTCATTCTCTTCATTGCGGATGACAGTGATGCCGGACTTCTTGGGAACAACTTGGACGGGGCTCACCCATTGGCTATCAGAAATGGGGTAGATGATTCCCGCTGCCAAGAGTTTGGTCACTTCCTTCTTGACCACATCCAAGATCAAGGGTTTCATTCTTCTTTGAGGTTGTCTCACCGGTTTTGCACCCTCCTCCA
Source organism: Aeschynomene evenia (assembly GCA_013621005.1). NCBI lineage: Eukaryota > Viridiplantae > Streptophyta > Magnoliopsida > Fabales > Fabaceae > Aeschynomene > Aeschynomene evenia. The sequence goes on along the minus strand of RYYW01000039.1, from coordinate 157,272 downwards.
AGAATATGCGGTGTGTACATGTGGAGGGGCTAATCCCAGTAAGATCTCCCAAGGTCCACCCAATAGCCGCCTTGTGATCCCTCAAGACTTGCGTAAGCTTGTCTTCTTGAGTGGTGGAGAGATCACTGGCTATAATTACTGGTTGAGCTTCTCCTTCCCCTAAGAAGATGTATTTGAGATGTGGAGGAAGAGGTTTCAGTGCTTCAGTGGGTAATGCTTGAGCTTCCTCAGGAGGATCACCTGAAATAGCAAATGCTTTGGCACAAGAACAAGCATCATATCCAGTAACTTCACTAGAATTCAATTCTTCATTCAAACCAATTGTTTTATCATCTTTACCAAAAAGCTCAAAATCCTCTTGTGCACACTTTGTGCACAATTCACCTTTTTCAAAACAATTTTAACAAGTCTCAAGGCTCAAGTCATTGTCAGTGACACTAGAGGGGTTTAAGCCTTGAAACCACCCTTCTACCTCATCCTCAACCAATTCATCAATAATATCAACAGAAAAAATAGAATAGGATTCAGAGGGGTGTTTCATAGCTTCCTTAAGACAAAAACGAGCCTTGAGATCAGCACATTCTAGGTCCAAAGTACCCGCATACACATCCACCTTGGCCTTACCGGTTTTGAGAAAAGGTCGGCCAAGTATGAGTGTATGTTGGTCCAATGGTACCTCATCATTGGTGTCCAACACATAGAAATCAACGGGGAAAATTATTTCATTTACCTTCACAAGCACATCTTCAAGAATCCCCTCCGACTTTTGGACACTTCGATTTGCAAATTGGAGGAGCAACCCGGTTGGCTTGATTTCGCCGAAGTTGAGGGCTTGATAGATAGCCTTGGACATGACATTAATCCTCGCTCCCAAGTCCGCAAGCGCGTCCTTGATGACCATTTGACCCACAACACAAGGTATAGAGAATTTTCCCGGATCTTGGAACTAGCGGGGCAAAGAGGGAGATAGCATTGCAACTTCAACTTGAGACTTTGCCTCTTTGACCCTCCGCTTGTGAGTGCAAAGTTCCTTGAGGAACTTAGCATATTTTGGGACTTGTTGGATGGCATCCAAGAGGGGAATATTGACTTCCACCTTCTTGAAAGTCTCCAAAAGATCCGGGTCCACTTCCACTTGCTTTTTCTTGTTTCCCTTAATGAGTTGAGGGAAAGGCAAGCACCTTGGTTGAGCTTCCTCTTCTGTTTTGCTCTCCTCTTCCTTTTCCTTCTTATCCTCCCCTTTGTTTTCTTCAACCACTACCTTCTCCATCCCTTTATCCTTCCGCTTGCCATCTTCTTCCAAAATTTCCCTTTGCGGTAGAGTGGTTCCGGAACGAAGTGTGATGGCATTGACATCCCCCTTTGGGTTTGGGAATGGTTGAGGGGGAAGGTGCCCTCCTTGGGTATTTGAGGAAGATTCTTGAGCACTCTCCAATTGGAGGATCTTCCTTTGCAATTCATTTTGTTGTTGAAAGAGAGCATCGGTTTGTTGCTTTTGTTCCATAAGCAACATGATGATTTGTTGCATGGCGGGGTTCTCTGCATCATTGGTTGGAGGAGGTTGAGGGTTTGGAGTGGTGGGTGGAGGGGCTAGAATTTGAAGAGGGGGTTTAGTGCCGGTAAGTTGAGGTTGAGGGTTTGGTCTTTGGTGTGGAGCTTAGTATTTTGGAGGTTGTCGGTGGTATGGTTGCTTGGCCATAGGTGGGTTGGGAGTATTGGTTGTTTTGGTTGTTCCCCCACCTAAGGTTAGGATGGTTTCTCCAAGAGGGGTTGTATGTGTTTCCCATGGGTGGATTATTTGGGTTGAAGGGGGGTCTATTGTTGAATTGGTGCGTAGCGGCCACCATGGTTGGATCATCCATGAGTTGGGGGCAAGTGTCGGTAGGGTGGTCACTTGCACATATGCCACACACTTGTTGGATGTCAATGGGTGGAATGGAAGGTGGCTTGTGATGGTTGAGTGAAAGTTTCTTCATAAAGATCGAAATCTCATCCAACTTCTTGTAAACCCCATAGCAACCACTTCATTTACCCCTTTCGAACTATGAGCGTCCCTTGCTCAATCAACTCCCTAGCTTGAGTTGGAGTCTTATTCATTAGAGCACCCCCACTTAAGGAATCAATGGTGCCTCTATCCGCCGGGTTGAGTCCCTCATAGAAGTATTGGATCAAGTGATTCTCTTGAATTTGGTGGAATGGACAACTAGCCACCAATTTGTTGAAGCGTTCCCAATACTCATAGAGTGTCTCTCCATGCATTTGCCGGATTCCACATATTTCCTTCCGGATGGAGCTAGTTCTTGAAGCGGGGAAATATTTTTCCAAGAATACCCGCTTCATGGTGAGCCATGAAGTCACCGCCCCGTCGGGTAAGTTGAGCAACCATTGCTTGGAGGCTCCTTCCAAGGAGAATGGGAAAGCACGGAGTTTCACCGAATCCTCATCCAGTCCTTGTGGTCGGAGGGTGGCGCATACAATGTGGAACTCCTTGAGGTGTTGGTTGGGATCCTCTCCGGCTGGCCTATGGAACTTAGGGAGCCAATGGATTAAAGCCCCCTTGAGTTCGAAATCGCCTCCGCTTGGGGGTAAATGATGCCGAGGTGTTGTTGAGTGAGATCGGGAGCCGCCATCTCCCGGAGTGTGAGCTCATGATCACCCATGGTAGAGCTTTCACCCGAAACACTAGTGGGAAAATCAAAAGGTTCGGGGCTGAAAAAAATATCTAAATCACTATTAACACTAGCACCTTCACTAAATGATTGAGTAAGTAAAGCGGAATCAAACTCTATGTCCTCAACACTACCAGTCCTCCTGGAACGTCTTAAGTTTCTCAAGGTCCTTTCGATCTCGGGATCAAAACGTTTGAAGGATGGATCGGTGTGAGATCGAGTCATTCATAGAGAGCATATAAAGTGAAAACAACCTATAAAACTAAATATTGCAGAAAAATTCTGCACTAAATAGAAAAAGTGCAGAAAATTATTGTATTTTTGTGTTTTTAAGTAAGTGTAAGTATAGACTAGTAATAGATATGCAAAGAAAAGAAAATACTATAACTATGCACAATAATCAACTCTTAAGCCTCCCCGGCAAACGGCGCCAAAAATTGATGTGTGCTAGAGGCGTCGTTAATTCCTCTAACTCACAAATCAATTTAGAGTTTAAAGAACAAAAAAAAGATTGAATTAATTAGCTATAGTAGTATAGCTAGTCAACCCAAGTCGTTTCCCAAAGAGGCTTTAGATTGTTGATCATGTATGTATAGTATATGTACGTGTTGGGATTGCATGAGAGGTAAAACAAGCAATGAAACAAGAGATATTAATAATGCAAAAAAGGATCTTGGTGTTGAGTTGTGCACAAAGTTACATTTTCCCCATCCTAAACCCACTTAGGCATTTCATCAAACACATAGAATGCAATTTACACATGCTCAAGAATTACTAAACCAAATTGACTTTAATCAAAACCAAATTAATATAATTACTCCAAGCACATGCAAACCTAATTCTCAATCAAGAATTATTCACACTCTCTAGACTAATGAGTCAATGCATTAATCAACACATAAACCCAAAAACCCCTAAACACACTTTAATCCCTTAATCAAGAAAGTAAAATGCATTCATGGCATAATCAAAATCAGCAAGCATGAATCCACACAAGCCAACTTTAATAACATTCAAAAAAACCAAGAGAGTGAGAAGCAAGAAAACAAATTGATAGTGGGTTCAAGAGAAAATGCAAATTTGGCATTCCCCCAACACCAAGAATAAGAAACTACTCACACATAACTAAATAGAACAAATGAGATAAAGAAATTAGAACTGTAACACCCTACTAGATAGCCCTTAGTGCTATAGTCATTTAGGGCCATTTCATAAGGGTTACCTCCTGTTATCATACTTATACTTGATTTTGAAATACATATACACGGAAAATACATGGGAGAATTTTTCAAAATAAATTGTTCGCGGAATATAAACATAAGGGTCTTCCGCATAATATAACGATAATATGTGACACAAGATGTAGTCTGAATAATACCTCATAAATAAATGGAAATAAGCAAACATAGTCTCCCCAAACATACAATCAGGAAAGTAAGTAGTAATAGTAGGTGTCATCTCATGAGCCTAAAACTGAGACCCATAAGACTCCACGAATACAAACCATAACTGTAAAGTAAATACCGGCTAACATTCATTCACAACACATAACATATACATTCACAACAGTATTTAAACTTAACATGTATTATCACATAATTCATCACATAACATATACATTCATCACATAATTCACATAAACATGTATTATCATCATAAACATAACATATCAACACACCATCATCCAAACAGTATTTAAACTTGCATACAATTCATAATTAAATCATATATATAATCCATACTAGTTGTATAACGCATTAGGGTACATAAAGGGTCAAAACGGTTCATTTTCGCAAAAACAGCGTTGTTGTAATCGATTACTCGGGCTGGTAATCGATTACTGTAATCGATTACGCAGCTCTGTAATCGATTAACAGAGAGCAGCGTTTTCTTGCGATTGGAAATTCAGACATCGTAATCCATTACGAACCCGTGTAATCGATTACGACGTCGTGAAACACGACTTTGGAGTTCCAAAAACACGATTTTCAATAGCCAATGGCCAAAATATGAACCCAATACATCGTCCCAATCGATAGAAAACATAGCCATATCATTAACAAACATAAAAACACTTTTAAAACGCTTCTCAATTCATAAAACCCCTTTCTTTTTCAAAATCAGTTTCATAAATCAACCCTTTCATGAACCTTAACGGGAAAAACAACGTACAACATTCAAACTTCATTAATTTACCAACAATTATGCAATTACATAACGTTTAGAATGCCTAACCCCTACCTCTTGATGACAATCCTTGTTTTTGGACGGAATCCTAGTTTCACGAACGGCCCGACTCCAACGATGACTCTTCCCGGAGAAAAGCAACCGGTAGAAACGTCCGGCTCGGTGAGAGGATCAAGAATATATAATTGTTTTCGGGATTGGGTGAGTATTTGTGGGTGTTTCTTGACGTGGAATGGCTATGGCTTTGAGAGTTCTTGAGAGAGAAAGCTATGGAGGCTCTGGGATGATGAGAGAGAGAGTGTACCTGCAAACAAGGATGGAAACTGGCGACGCATCTCGTCCTCCAATTCCCATGTGAAGTCTCCTAACCGACCTCCGCCCCAAGCCACTTTGACCAAAGGCACATCCTTCCGTCTTAACCTCTTTACGCTGCGGTCAACGATACTCATAGGGGGCAACTCAAAACACAAATCATCCCTTAGTTGTACACTTTCCGGCTCTAAGACGTGACTATGATCGGAGATGTACTTCCTCAACTAAGAAACATGGAAGACATCATGCAAGTTTGAAAGACTAGGAGGTAAGGCCACTCGGTAAGCGACTGACCCGACACGACTCAAGACCTCGAAAGGACCAAGGTACCTAGGGCTAAGCTTCCTAAATTTCATGGCTCATCCTATACATGTCGTAGGGGTAACTCGCAAAAACACGTGCTCACCTACTGAGAACTCTAAGGGTCGTCTCCTCTGATCAGCATAGCTCTTCTGGCGGCTCTGAGCCGCGAGCATCCGCTCCCTAATCCTCTTCACCTGCTCAGCCGTCTCCCTCACAAGGTCGGGTCCAAAAACACTCGCGTCACCGGGGTCATGCCAACATAGGGGTGATCTGCACTTTCTCCCATACAAAGCCTCGAAAAGCGTCATCCCTATACTCGCTTGGTAGCTGTTGTTGTAGGAGAACTCTATCAAGGACAACAACTTATCCCAACTCCTAAGACCATCCAGCACACATGCCCTCAACATGTCCTCCAGAGTCTGAATGGTCCTCTCCGACTGACCATCTGTCTGTGGGTGATATGCCGTGCTCATGCTCAACTCTGAGCCGAGAGTTTTCTGGAAGGCTCTCCAGAAATGAGACGCGAACCTCGGATCACGATCCGAGACTATCGTCTTCGGCACACCATGCAGATTCACCACCTCCCGAACATAGATCTCTGCTAACTTCTCCAGAGGGTAGGTCATCCTGATCGCCTAAAAGTGAACCGACTTGGTCAGCCGATCAACGATAACCCACACCGCGTCGTGCCCTGCCTGAGGCCTCGGCAATCCGGACACGAAGTCCATGGATACGCTCTCCCACTTCCACTCCGGCACACTCAGCGGCTGTAGCAGTCCTGGCATCCTCCTATGCTCCGCCTTCACCTTCTGACACACCAGGCACTTACTAACCCATTCTGCCACGTCTCTCTTCAGTCCCTGCTACCAAAACATCTTCCTCAAATCCTGGTACATCTTATCTATCCCAAGATGAATGGTGAAATGGCTCTTGTGAGCCTCCTCCAGGATCGCTCTCCGAAGGTCACCACTCGCAGGAACGCACACTCGCCCCTCAAACCTCCATAACCCATCTCCGTCCACTGCAAAACCTTGCAACCTCCCCTCGCAAACCGCCTTTAACACCTTTTCGAACTCCTCGTCCTCCTGCTGCGCTCTCGCTATCTCCCTCAGAAAAATGCTCGACACCTGAAGATGACTCACTCTCACACTGGTGGGGGTAAGGGTAACTCCTAGGTCCAGGTTCCTAAACTGCTCTATCAGCTGTGCCTCTCTGACCATCATGTGGGCTACGCTCACCGTCCTACGACTCAACGCGTCCGCAACCACATTCGCCTTCCCTGGATGGTAGTTCAACTCGAAATCATAATCCTTCAGGAACTCCATCCAGGGCCTCCGCCTCATGTTCAGCTCCTTCTGATCAAACAGATACCTGACACTCTTATGATCAAGGAACACCTCGAACCTAACCCCATACAGGTAATGTGTCCACATCTTCAGAGCGAACACCACTGCCGCAAGCTCCAAGTCATGAGTCGGGTAGTTAAGCTCGTGTGGTTTCAACTGCTGCGAAGCATATGCCACAACGCTGCGATGCTCAATTAGCACGCATCCCAACCCCTTCCCTGAAGCATCACAGTAAACCTCAAAGGGCTCATTGGGGTCTGGTTGTGTAAGCACTGGAGTCGAGGTTAACCTTCTCTTCAACTCCGTGAAACTACTCTCGCACTCCTCCGACCAAACGAAAGCAGCATTCTTCCTAGTAAGCTTCGTCAAGGGTAATGCTATCTGGGAGAAGTTCAAAATGAACCTACGGTAATATCCGGCTAACCCAAGGAAACTCTGAATCTCAGTCACCGTAGTAGGTCGCTCCCAGCTCATCACAGCCTCTATCTTACTAGGGTCAACGGAGATGCCTCCCTTCGACACAACGTGCCCCAAGAACTTCGCCTCCTCCATCCAAAATTCGCACTTCGACAGCTTCGCAAACAGCTTCTTCTCCTTCAGCACCTCCAGCACCACCTTCAAGTGGCCCTCATGCTCCTCTCGCGTCTTCAATAGATCAGAATATCGTCAATGAAGACAACAACGAACCTATCCAAATAGGGTATAAATGTTGGGAAATCATGCATATAGAAGCAGCGAAAAACAAAAATTTTAAATGCAATTCCCTCCCATAGACCCTTGTGAAACATCATAAATCATATTTGATTTACCTGTTGAAGCGTGGCAGCTACACGAAATGAGCTATGTCAATCCTTCCGACGCAGTAGCAGCGGCGGCCTTTAGAAGTCCACACAGAAGCTGTGGCCGTCACACGTCCACCTTGATGCTTCTCTGAGACTCTCTATGCTAGTAGTGAATTTCAGAGAAAACAAGGATTAGCTTTCTCAAAGTGAGAGTGTGTGAATTCAAAATTCTTGTGTGTGAGGCTAGGCTCATATGTGTTGCTATTTATAGCCAACACTCCACTCTCATCTCATAGAAAACTTAAACCTAGTTTGTGCATTATTGGGCCCATCTGATGTAAGCCCAATGCAATTAAATTAGTCACACTAATTTAATCTAATTAAGCATCAATTTAAAACTGCTTTAGTGTGTGACCCTATAGGTTCTCATAACGTTGGCAATATTATTAAATATTATTTAATAATATAAACAGTGAGCGGTATCTAGCAACACATCACTATTACCCAAGTTATAAGAAAGTCAACGGTTTGACATAACCTTTACGTGATCGATGTTATTGTACAATTCAATCCCTTTGTCCAAATATCTAGATTTAACACAAGCATGGAATTAGTCATCTTGTATAGTTAAATCGTTAGTTTCTTGATTACCGAGTAGACTGATAAAATTAAATGAGATTAATGTCACATTAATTCATTTCAGCACGGCCATGCATTTACACAGTCCTACTCATCAAGGGGCCCACAGATATATCTCTCGTAATGTGAGAGAGACAAATCCTATCTACGTTACTCACATCTGCATACATGATTCGCGATATATCCAATAACCGACTTTATAATTATCCTGTTACGGATAACGTTTGACGGTATTAAAACATACAGTTTCTCAAGTAGCGGATTGCAATAACTTCAAGTCGAAGGATCACATGTACCATCATCACTATGAGAATCATCTACGACATTCACGTTACGATCCATGTGATGTTCTCATGGCGGGTCAATCCAGTATACTACAATTATACCTATGTGTAGACTTGATATCACATATCCATAACCTTTGAGAAAAAGGTTATCAGTCCATACACATACTAGTCTCAATGCATTACTGTTGTCCTGTTGGTTCAGTAATACTCGACTAGGGACATTTAAGAATGGATTCTCACTATTAGGTCATGTACCTAATATTTAATATTTAAATAATTTCATTCTAAGGACTTCATAATGTTCATTAAAATAAATAAACAATTAATGAATGAAAGGCCTCATATATATATATATATATATATAAATATATAAAATAAAATGTCATAACATCATAATAAGAAAGCAATTATGATTGGCCCTCTAGGGCATACACCAACAGTCTCCCACTTGCACTAGAGCCAATCTAGCATATCCCTAATGCCTAATGATCTAGTATGCCCATCATGCTTCCGCTGAGGAAGGGGCCTGGTCAGTGGGTCAGCGATGTTATCATCAGTTGGCACTCTGCATATCTTTACATCTCCTCTATCGATAATCTCTCGTATAGGATGAAAGCGCCTGAGTATGTGTTTGGATCACTGGTGAGATCTGTGTTCCTTAGCCTATGCAATGGCTCCATTGTTGTCACAATAGAGAGCTATCGGGTCCTCAATGCACGGAACTACACCAAGTTCAGTAATGAACTTTCAGATCCAAACAATCTCTTTTGCTGCATTACTGCCAGCAACATACTCGGGCTCTGTAGTAAAATCGGCGACTGTCTCTTGCTCGGAACTCTTCCAGTCACAGTCCCGTCATTAAGACAAAACACATAACCTGATTTTGTCGGTTTTGGAAACTAGCATCAGCGTAACCCTTTACAACTAGTTCTTCCTCACCTCCATATAACAAGAATCAATCGTTAGTTCTTCTCAGGTACTTAAGGATATTCTTGATGACTGTCCAGTGACCATCACCGGGATCTGACTGGTATCTACTCGTTCTGCTCAAGGCATACGAGACATCTGGTCGTGTACATAACATAGCATACATGATAGATCCAATTGCAGAAGCATATGGAATCTTACTCATCTGATCCCTATCAGTTTGTGAAAGGGGACATTGATTCTTTGAGAGTGTCACACCATGTGACATAGGTAAGAACCCTTTCTTTGAATCATGCATGTTAAAGCGTCTCAACACTTTGTCTATGTATGTAATCTGGCTCAGGCCAAGCATTCTATTTGATCTATCTCTATAGATCCTTACACCCAATATGTAAGTGGCTTCGCCCAAGTCCTTCATTGGAAAACAATTCCCAAGCCAAGTCTTAATAGACTATAATGTGGGGATGTCATTTTCAATGAGAAGTATGTCGTCTAAATACAAGACTAGAAATGCAACTGTGCTCCCACTAACCTTCTTGTAAACACAAGGTTCATCTTCATTCTTGACGAATCCAAACTGTCTTACAGTCTCGTCAAAACGAAGATTCCAACTTATAGAAGCTTGCTTCAATCCATAGATTGATCGCTGTAACTTGCATACTTTTGCAGTATCATCGCCAATGTCAAACCCTTCGGGTTGTGTCATGTACACATCCTCAAGGAGATTTCCATTAAGGAAAGCAGTTTTGACATCCATCTTCTATACCTCATAATCATAGTATGCAGCGATAGAAAGTAAAATCCGAATGGACTTAAGCATTGCGACAGGTGAAAAAGTTTCATCATAGTCTATACCATGAGTTTGCTTGAAACCCTTTGCAACCAGTCTTGCTTTAAAATAATCACATTATCATCCATGTCAGTTTTCTTTTTGAAAACCCACTTACAACCTATGGGTTTTATCCCTTCAGGTTGATCAACCAAGGTCCACACCTGGTTAGTGTACATGGAATCCATTTCAGATTTCATGGCTTCTAGCCACTTTTCAGATTCAGGCCCAGTAATGGCCTCCTGATAGGTGACAGTCTCATCTTGATCTATGAGCAGCACATCACCCTGTTGAGTCATGAGAAATCCATATCTCTCAGGTGGGTGATGTGTTCTGTCTGACCTACGTAGTTCTTGTGTTACTTGAGCAGGTTGTTGTACCACAACGACTTGTGTACTTTGCTCTTGTTCCACCTCAGTCTCTTCTTGTGGTTGAAGTATTTCTTCAATTTCTACTTTGCTCCCACTGGTTCCAATGAATTCCTTCTCAAGGAATACACCAGTTCGTGCAACAAACACTTTGTTGTCAGATTGACTGTAGAAATAATATCCCTTAGTTTCTTTAGGATATCCCACAAAGAAGCACTTTTTAGATTTAGGTTCAAGCTTATAGAGACTTGACGTTTCACATAAGCTTCACAACCCCAAATCTTCATAACAGACACAGTGGCTCGTTTACCAGTCCACATCTCATATGGTGTCTTTTCTACCGTTTTGGTTGGAACACGGTTAAGTGTAAATGCTGCTGTTAAGACAGCATGTCCCCAGAAAGAACTTGGAAGGTTTGCATGACTCATCACTGATCGAACCATGTCTAACAATGTTCGATTTCTTCTCTCAGAAACACCATTCCATTGTGGCGTTCCAGGAGGAGTGAGTTGGGATAGTATCACACTCCCGTAGATAGTCATCAAACTCTTGACTCAAGTATTCACCTCCTCGATCTGATCGAAGAATTTTAATACTCTTTCCAAGTTGGTTTTCTACATCACTCTTGAATTCTTTGAACTTTTCAAAGGATTCCGATTTGTGTCTCATAAGATACACATATCCATATCTACTGAAATCACCAGTGAATGTGATGAAGTATTGAAAACCACCTCTGCCTAAGGTACTGATGGGTCCACATACATCGGTATGTATAAGGCCCAAAAAGCTCAGTGGCCCTTTCACCCTTTTGAGTGAATGGTGCCTTAGTCATTTTTCCCAATAAACAAGATTCACATGTCTCATATGATTCATAATCAAATGAGTCCAATAATCCATCCTTATGGAGTTTTGAAATGCGCTTCTCATTTACATGGCCTAAACGACAATGCCAAAGGTAAGAAGGGTTCAATTCACTTGGTTTGAACCTCTTGGTATTAATGTTATAGATAGGCTTTTCGAGATCAAGTATATAAAGTCCATTAAACATAGGTGCACTACCATAAAACACATCATCATAATAAATGGAACAACATTTGTTCTTAATTATAAAACTAAAACCAAGTTCATCCAAACTGGAAATAGAAATGATGTTTTTGCTAATGGAAGGTACGAAATAACAGTTCTCTAACTGAATTACAAGCCCAGTGGGAAAAGTCAAATCATAAGATCCTACAGCTAATGCAGCAACTCTTGCTCCATTTCCAACTCGTAGGTCGACTTCACCCTTCATCAATGATCTACTCTCATTTAGCACCTATTTATTTGTACAAATATGAGAACCACATCCAGTATCTAATAACCATGATGCAGAAGTAGATAAATTGACTTCTATAACAAATATACCTGAAGCGGAAGTCTCACTTCCTTTGTTCTTCTTGCATTCTTCTAGGTATTTTGCACAGTTCCTCTTCCAATGTCCGGTCCCACCGCAATGGAAGCAGGTGCCCTCTTTAGACACACCACCCTTAGGCTTCAAGGCTTTCGACTTGGGCTTTTCATTGCCCTTGCCCTTTGCCTTGCCTTTGCCCTTGGGCTTGTTGCCTTGCTTCTGTTTGCCCTTTCCGCCTTGAACCATCAAGATGGTCTTGCCTTTGCCTTTATTTATATTCTGCTCAGCTGTTCTCAACATGCTCAGCAATTCAGGCAAGGTCTTATTAAAGTCACTCATGTTATAGTTCATGACGAACTGTCCATATGACTCAGGCAATGACTGCAAGATCAGGTCAGTGGCCAACTCTTGTCCCAGAGGGAAGCCCAACCTTTCAAGGTTCTCAATCTATCCAATCATTTGGAGCACATGAGCACCCACAGGACTTCCTTCTGACATCTTGCAGCTGAAAAGAGCTTTGGAAGCTTCAAACCTCTCCTGCCTTGCTTGCCCTTGATAGAGTTGCTTGAGGTGTACGATCATATCGTACGCCTCCATGCTCTCATGATGTTTCTGCAACTCAGGGTCATGGTAGCAAGCATGAGACAGCAAACATCTAAGGCATCATCCTGATGCTTCTTATAAGCATCCTTGTCAGCCCTATAAGCAGTTGCAGTTGGTGCCTCCTTAGGAATAGGTCCTTCGAGGACATAAAATTTCTTTTCATGGTTGAGGACAATCCTCAAGTTTCTGTACCAGTCCAGAAAATTCGTTCCAGACAACTTATCCTTCTCAAGGATAGATCGCAGTGACAGGTTAGTTGATGCGTGTGATGCTATAGTAAACTACAGAAAGAAAATATGCAAAGTGAGTATCATGACATATATATAATATTTAATTAGGTCTTTAATTAAATATTTCTCCCACTATTTTACTAAAACTAATGACCCTCTACATTGATTCGTAAAATTTTCCTTTGGAATATTTTATAGTGGGCCAAGATCCATATTTCATCTAGCTTTAAGTCAACTTTGGTTGATCGCTTAAAGTTTCAACTGTTTAGGTAGGAAACTCTTTCCAATTGTATCTTATACAACTCTTGGATAGTTGGGTGAATAACATCTTATTCTAATTCATCTTATGAATTAAAGTCCAACTTTTCATTGCCTCTAAGCCTCTCAATCTTATTGAATCTCACTTAGTTAAGTCAAACCCAATGGTTGACAGTCGGACATTACTTGCTTGTCCTATCGCGCCTTACTGCTATAGATAAGAGTGCCCTGCTTTGGTAGACCCACACTACATCGATAACAGTCTTGACGAGTGCCAGACATTGAAAGGCTATCATGACTTAATATTTTATAATGAGGGGTTTTCATAAATAGATATGACCATATAATGTTAAACCATTTAACATATATAATTCATACATGTATCTCATACATATATATATATAACATGTAAATGCAACATACATGTAATAATAGAATAAAACAAATAAAGCATATGAGAACTTATATACATGCATCCCATGACATGATCAAAGAAATACTTTATATCATTTTAATCAATCACAAACGCGCGCTCAGAATAGATAGAACATGATTTCTTATTAATTAAAAGATTTCAAATTCGAAATAAGATATTCCATATATATAGGTGTTCTGTTTTAATCAATCTTATTAATTAAAAGATTTCAAATTTGAAATAAGATATTCCATATATATAGGTGTTCTGTTTTAATCAATCTCATTAATTAAAAGATTTCAAATTTGAAATAAGATACTCCATATATATAGCTGTTCTGTTTTTAATTAATCTCATTAATTAAAATATTTCAAAATTTGAAATATAGACATTCCACATATATAGGTGTTCTGTTTTTAATCAATCTCATTAATTAAAATATTTCAAAATTTGAAATGTAGATATTCCACATATATAGGTGTTCTGTTTTTAATTAATCTCATTAATTAAAATATTTCAAAATTTGAAATATAGATATTCCACATATATAGGTGTTCTGTTTTTAATTAATCTCATTAACTAAAATATTTCAAAATTTGAAATATAGACATTCCACATATATAGGTATTCTATTTTTTAATCAATCTCATTAATTAAAATACTTCAAAATTTGAAATATAGACATACATATTGTATCAGCCATTTACATGAATGAATATATATATATATATATATATATATATATATATGCGCTGAAGAAGTGGGAAGCATTGATCACGTAACTTGGAGTCACGTAACTTCCAAGAATCACGTAACTTGCAGCTCTACTATATACATACATTATATATATATAGCCGCTGAAGTTTAGAAACTTCCTGACCGTGACTCCTATTTTAATTGATACAATATTTTCAAAATTCAAAATAACCATACTTCAAAATCGAATTATCTTATATGGAAACAAGAATTTCAAAATACAAGAAAAGCCAATCTTAGCCATTCTTGGCAAGATTTCGAAAAAGAAATAAATTTTGAAATTTGAGATAGCCATATGGATTCGAAAATACTAATTCATCATCATGAAAATAGTCATATGGATTTCAAAAATTCTAATTCATCATCAAGAATTCAAAATTTTTGAAACTAAAGATTGAACACATATGAATTCAACTCTTGAATCTATGTGTCTCACATGTTTATGAAAATCAATTTTATACAAGAGTGTTTCTTAAACCACATATATCAAAATCGAATTTTGACAAAAACACATCAATATATAAAATGTGTTATAGAGTTATCTCATAACACTAGCAACATAAACATGTTTTTAAGAATCCTTATCGGCAAAGAAACAAAATCATGTTATCACATAACATATAAAATTCAAGGTTATCATATAATCATATGAACAAAACACATTCATACAAGAAAATCAAAACCGTGTTTATCCCATAAACAAAAAGAAAAACATAACAAAACCGTATTTATCATATAAATTACAGGTAATGCCATCAAACAGAAGTACGTTTTCACAAGTGGCTCTATTACCACTATTGGAAAATCATGCATATAGAAGCAGCGAAAAACAAAAATTTTAAATGCAATTCCCTCCCATAGACCCTTGTGAAACATCATAAATCATATTTGATTTACCTGTTGAAGCGTGGCAGCTACACGAAATGAGCTATGTCAATCCTTCCGACGCAGTAGCAGCGGTGGCCTTTAGAAGTCCACACAGCAGCTGTGGCCGTCACATGTCCACCTTGATGCTTCTCTGAGACTCTCTATGCTAGTAGTGAATTTCAGAGAAAACAAGGATTAGCTTTCTCAGAGTGAGAGTGTGTGAATTCAAAATTCTTGTGTGTGAGGCTAGGCTCATATGTGTTGCTATTTATAGCCAACACTCCACTCTCATCTCATAGAAAACTTAAACCTAGTTTGTGCCTTATTGGGCCCATCTGATGTAAGCCCAATGCAATTAAATTAGTCACACTAATTTAATCTAATTAAGCATCAATTTAAAACTGCTTTAGTGTGTGACCCTATAGGTTCTCATAACGTTGGCAATATTATTAAATATTATTTAATAATATAAACAGTGAGCGGTATCTAGCAACACATCACTGTTACCCAAGTTATAAGAAAGTCAACGGTTTGACATAACCTTTACGTGATCGATGTTATTGTACAATTCAATCCCTTTGTCCAAATATCTAGATTTAACACAAGCATGGAATTAGTCATCTTGTATAGTTAAATCGTTAGTTTCTTGATTACCGAATAGACTGATAAAATTAAATGAGATTAATGTCACACATTAATTCATTTCAGCACGGCCATGCATTTACACAGTCCTACTCATCAAGGGGCCCACAGATATATCTCTCGTAATGTGAGAGGGACAAATCATATCTACGTTACTCACATCTGCATACATGATTCGCGATATATCCAATAACCGACTTTATAATTATCCTGTTACGGATAACGTTTGACGGTATTAAAACATACAGTTTCT
This sequence comes from Aeschynomene evenia, assembly GCA_013621005.1. NCBI lineage: Eukaryota > Viridiplantae > Streptophyta > Magnoliopsida > Fabales > Fabaceae > Aeschynomene > Aeschynomene evenia. Next base: position 141,209 of record RYYW01000039.1, on the reverse strand, counting down.
CATGTAGCGGATTGCAATAACTTCAAGTCGAAGGATCACTTGTACCATCATCACTATGAGAATCATCTATGACATTCACGTTACGATCCATGTGATGTTCTCATGGCGGGTCAATCCAGTATACTACAATTATACCTATGTGTAGACTTGATATCACATATCCATAACCTGTGAGAAAAAGGTTATCAGTCCATACACATACTAGTCTCAATGCATTACTGTTGTCCTGTTGGTTCAGTAATACTCGACTAGGGACATTTAAGAATGGATTCTCACTATTAGGTCATGTACCTAATATTTAATATTTAAATAATTCCATTCTAAGGACTTCATAATGTTCATTAAAATAAATAAACAATTAATGAATGAAATGCCTCATATATATATATATAAATATATAAAATAAAATGTCATAACATCATAATAAGAACGCAATTATGATTGGCCCTCTAGGGCATACACCAACACTAAAGATCCTGTTCATGTAATCCATGAACACCGCAGGAGCATTGGTCAGTCCAAAGGACATGACCGTGAACTCGTAGTGACCATAACGAGTCCTGAAAGTCGTCTTTGGGATATCCTCGTCCCTCACACGAATCTGATGGTACCCCGACCTCAAGTCTATCTTCGAAAACACCTGGGCACCTCTCAGCTGGTCCATCAAATCGTCTATCCTAGGCAGCGGGTACTTGTTCTTGATGGTCACTTTGTTCAGCTGCCTGTAGTCTATGCACAACCTCATGCTCCCGTCCTTCTTCTTCACAAATAACACCGGCGCTCCCCAAGGTGACACACTGGGTCTAACAAATCGCTTCTCCAACAGCTCCTCCAATTGAGTCTTATGCTCCGCCAACTCTCCGGGGGCCATCCTATAGGGTGCTACGGATATGGGTCCCGTCCCGTGTACTAGGTCTATGGCAAACTCAACCTCTCTGGCTGGGGGAAACTCGGGTATGTCCTCAGGGAAAACCTCTGGGTAATCTCTCACTACAGGAAGCTCACTCAACACCTGACCCTTAACAACCTCACTAGCGGCGAGAAACATGTAAGCATCACTCGTAACCCCACAACAATTAAGCCTAATGTCACTAACATACAGCTCTACGGATGTGACTAATGCAGAAGGAATAGAAGGAAATATTACAGACTTTGCATGGCAATTAAGCAAGACTCGATTGGCAGACAACCAATCCATGCCTAAGATAATGCCTAGACCTGTCATGGGCAAGCAGATGAGATCAAAGATGAATGCTCTATTATCTATATGAAACCTACATCTCATGCAAACTAAACATGTCCTAAGGGGTGCAGCTGTAGGGGTAGATACTAGAAGGTCATAAGGTAACTCTGACATATGAAACTTAGGCTCCTAGCATGATCATGTGATATGAATGAATGCGTGGCACCGGAATCGTAAAGTACAACTAAGGATTTTCCAGAAATCAAACACATACCCAGAATGAGATCGTCTGACCGCTCTGCGCCCTCCGCTGTGACCGTGAAAACCCTGCCTTGGTGCTGTGGCCTGTGAGAGGAAGAAGGCCGAGATCCTCCAGCTGGGCACTCCCTAGCATAGTGGCCCGGTACGCCACATCGGAAGCACACACTCTGACCAGCTCTGCACTGACCGCCATGAGGTTTGCCACAAGTGGCACATGGAGGTGGAGCGAGCAGTGCTCTAGGCACCGCTGCTGGCTGTTGCTGCTGCTGCGGCCTCAGCTGCTGTAGTGGGCGAGGCTGAGGCTGAGGCTTACGGGGATGTCCGTAAGGCTGGAAGCGAGCAGGGCGGTTAGATTGCTGTGACGCCTGCCCTTCCCGGGAACCTCAACCCGAGAGGAGCCCTGGCGGCTCGTCTCCTCCACTATCTTGCACGTGTCCACCATCTCGCTGTAGTCCTTTATCTTCATGTGCTTCACCATCCTCATGATGTTCTGGTTCAGCCCGGAGCAGTATTTCATGCACTTCCAAGTCTGCTTGGGGTTCTCCTGGAAGATCTCCGAGAACCTGATGAGCTCCTCGAACTTGGCAGTGTACTCTGGTATGGTCATGGTGCCCTGGCGAAGGCTCAGAAACTTCAGCTCCTTGTCCTGACGGACTGACTCAGGAAAATACTTCTCATAGAACATGTCCCATGTGATAGGAATACCCGCCGCATCAGAAGCGCGACGAGCGTCAGCCCACCAGGAGCGTGCCTTCATCTGAAGCATGAAGGTAGCCAGCTGTGTCTTCTGGACCTCTTTGCATGAAACTACCATGAAGATGTCCTCAATTCCCCTCAACCAATTCTCGGCCTCAGAAGGATTGGTAGTGCCGTGAAAGGGAGAAGGGTTAGCCCTCCTGAAGTCAGCAATGTAGGTGTGGCCTGTACCGTTACCCGCAGGTAGCGGCGCTGCGCGCTGCTGCTGAGTCATGTGGTCCACCATGCGATTCATGGCCCTAGCCATCTCCATGAACGCCTCAGCTGAAACCCCATTATCTTGCCCGTTCGTCTCAGGGTGCTCCGTCTCTGAATCGTCCCTAATACGCCTGTGAGGTGCCATGTCCCTGTGCACACAAACAAGAAATATCGAGTTGATCAGGCTCCACATTACAGTTATGTATGCACAGGTACAATGACAGCCAAACAGTACGTTCACACACCTCAACACTAACTAAGACACATAAGAGGTATGCGCGTGATAACTAACGTGACATGCAACAAAAGCATAACAGGTCCATTACCCCAAGCCTTGTAAGGAAGGACCCGCTCTGATACCAAAATGTAACACCCTACTAGATAGCCCTTAGTGCTATAGTCATTTAGGGCCATTTCATAAGGGTTACCTCCTGTTATCATACTTATACTTGATTTTGAAATACATATACGCGAAAAATACATGGGAGAATTTTTCAAAATAAATCGTTCGCGGAATATAAACATAAGGGCCTTGCGCATTATATAACGATAATATGTGACACAAGATGTAGTCTGAATAATACCTCATAAATAAATGGAAATAAACAAACATAGTCTCCCCAAACATACAATTAGGAAAGTAAGTAGTAATAGTAGGTGTCATCTCATGAGCCTAAAACTGAGACCCATAAGACTCCACGAATACAAACCATAACTGTAAAGTAAATACCGGCTAACATATGTCCGGACTCAAAGTAAATACAATTAAATGCTAACATATGAAATAAACATTATCCATAACGTAATAACGGGAACTGATAAGTCTATAAATAAATAAACTGCATAAAACTAAAGCTGCGCGGGATCCTCATCCACTCCTGGGTCCGGCTGAATCTCATCATCTAAAATGGGGGGAAAACATGGGGTGAGTACTGGGAAGTAACTCAGTAGGGGAGCTACTCCGGGTTTATTAATAAAATCGGTGTAACATGAATGGATTCAATTTCAGTTATAAGTTCTAAAATCATCTTTCCCGGAACGACTTACCTAAGTGCCTCTTGTTCATTTTACATCATACATACATTATACATAATTATATCCTTCGTGTGTGTACTCTACGTGCCATCTAGTCATATAGGGAAAACTTAATCAAATATCATGCTATGTTCTCTGACACTTTACTGGACTGTAACTCATTATCACTTTATCACTCACTATGTCTTATGGCCTATCCACCCTCCTGTAACCTCCGCTGCACCGACCCCTAGGCATGAGCTCATCCTAACCAAATGAGGAAAAGGGGGATATTCACCAACTGCAAGTGAAGGACCTGTAGCGCCGAGGATGCCAACCCCCTCCTACAGTCTCACAATCACAAGCCGAAGGCTACTAATTATCTTTGCGCCACCCAGTGACGTCTTTATTAACCACGCGCCACCCAGTGACGTCTCAGTTCACAACACATAACATATACATTCATCACATAATTCACATAAACATGTATTATCATCATAAACATAACATATCAACACACCATCATCCAAACAACATTTAAACTTGCATACAATTCATAATTAAATCATATATATCATCCATACTAGTTGTAGAACGCATTAGGGTACATAAAGGGTCAAAACGGTTCATTTTCGCAAAAACAGCGTTGTTGTAATCGATTACTCGGGCTGGTAATCGATTACTGTAATCGATTACACGAACTGGTAATCGATTACTGTAATCGATTACGCAGCTCTATAATCGATTAACAGAGAGCAGCGTTTTCTCGCGATTGGAAATTCAGACATCGTAATCGATTACGAACCCGTGTAATCGATTTTGACGTCGTGAAACACGACTTTGGAGTTCCAAAAACACAATTTTCAATAGCCAATGGCCAAAATATGAACCCAACATCGTCCCAATCGATAGAAAACATAGCCATATCATTAACAAACATAAAAACACTTTTAAAACGCTTCTCAATTCATAAAACCCCTTTCTTTTTCAAAATCAGTTTCATAAATCAACCCTTTCATGAACCCTAACGGGAAAAACAACGTACAACATTCAAACTTCATTAATTTACCAACAATTATGCAATTACATAACGTTTAGAATGCCTAACCCCTACCTCTTGATGACAATCCTTGTTTTTATACGGAATCCTAGTTTCACAAACGGCCCGACTCCAACGATGACCCTTCCCGGAGAAAATCAACCGGTAGAAATGTCCGGCTCGGTGAGAGGATCAAGAATATATAATTGTTTTCGGGATTGGGTGAGTATTTGTGGGTGTTTCTTGACGTGGAATGGCTATGGCTTTGAGAGTTCTTGAGAGAGAAAGCTATGGAGGCTCTGGGATGATGAGAGAGAGTGTTTCTGACCAAATGGGGTGGAAATTATGGTTTACTTTCATATATAATGAGCTAATAGGGTTTAAGAGTCATCGTGGGGCCCGCCCGTCACTTAAAACTTCCGAATACTCATTCTGCGCGCTGTGTAATCGATTACATTGGACTTGTAATCGATTACAGGCCTTCGAAAAAGCCCAAATCTGAAACTTGACCTGCTGTAATCGATTACCAAGGAGCTGTAATCGATTACTGGGCGTGAAAAACGCCCCAAAACACTTCTAAAGTGTCCCAACTCACATACTAACATTCATACACCTATAATAACTTAATGTAACATCAAAGCACACATAAATACTCATAAAAACACATAACATAGATATTTTAAACTGGGGAAAACATGCTCACTAAATCCAATTAAGTTCCAATTAAAGTCCATTACCCTTAATTTCCTTTAATTAGGACCTAATAAAGATCGGGGTGTTACAAGAACCATAATCATGCTGGAAAATGAAAATGAAATTATATTGAGACTTGGAGAATAGTAGAACAAAGTAGAAGAGTGCAAGAACAAAAATGGAAAAACCTAGAGAGAAGGTGGAGCTTCTCTCTCTAAAAACCCTAACATAATTTGGAAATAAACTAGAATGATGTAAAAGTGTGTCAGCCCAATCAGATAAAGGGATTTAATTACAAAAAAGGGGGTAGGGACTAAGTTGCAAAATAGTATAAAATTCTGGTGCTGTCACGCCTTGGTCGCTAGCGACCACAGAAAGCATAATGCTCGTCGCTAGCGACCAGTATTAGTAAATGCTCAATTTGCTGCAAAATTCTCTGGTTCCCCGTTTTGCTCGCTCCAACGCTCGCGCTTCTCCAGATGCTCCCGAGACTTGAAGTAGCTCCAGCCTAGGTCTCTGAAATACCAAAGCACTACCCAAACGTGCATCAAAAGATAACAAGACTAAAGTCTACTCAAAGCCTCAAAAAGTAATGAAATTCCACATCAACCACCAAAATGCAAAATATGCAATAACAATGCAAACAACTACAATTAACACACTTAAGGAATGCAAGATGTACATATAAGTGCAGAGAATGCTCATAATTTCGCATCCTATCATCCTTTTATGAACCATAATGGGAAAAACGAACAACAACAATAATTTCAACAAACACATATCATTATGCATGAAAATACAGTGAATATAGAATGTCTAGAACCCCTACCTCTCGTAGACCTCCTAAGCTATGCGTAGAGAAACCGCTTTCCTTCTCACTTTCTCTATAGCCCCACGAACGGTACAAAGATGGCTTATTTCAAAAAAGCAAACGGTAGAAGTGTTCTATGTGGTGAGATGATTAAGAATATGTGATTTGTTTTGTGATTGGGTGAGAATTGATATGGGTTTAGGGTTGTGGAAGGGCTATGGTTTTCATTACATTGAGAGAGATAGAAAGAATGGAGGCACAAGGATTGATGGAGGCTGCCAAGAGTGTTTTGGAAGATGGAAATTAGGTTTTCTGAGTGGAGGCTGGGGTAGGTATTATATAGAGGTGTTATGGGCCCACACGTGATTTAAAAACGCACTAAACACTCTAATTGCGCAGTCTGTAATTGATTACACGAATTTGTAATCGATTATAGTCTTTTAAAATGCACAGATTCGAAAATTTGTGCAGTGTAATCGATTACCAGCCCATGGTAATAGATTACTAGGCTGTAAAATTGCCCCAAAACACTTCTAAAACGTCCCAACTCGTGCCATAGTCATACATACGTCATTCCTACCCTCTTGCATCATTAAAACATTAAATATAACATATAATTACATACGAATCAAACACATACAACACATAAAGGTTATCAAGGAGAAACTTATTCACTCAAACTTAATTAAATTCTAACTAAGGTCAATTACTCTTAATCTCACTTAATTAGAACTTAATAAAAGTCGGGGTGTTACATTTCTCCCCCCTTAAAAGAATTTTGTCCCGAAATTTGTACCTGTAAACATGTGTGGAAAATGGCGACGCTTCTCGTCCTCCAATTCCCAGGTGAAGTCTTCTAACCGACCTCCGCCCCAAGCCACTTTGACCGAAGGCACTTCCTTACTTCTTAATCTCTTGACGTCGTGGTCAACGATCCTCATAGGAGGCAACACTACAACATTTTTGGTCTAAGACAACACTTATTTAAAATAACGCCTAAAAAGCGTTGTCTATTCTATGTATAGGCAACACTTTTGCATAATTAATGTTTTGGCAACACTTTCTAAGGCAACGCTTAAAAATCGTATTCTTAAGTATAAACAACAACACTTTTAAAATATTGCAACAAAATTGATAAATGATAACACTTTATTTAAAAATAGTTACACTTCTAACCATTCTCTTATAAAAAATAAAAGACAACAATTAAAAGGGTTGCCTTATATTAAACCCAAAAAATTAAAATAACATTATTCATCACTAGCGCCAAGTAAAATTTTAGTTTTCCCACTAAGGGCTTGTTTGGATGTGATTCTAGAAAAAGATCTTTTTTTAATTGATCTTTTTAATTAAGATCTTTTAAAGAAGTGGAAGTAATTTTACGTTTGGATACAAAATTAATTTATATTTGGATGTAATATAAAAAGATCTTTATTTAACCGTAAATGTAACATCCCAATTTATTAAGTATGTCATGGACATAATTAACAAATTGCAATGTTACATAACACCCAAAAACCCCATGTTATTTTTTTTTTTGAAACATATATATAAAAATATATTTTCGCAAACCCCTGTATATAATAAATCGGTATCGAGACTCGAAGTCATGACCAATCAGATTAGTAGCACGACTAGATAACCTGGATAAACGTCTAGAATATCAATAGGAAATGCCAAGATGTAAATAAGTCCCATACAAAAAATGGCCATAATATTAATATATAACATATGCTTCAGAGGGAAATGTAGCAGAGTTCAAGTGTATCAAGTGAAAGTGTATGTGTGCACGAGAAGGGGGGTTGAATCGTGCAAGTTTTAAAAATTGCTTCTTAAAACTTTTACTTAGAAAGTTGTTTTTACTCAGAAGGTAGGATTAAGAGTTTGCAGCGGAAAATGCTTTCTGAGAAGATTAAGTTTCTGAGAACTTAGTCTTTCTGAGAAAGTTCCTTTCTGAGGAATTTTAAGAAAATGACTTAAGGTTTGAGTTTCTTAAAAGCTTTCTGATTTTGATCAATAAGGTTTTCACGAGACCTCTTAATTAGAATCGTGGTAGAGTTTTTCTCAAAGATTTATGCAAGTAAAGAGCAAGGGAGAAAAGCTTAACACAAAGAATTTTATACTGGTTCGGTTATAACCAACCTACTCCAGTCCTCAACCTTCAGTTGAGAGTTCTTAGATATTCTTCTTAAAGTGCCTTCCCAGACAACAATGCCTTTATCACGTAAAGGACTTCCACCACTTCACAACCCGAAGTGGATTTCCTTGCCTCCAACACTAGAGGACTTCCTTGCCTTAAACACTTAAGGACTTCCTTGCCTCACAGCCGAGGACTTCCTTGCCTTAAACACTTAAGGACTTTGAACTTTGCCTCAAACACCAGAGGACTTAAACCTGCCTTCACACAAAGAAGGACTTAGCGTTTTTAGGAAAGTTGTTTTTGCTTCGAAAACTAACTACTAAGATTAAGTTACAAACTTAATTTGACCCTTAGTAGACTTCTAGATTTAACTTACAAATGTAAGAATTTACACCAATTCAGAACTAGAAGATTTTGCAAAGTAAGAAGAACAATTTCGTAAAAATTGTCTTTCTTAGAAAGTTCTAAGTTTTCGCAAAATGATTTTCAATTCAACAGAGTTTTTGCACGTTTAATCAAGTGTTTTTAGCGCAAGAGTTTCGTCACATTTCTCTGGAATTGAACTCATATATATAGGCATCAAAGATCCACGAAATTAGAAGCTTTCACTTTGCTTATGTGGCTGTGTCCTTTTTCAGAACGGCTCCCTGCTACAGTCAGCGCGAAATGAGGAACTTTTCAGAACTGCACAGTGCGCGTGTTCCCACTTCCTTGGTTAGTTGTAGCGAGCTTTCTGAGACTGCTTGCGCTCCCTTGAGTCCAGACACTTGGTTGCTTCTGAGTCCAACTTTCTGAGAGTTGTACGGACTTCTGAGGCGAACCTTCTGAGAGAAGACCCTTCTGAGAACTGCTAGTCGCAAGGTCTTCTGAGACCCTTCTGAGGCGACAGTTTTCCTTCCTCAGAAACATGTTTTCACCTTCTGCGCTTCTGAGACATCCTTTCTGATATCTTTTGGCGCTATGTTTTTATTAATTGATCTCGAGGCTACTTGATGTTTTGTCTTGGTCTTTGCTCATGGTATTGCAATAATTTAAAGCTTTCTGAGACACTTAGCGCACATATTAGCAAAACCTTAAGTAAAATTTTTATACTTATGGCTTACCTTGTTATCATTAAAACTTTCATAACTCTAACAGAATTATGCCTAATTCTCTCAGAAGGGTTCTGGAGCTTACAATCTCCCCCTTTTTGATGATAACAACTTAAGTCTTAAGATAATAATTTTGCTTAAGTTCAGAAGTGTTTCTGAGTAAGTTCACAACTTATTCAGAGTGCACTTTTGCTTTCTTAGAAACTAACTTAGCTTTCTGAGAGAAGGCTTCGTTATTTTCTTAGAAGGTTGTGATAATCAACAGTTAAAGTATGCAATGTATGATCACTGTTTGAGATTATCAATTACATAGCGTGTATTTCATGATGAATATACGTATGAAATTCAGAAATACCAGGCTAGGTAAATCATGAGATGCCAAATAATAAAAGATAATCATAAAATTAAGTAAAGCATGAGATGCCAAAATAATGATTTTTCATTAATGGTAATGGTTTTGTAGAGATACAAAATATTTGGCTCCCCCTAAGTTGTTGCTCCCCCTAAGTCGTTGCTCCCCCTAAGTCCTAGCCTAGTGTTTACGTATAGCCAATGTACAAAAAATTTTATCATTTATCTACTCCCCCTTTGTTATATCAAAAAGGGTGGCTAAGACATAAACGCCATCATTGACTTAGAACTACTGTCTTCTGGCAATGTAGCGTAGCAGCTGGCATATCTCCATGAGAATCTCGCTCTGAGTCGCATGCTGAGCGCATTCTGGAGGTAGTTCAGAGGAAGTGGAAGGCTGTTGAGAAGATGAGGGTTGAGATGGAGGAGGGCGAGAGACTTCAGCCTCAAGAACCTCATCGATGATATCCCTCTGTTGATATACAGGAAGTTCTTCTTCTTGGACAGCTTTGTCTTCAATAGCAGCGAGTTCAATAGAAGGCTGCCTCTGAGTGTCCTCAGAAACTAGAGCAAGGTCTAGATCAGAAGGTTGCCGAGCTGATGGTTGCTCCATAGCACCAGAAGTCTGAGCATCTTCGGAGAGGTTGAAAGTTGAGATCTGGCTATGTATGGCTTCAATGCACTTCAACTTCTCAGTTCGACCAAAGAAGGGCCGAAATTGCACAGAGGGTGGTGTGACTACCATTCTTCCCAGCTGGAAGCCAGGACTAATCATCGAGTCCGTAATTGAGAAGGTAGGACCCTGTTGATTGAAGGATGAAGGAGGAACTTCTGTTAGATCTAGAGGAGGAACCTCTGGTTCCTTCTGAGAGTCCTTCTCAGATAGAGTTCCTTCTAAGGAACTGTGGGCAACAAATGCCTCAACTGCTGCTACTCCGGCAGCCATGATAGCGTCAGCGCCTACCTCTGAGCTGAGCCCAGTGCTGGTGGTCCTTGGCACTACTTCATGTGTTGAGACATGAGTTTCCTCATGTTCCTGAGGGATCTCAGAAGAGAGGGGACCAACCTCAGAAGTTGGTTCACGTAAGGCTTCCTCATGTTGTAGTTGTTGTTGTGGTTGCATCTGAGCAGCTTCTGGAGTCTCAGAAGGTTGATCCAGTTCCTTCTGGACGTCAAGCATCGTCTGAGCCAATGTCTCAGCATTCACAGTAGAAACTTCAGTTGTGGTTGCCTCAGAAAGTTCCACCATAGAAACCTCAGAGGGCTTCTTCTGGGGCTCTTTCTTGGAGCTTCCAGCATCTGGAGTGCGATGCTCAATGCGAAAGCTTGCCGCATCTTCTTCCTCGGAAGAAGAATCAGCAACATTTTCTCCATGCCCCTGAATGTCTTCTCTGGTAGGGGAGACATTCCCAGAGGGGGAGGAGTGATGAGAAGCTTCTGCTTCTTCTTCAACAGCAGCAGCAGTAGCAGTAGCGGTGGTGGCGGCAGTAGCAGCAACTGCTACAATTTCTTTACCCGTCAGCTTCGGCGGGCTCTGTTTCTTAGTGGTTTTTATCCCCACTCCTTTGTGAGTCTTTCCCTGATAATTCAAGGAATGCAGGAGTTTAGTTTTAAATTTGGTGGGTTTAAAACCAGCAACAGAATCAGAAACAGGAATTGAAGTAGAAGAAGATTTAAGAAAGGAAGGTGGAGTTTTAGAGTAAGCTTTTACCAAACGACCACGTTTCTTTTTCCCTTCTGGTGGCACGTTTGGGACTTGGAGAGTTGGAGGTGCTTTCCTCTTTCTGGTCAGGAGTTGCTCAGAAGTTGTTTCTTCTGAGTCTTCAGCAGCCTCAACAACCTCAGGTTTCTTCTGAGGAGTCTTCTGAGCTTCCTCAGAAGCCATACTCCTGGTCACCCTTGTTGGAGAAGGATGAGTCACCTTTTGCTTCTTCTTCTTCTTTTCTAAAGGATCGGAAACCTTTTCCTTTCCTTTTTCAGCCTTAGAGGGCTGGTTGGGACCAGCAGCTCCCTTAGAAGGCTTTGCTTCCTCCTTCTTCTTAGGTGCCCCCGTCTCTGGTACCTTCTTCTTCTTGATGTTGTTGAAGGTGACCATGGTGAATTTGCTGTGGTTGAAGAAATATTCATAGTCTTCAAGGGGGAAAGAGAAGTGATGTAAGATCTTGGTCAAAAGACTCCCATAGGGTAGACTTGTAAGCGCTCTTTTAGGATGTGCTTGGTGCATCATGTAGTTTAGCACCATCCTCCCAAAATCAATCCTCTCTTTCTTCAGCAGATGATAGAGTAGACATGCGTCCATGGTGGTGACATTCCCCATGTCTCCAATCCGAGGGAGAAAGGTATGCTGGATAACTGAGAAGATGATTCTGGCCTCTTGTGTAAGATGAGGCACCTTTACGCCCTTGAGTGGTAGACTGTTGCTTCCAGAAAGAAGTGTCACCACTTCTTCTTCTGAGTCATCAACCCCCTTGACCCATTCTGGGTCGTCGGCGATGACTGCACCTCCATTCAAGGTCTTGAAAATTTTGTTGATGTTAGAGGAGGAGAAGCGGATTGGCTGATCAGCAATCGTGCTCTTGACCCCTTTGTTGGTGAACCTTTCTATTTGCGAATAGAATGCTCTCACCACATTTGGGTAGCACACGTCCTCGGAGCTCATCATGGCTGGCCATCCAGGTTGCTTGAGGAAAGTGAGTTGAAGTTCATCCACTTGATTGTATACGTTGAGAGGTAGTACCCTTCCCATAGCAAGATTTCTTGGAAGATAAGTCTTGTGGAATAGGGACTGCATCTCCTCATTGTCGTAGAGAATATCTTCGGATACTTCATTGAGGTTGTTTCTCATTAAGCCCTTAATCTCTCCAGTGAAGGCCATTTGGAAGAAGGGTTTAAGTTTGAGAAGAAGTGAGAGGAGATAGAGAAGAACAAGAGAGAGAGATAGCAGAGAGAGAGCGAGAACAGATGAAGATTGGAAAGCGAGGAGAGGATTTGGCAGAGTTTTGGTAAGTTTTAAGTGCAAAGTGCTCAAATGAAACAATGCCATGAGTATTTATAGAAATGGATTGTAACTAGCCGTTTCTGACACTTATCCAAAAGTTACCGTTGGTAACTTGTTTCTCGGAAGGTACCTTTCTGAGAGAAGTGGTCCTTCTGAGAAACCCTCCTTCTGAGAAATGTTTCAGAAGATCTCCTTTCTGAGGGATGAGTCTTCTGAGAACAAATTTTTTCAGATAGAGTTTTTCTGTGTTTTCCTACTTCTAGCTCAGAAGCTTAGTTCTATTGTTTGTCTGAGAGTCTAAACTAGGACTAAGGGGGGTTTCTAGGAAAGAGTTTTTAATTTCAAAGTTCTTAGAAACGTCTTAGATTAAGAAGTCCTTTCAGAACATTGAAACGATCCTCGGGTAAAGGCTTTGTAAATATATCTGAGATTTGATCCTCAGTATTCACAAATTTGAGTTCAATGTCGCCTTTTTGCACATGATCCCGAATAAAATGATGTTTTATATCAATGTGCTTGGATCGAGAATGCTGAATAGGATTCTTAGCTAAGTTGATAGCACTTGTATTATCACAAAGGATAGGAATTTTGGTGTACCTTAATTGATAATCAAGTAGCTGATTCTTAATCCATAGCATCTGAGAACAGCAGTTCGCAGCAGACACATATTCAGCTTCTGCAGTTGATAGGGCGATCGTATTTTGCTTCTTGCAAGACCAAGTGATCAAGCATTCTCCAAAGAAGCAGCAGCAGCCACTTGTGCTTTTGCGATCGATCCTATCTCCAGCGTAGTCAGCATCACAATATCCTACAACATCAGAAGAACAACCTTTCTCGTACCAAAGACCAAGATTAGTAGTTCCACTTAAATATCGTAAAATTCGTTTAACTGCAGTTAAATGTGATTGCTTAGGCTTAGACTGGAATCTAGCGCAGATCCCAACACTGAGTTGGATATCTGGTCTGGAGGCAGTTAAGTAGAGAAGTGAGCCAATCATCCCTCGATAGTTGCTTTCTGAGACTTTCTCACCATCTTCATCCAAGTCAATTACTTGAGAGGGATGCATGGGAGTGCTCATGGGTTTGGCCTTATCCATCAGAAACTTCCTCAGAAGTTCTTTGGTATACTTCTCTTGGTGGATAACTGTCCCTTCTGACTCTTGCTTGATTTGCAGTCCTAGGAAGAATTTTAATTCTCCCATCATGCTCATCTCGAATTCACCTTGCATAAGCTTGGAGAATTCTTTCCAAAGGCATTCATTGGTTGCGCCAAATATTATGTCATCAACATAAATCTGGACAATCAAGAAGCCAGAGTCTTCTGAGAGTGTAAAGAGAGTTGTGTCCACTTTCCCTCTTGAGAATCCGTTTTTAAGTAGGAAAGAGCTCAATCTATCGTACCAAGCTCTTGGAGCTTGTTTCAGACCATAGAGAGCCTTTGTAAGCTTAAATACGTGATCCGGGAATGCATCATTCACAAAACCAGGAGGTTGTTTTACATAAACTTCCTCAGAAAGATATCCATTCAAGAAGGCAGACTTAACGTCCATCTGATAGAGTTTGAAACCTTTGGGTGCAGCAAAAGCTAGCAACATTCTGATAGCTTCCAATCTGGCGACTGGAGCGAAAGTTTCATCGTAGTCTATCCCTTCTTGTTGGTTGTACCCTTGTGCAACCAATCTGGCCTTGTTTCTCACGACTTGACCGTTTTCATCAAGTTTGTTTCGAAACACCCATTTAGTCCCAATGACACTCTTGCCTTTGGGTTTCTGAGTTAGTTTCCAAACTTGATTTCTCTCGAATTGGTCAAGTTCATCCTGCATGGCATTTACCCAGTTAGGATCATCTAACGCCTCTTCTATGGAGTCTGGTTCAAGCTCAGAAACCATAGCAAGATTTGTATAGTTCCTTCTGGTTCTTACGCCACGTTCTGGATTGCCCAAGACTTCGTTCTGAGAGACGTTCTTCAAGTCTCTTGAACCTCTAATCCCTTTAGGAGTAGGGTTCTGAGAAGGAGACACAGAAGGTTCTCTTTCTGGGTCATCAAAAACTTGTCCTTCTGAGAATCTAAGTTCCATTGCATTTGGAGAAGTAGATTTTCTAAGTTCTGGAGCTTCGATGATGTTACTAGATTTTTCTTTAGATGGAGATGATTTTTCCATGGGTTGGAAATCAGTCTCATCATCTATAAGAATTTTTCTTTTGGCTTTCTCAGAAGAGATGTTGAGTTTCTCAAACTCATCTTCTAAGTCAGCATCTTTCTGAGACATGTCCTTACTAAGTTCCTTGAACTTAATATGGATTGTCTCTTCAACACATTTGCTCCTTTTGTTATATACTCTGTAAGCTTTAGAGACTGAGGAATATCCTAGGAAGTATCCATCATCGGACTTAGGATCAAACTTAGAGAGTTTGTCCTTTGTGTTGAGAATAAAACAAGAAGAACCAAATATATGGAAATAAGAAATGTTTGGTATTTTATTCTTCCATAGCTCGTAAGGAGTCTTTTTCAGAATTGGTCTCAGAAATACTCAATTCTGAATATAGCATGAAGTGTTAACTGCTTCAGCCCAGAAACCTTTTGAAAGTCCGCTTTCTAAGAGCATTGTTCTTGCCATCTCTTGAAGGCTTCGATTCTTTCTCTCAGCCACTCCATTTTGTTGAGGAGTTCTGGGAGATGAGAATTCGTGAGCAATGCCCAGATCTTCGCAAAACTTTTCGAAAGCATGATTCTCAAATTCACCACCATGATCTGATCTTATGGTATGAATGTGAGAATCCTTTTCTGTTGAGACTCTTTTCGCAAATGCTTTGAACTTCTCAAAAGTTTCTTCCTTAGAGGCTCGAAAGAAAACCCAAGTGAATCTGGAGTAATCATCCACTATGACAAGACCATAGCGTTTTCCAGAAAGTGAAGCCGTTCTGGTTGGTCCAAAGAGATCCATGTGGAGCAGTTCTAGTGGTTTCTGAGTAGAAATACCACTTTTACTGGGAAAGGAAGCCTTGGTCTGTTTCCCTCTTTCACAGAAGTCGCAGGTTGCATGCTTCTGATACTTAATGCTGGGAAGGCCCTTTACAAGTCCTTTCTGAGAGAGCTCAGAAAGAAGTCTCATATGGGCATGACCAAGTTTCTTATGCCATAGCCATTTGTCCTCTTGGACAGAGACAAGGCATTCCACGTTTTGATCCTTTAGATCATCAAGATGGATAACATAGATGTTACCAACACGTTTTCCTTCCAGAACGATCTTGTTATTTGTGAGATTAATCACATGACAATACTTGGCATAAAACTCAACCTTTAAGCCTTTGTCACAAAATTGACTAATGCTTAATAGATTGTGAGTTAAACCATCGACCAAAAGTACATCTGAGATTTGGTGAGAGGAATCCTTACCAATATCTCCGATTGCAGTGACCCTTCCCTTAGCGCCATCACCGAATCGCACTGTTCCGCCTTTCTTGGGCTTGAGGCTTCTGAACCAGTGCTTGCTTCCAGTCATGTGCCTCGAGCAGCCACTGTCAAGGTACCACTGCTCATCGTGGTGGTGGAGCAGCGCTTGATGATGTACCTGCAGTCACAAAGTTAACAGATTTAGGTACCCATTCTTTGTTGGGTCCTTGCTTGTTAGCTTTCTTGGACTTTTGCCTTCTTTTCTTAGAAGGGTCATGGTTTTGAGAGTCAAAGACCTTTTGTTTGCCCTTTTCAGAAGCACTTGCTTTCTGAGAAGTTTTACCCTTCTGAGAGGGGTTAGTCTTCTTAGAAGGCTTTGCTTTCTGAGTTTTCTTTTGAGCCTTCTAAGGCTTAGAGATTTTTCCTTTATCCCACATAGGACATTTTTCAGAACCATGGCCACTTTTAAAACATGCGATGCACATGCGAAGTGATTTAGTTAAAGATGGATCAATATCATTTGGTTCGAAGATTTCTTCATAACCAAGTCCACTCTTATCCTTGTAAGGTCTTTGACCACCAAGCAAGAGTGTCATCATTTTTTCACCCTTGACCATCTTAACTAAGTCAGAAGTGAGGAGCTCATTTGTCTTTTGTAATTCTATCAAAGCCAGTTCGGCTTTTTCAACAGTTACAGAAGACATTATTTCTAAAGCTTGATAGAGGTTGTGACTTTCAAGATATCTATTTTTAAAGTCATCTCTTTCAAGCCTTAGGTTCTCTACTTCTTGAATTAGTCTAGCATTTTCAGCTTCTAAGTGTTTAAAAGACTTTCTTAGTTTGCTGAAATTGTTAGCTAATTCGTTTGAGTCTCTCAGAAGCTCTTCATAGAGTTCTGAGATCTCACTGTATGAGTGTGAGAGAGGAGGAGAGTTTGGTACCTCTTCTGACTCAGATTCTGTTTCCAGAATATAGTCAGTACCGGCCATGAAGCAGACATTAGCTTCCTCTTCACTTGCTGACTCAGAGCCTTCCTCTTTTGAGTCACTCCATGTAGCAGCCATTGCCTTCTTCTTCTTCTTGGGAATGAACTTCTTCTTTCCCTTGTTCTGAGGGCACTCCGTTCTGAAGTGGCCCTTTTCTCCACAGCCGAAGCATGTGGCATCAGAAGGATTTGACTTTCCTTTTCTAGGGGTGATCTCTTTGTCTTTGCTTGGTCTTCTCTTCCAAGCTTTCTTCATTTTCCTTACTAGAAGAGAGATGTCATCTTCATCGGAATCTGAGTTTTGATCGTTTTCAGACTCAGATATTTCTTTAGCCTTTAGGGCTTTTGAAGTCTTTTTGATCTGACTTTTCAGAGCCAGAGCTTTCTGAGGTCTTGAGGATGAAGATGGTCCTCCAAGCAGTCCTTCAAGCTCAATCTTGTGAGTTCTGAGTGAGTCAAACAATACATCTAAACCCAGCTGGTTTAGATCCTTTGCTTCTTGGATCGCTGTCACCTTTGGGCGCCACTTGGCAGAGAGGCTTCTGAGAATTTTCCTCACCATCTCAGCGTTGGAGTAGGTCTTTCCCAAGACCTTTAGCTGATTTATAATGTGGAGAAACCTTATTGACATGTTGTCAATGGTTTCCTCAGGTTGCATGCAGAAGGACTCGTACTTATGTACGAGCATTGATACCTTGGTTTCCTTGACTTCATCATTTCCTTCATGCAGCATGTGTAATCTCTCCCAAATTTCTTGAGCGGTGTCACACGACACAATCTTGTCGTATTCTACCTTGGGCAAGGCGCAGAGAAGAATGTATTTAGCCTTGAAGTTGAGTTGTATCTTCTCCTTCATCTCTTGAGTCCATTCGTCCTTAGGGACTCGTCTTGTATAGGTTCTGAGTGCTGGAGGTGCCACTCCTGGCTCAGCGTCTGTTGAAACTACAACATCCTCTGTAATTGTCTGCAGAGGCTGATAGTCTCCATTCTCGATCCTATCCCATAGGTCCAGACTGGTGTGCTTGATGAACAGCGTCATCCTGTCACACCAGTAGTCGAAGCTGTCTCCGAGAAACATCGGAGGTCTGTTTATTGAGGCCCCATCTGATATGAATGCAGCTGGTGAATTCATATTTCCCTTCGTGGATCTTTTTCCTTGACACTGCGAAGTGCTCAACCCCTTAAGGACCGAGCTCTGATACCA
Source organism: Aeschynomene evenia (assembly GCA_013621005.1). Taxonomy (NCBI): domain Eukaryota; kingdom Viridiplantae; phylum Streptophyta; class Magnoliopsida; order Fabales; family Fabaceae; genus Aeschynomene; species Aeschynomene evenia. Next base: position 123,091 of record RYYW01000039.1, on the reverse strand, counting down.
ATTGAAAGTGTATGTGTGCACGAGAAGGGGGTTTGAATCGTGCAAGTTTTAAAAATTGCTTCTTAAAACTTTTACTTAGAAAGCTGTTTTTACTCAGAAGGTAGGATTAAGAGTTTGCAGCGGAAAATGCTTTCTGAGAAGATTAAGTTTCTGAGAACTTAGTCTTTCTGAGAAAGTTCCTTTCTGAGGAATTTTAAGAAAATGACTTAAGGTTTGAGTTTCTTAAAAGCTTTCTGATTTTGATCAATAAGGTTTTCACGAGACCTCTTAATTAGAATCGTGGTAGAGTTTTTCTCAAAGATTTATGCAAGTAAAGAGCAAGGGAGAAAAGCTTAACACAAAGAATTTTATACTGGTTCGGTTATAACCAACCTACTCCAGTCCTCAACCTTCAGTTGAGAGTTCTTAGATATTCTTCTTAAAGTGCCTTCCCAGACAACAATGCCTTTATCACGTAAAGGACTTCCACCACTTCACAACCCGAAGTGGATTTCCTTGCCTCCAACACTAGAGGACTTCCTTGCCTTAAACACTTAAGGACTTTGAACTTTGCCTCAAACACCAGAGGACTTAAACCTGCCTTCACACAAAGAAGGACTTAGCATTTTTAGGAAAGTTGTTTTTGCTTCGAAAACTAACTACTAAGATTAAGTTACAAACTTAATTTGACCCTTAGTAGACTTCTAGATTTAACTTACAAATGTAAGAATTTACACCAATTCAGAACTAGAAGATTTTGCAAAGTTAGAAGAACAATTTCGTAAAAATTGTCTTTCTGAGAAAGTTCTAAGTTTTCGCAAAATAATTTTCAATTCAACAGAGTTTTTGCACGTTTAATCAAGAGTTTTTAGCGCAAGAGTTTCGTCACATTTCTCTGGAATTGAACTCATATATATAGGCATCAAAGAGCCAAGAAATTAGAAGCTTTCACTTTGCTTATGTGGCTGTGTGCTTTTTCAGAACGGCTCCCTGCTACAGTCAGCGCGAAATGAGGAACTTTTCAGAACTGCACAGTGCGCGTGTTCCCACTTCCTTGGTTAGTTGTAGCGAGCTTTCTGAGACTGCTTGCGCTCCCTTGAGTCCAGACACTTGGTTGCTTCTGAGTCCAACTTTCTGAGAGTTGTACGGACTTCTGAGGCGAACCTTCTGAGAGAAGACCCTTCTGAGAACTGCTAGTCGCAAGGTCTTCTGAGACCCTTCTGAGGCGACAGTGTTCTTTCCTCAGAAACATGTTTTCACCTTCTGCGCTTCTGAGACATCCTTTTTGATATCTTTTGGCGCTATGATTTTATTAATTGATCTCGAGGCTACTTGATGTTTTGTCTTGGTCTTTGCTCATGGTATTGCAATAATTTAAAGCTTTCTGAGACACTTAGCGCACATATTAGCAAAACCTTAAGTAAAATTTTTATACTTATGGCTTACCTTGTTATCATTAAAACTTTCATAACTCTAAGAGAATTATGCCTAATTCTCTCAGAAGGGTTCTGGAGCTTACAATCTCTTGAATGATGAAGAATCAGAAGGAAAATGGAAAAGGGGTGGTAACTCACTTGATTCACAAAGAGGGAAGCTTGGAAGTGGAGGTTGGAGTGGAGGAGATGAGCCCTTCTTCTCCTTGGGTGGCTGGCCGAAATGAGAGGGAGAGGGAGGAGAAGAAGCTTCTGCTGGTGTGCTTTAATGAGAGAAATGAAAGTGTCTTGAGTGGGGTCGGGGGTGGCCGAGTGTTTAAAGCAACCTAGGGGGTGTTTTGTTTAATTTTTGAGTTGTTGTAGTGTTAAATGTCTCTAGGTAGTGAGTATGAGTATGTGTTTGAGTATAATTTTGAGCGAGAAATTATAACTAAGATTTATGGTGAGAGTTAAATAAATTTTGGAGAGCTCAGGGTCCTAAAAAGTTGCTCCGGTTGTGTTTAGGATCTAGCTCAGGCTCGCTCTCAGGTTACTCAAAAACTCACTAAACACTCAATATAAAATAAGAAAATGATATATGATCGTTATGAAAATTTCCTTAATATTATGAGACTCTGAGTGAGTCTAAAATAATTATCTCATATTATTATTAATTTCACATTATTTATATATAAATAGGATTTTTCCTGAAAATCGTAAAAATGTAAAATATAACAATAATAGCTTTAAAATCAGAATTTTCCAATATTGGTGAGAATATTTTCTAAATATTTTCCAAACACCAATTTGGGAATTTAAATTTTTAAATATTAAGGTCTCAACAAAATTTTATAACGATCATTACCCCTCTCAGGGGTTCTCTAACTCATCCAATAATAATATTAAGTCTGCCCTGCTTCTCAGCAACTTAAATTATTATTATAATAACTTATAGCACATTCACAAAATTTAGTCACATAAAACAAGTGCATATGTATACATATATTTATGCACCCATATACATATATATATATATATATATATATATATACAAATTATTTTATTCGCAATACATAAAATATGTACTCTTACATATATGCAACTTATTTGTTCACATGTCACCAAGAAAATATATATATATATATATATATATATATATATATATATATTCACATATATATAGGTGCCCATACACATATATAATTATATACACTTCACGTACATGTTCTTACCTTAACACATAATCTTAAATACATATCCCTTACTTTTCAAATACGCACATAAATCACCATCACCATATAAGCTCTTCCCATGCAAATCATTATAATTCAATTCAAAATTCATAACTCGATTCACTCACATGCACATCAATCATCACCGTCACATATAAATCTAAAAAAAATCATGGCTTACATATTACATATGATCGCATAGTATCGCACTGCTAGCTCAAGGGCGCTACAGTAAACATCTTTTTTATGTCATACAAAATGTCTTTTTTCAGAAGATGGAAATTGTGCTTATTTGGATGTCATTTTATAGTTAACATAAGATCTTTTTTAATTAAAACAAGATCTTATCAAATTTTTTGATATGTTTGGGTAATATTTTTAAGTAAAAAAGTAAAATTACTAAAAAAAGCATAAAAAGATCTTTTTTCAAAAGTTATAATTTCCATCTTCTGAAAAAAGACATTTTGTATAACATAAAAAAGATGTTTACGGTTAAATAAAGATCTTTTTATATTACATCCAAATAAAAATGAATTTTGTATCCAAACCTAAAATTACTTCCACTTCTTCAAAAGATCTTAATTAAAAATATCAATTAAAAAAAGATCTTTTTCTAGAATCACATCCAAGCAAACCCATTATAGCTTCTGAAAAAAGATATTTTTCTGCTTTTTTTAGTAATTTTAGTTTTACTTAAAAATATTAGTCAAACATATCAAAAAATTTGACAAGATCTTTTTTTAATTAAAAATGATCTTATTTTAACTATAAAATGGCATCCAAACAAGCACTGAAAGTGAGAAACAAATCCATATACGAGACAGTGAGAAACAAATTTTATTTTCATCAAATTGATTAACTTTGTTGTGAAACTAATAACAATAACAGAGAGAAAATAGCGGAGAAGAGATAACAATATTATTGATAGTCTCCAAAGTGTACTCTTCCATTAGGATTCATAGTGCTATTTATAGCCAAACTAAGGAAGAGATAAGATCAAATCAAATCTTAATAAGGAAGAGGTATGATCAAATCAAATCTTATCCAATCCTATCTTAATCGGTTAAAGATACAGATATTGATAATATTATCTCATAACACTCCCCCTTGAATATCTGTTGCTGGAATATGTCTCGTTAAAACCTTACTAAGAAAAAACCCATTGGGAAAAAATCTTAGTGAAGGAAAAAGAGTACAATATTCTCATAATGTAAGACTTTTAATTGCCTCATTAAAAACCTTGTTAAGGAAAAAACCCGGTGGGATAAAAACCTTAATAAAGGAAAAAGTACAGTATTTTCTCCCCTCTCTTACAGACATTATTTGATATACTTCTACCTTCAAGAAATTAGTACACAAGATTGAGATGTGTCGGTAGAAGAATATCAAATAAATTGGTGAGGAACTATGTCTTGCTAATACATTTACAGCAAATGTTATATCTAGTTGTGTATAATTAGTAAGGTATATGAGTGCTCCAATGACAGTTAGATGCGGTACTTCAGGACCAAGTAGAGTTCTTCCTCATTTTCTTGAGGAATGGATGGATCTCTTTTTACATCCAACGACCTTACCACCATTGGGGTACTTAATGGATGTGGTTTATCCATATAAAATCTCTTCAAGATTTTCTCAATATAAGTTGATTGACGAACTGAAACTTCATTAGTCAAATGCTCGAACTGTAGGCCCAGACAAAATTTAGTCATTCAAAGATCTTTCATCTCAAATTCATCTTTTAAATCTTTTATGACTATAGGAATCTCTTCAGGAGTTTCAATGATATTTAAATCATCAACATACACAAATATGAGGAATCCATTTACACATGGGCAAATAGCATAATCCTGAAATCCATTCTCAATCAAATACTCACTAAAACGGTTGTACCGTGTGTGCTCAGATTGCTTTAGACCATAAATAGATCTTCACAGTTTGATTAAATAAATTTCACAAAAATGTTCGCTAGACAATGTTAATATCTTTAATCCTTCAGGGACTTTCATATAAACATCATTGTCTAATGAACCATATAGATATGCTTTGACAACATCAATTAGATGCATATTTAGCTTATTATATGTAGATAAGCTAATCAAATATCGTAACATTATTGCATCAATTACAGGGGATATGTTTCACCATTATCTATATCAGGTCTTTTGTGAAAAAAAAACCTTGTGCTCCAAATTGAGCCTTATAGTGTATACATTCATTTTTCTCATTTTTGCTTTCGCAAACATACCCATATGTATCCCGTGGGTTTCACACCTTCCAGGTGTTTGGATTACAACTCCAATCAACAAATGAGTCAAGTTTAGCCTACAGGGCTTATTTCTAATTTGACCAATCATTTATATATCGATATATTTGTTATTGATTCTTGACTCAAGATCCTCATTTTCTTGCATAAGTGTAGCGCTACACTATTTGCAAATATATTGTCGCGACAACAATTACTTGTCGGTTCCATAGTTTCTTATGTAGACATGGTTTATTGAGATCTCATCATTTTCAATATCTTGACAATTTTCAGGTACCTGAATGTCTTCTAACGTTTCAATTATGTCAAACTTTGGACCACAATATGTGTCCTTAGCATGTCTATATCCTCTTCAACAGGAAGAGTATCATTTGCCTCCAGAACAATATTTTTTGTCTATTTACCCCTTATTTCGAAAATTTTCATTTTTGGAACCGACTAGCATATCACGCTTCAAGCGTGTGATCTATTCACTAGCCAATTGCCCTAACAATGGGCATCAATTTCGAAAAGGGTATCTCATTTAGCTGGTATGTATATTTTAGTCATTCTATTTCATCATAAAAATGCATCTGATAATGCATTTACTACTCTTTGCAATAAAATTATGAACTTCTGGTTCAAATTGCCTTTTTATGAGGATCTAAATAGAGTAAAAGTGATGAATTGCAATTTATTCCAGCTATCATTCTCCCCCTAATGTTGGGAACATTACTTCATTAAATTGACAATCAACAAATTGAGCCTTATAGACATCTCCTATTTGTATTCCAAAATACTTGATTTTAAAGCGAGAGTCACTTCCAACATTTTAAATGAGAATTGTTTGGTTGCAGGCCAAAACAATTACTGGGAGAGATAAATAACGACAATTTGTCTTATGCAAATAAGCATTTGTAAAATGATTTGCTCCAAACTAGAATGTGGAGAATTGTTCTCATAAATAAGTGGTCTAGCAATCAACCAGAGGTCTTTCATAAGTTTATTATGCTAGCCAATTCTTTCTATGAACATGCATGATTGGATGTTCAATTTATACAATATTGGCCTATAAGCATCAAAAGCTTGAGAAATAAATTCAACATATCACCATTCTGATTGTTTATAAAAATTAGTGCTCTTAACAACTTGCGCAAATATATCACGAACTTCAGGTCGCGAGATAATAATGAGCACATATGTGACCATTTCATAGATTCATCTATCATAATTATTTGAAAGGTCCATATATTGGATTAATTAATCCACATATATCACATTGGATTCCTTCTGGAAATACAAGAGGTTCAAATCCAATCTTTATTGGTGAAGGTCATATAATATATAAATATATATTTAATTGAGAACAAGTAACAAAAGAAAACTCATTACATTGAAAAAAATTCTAGTTCTTCAATGAATGTCCATACGAGTTTTCAATGATCCTTCGCATTATTAATTCTCTGGATGTCCCAATCGATCATGCCAAATGATAAAGTCATTTAAATTAGTAAACTTCTGGTTTACAATAGCATGTGATTCAATTACACTAATTTTAGTGTAACAAGGACCAGATGAAAACGAAGGTGATTTTTCTAGTACAACTTTCTTGTTGGAATCACAATTTGTGATATGAAGGTACTCATTATTCCCCTCATTTACTGTCTCAATATGATATCCATTTCGACGAATATATTTGAAACTCATTAAGTTTCTTTGTAATTTAGTAGACAGAAATGCATCATTAATGATGAATTTTGTTCCATCAGGTAACAAAATTATAGCTCTTCGAGAGCCTTCAATCGAATTAATGAGCCTTTAGAAGAATCACCGACTTTCGGTGATCATATCTTTCTTCCAAGCTATTCCAGAGATCTATAGGATCTTCTAGAGTAAGGTATTCAAATTTTAAAGCCTCATGGAGATGACGGCGAAGGAAAATTAATGCTTTAGCGCAATCCTTCTTGGATGCAGCATTTCCTTGGACAATGGTGTCTTTAAGACCCAATGATTTCAGATGGATTCTAGCATCGAGAACCCAAGTCATGTAGTTCTTTCATGAAATTTCAAGGGCAACAAATTCAAGAGAAGATAGATTTGACATAATTGAAATACTGACATAATTGGAAAAAAAATGTTACCTTGAGAGCTTTCGTGCTGATAACGTGTTGTGAAACTAATAACAATAATAGAGAGAAAATAGAGGAGAAGAGATAACAATATTATTGATAGTCTCCAAAGTGTACTCTTCCATTAGGATTCATAGTGCTATTTATAGCCAAACTAAGGAAGAGATAAGATCAAATCAAATCTTAATAAGGAAGAGATAAGATCAAATCAAATCTTATCCAATCCTATCTTAATCGGTTAAAGATACAGATATTCACAATATTATCTCATAAGAAATTTTAATTTGTTTCTCTAATACCTATACGAGAGTGTGAGAAACAAATCCCTAATCGCGTTCTCCTCTCATTGCCTCGCACCACCTCGCTGTTGGTATATGCCCTAGAGGGCCAATCATAGTTGCATTTTTATTATGATATTATAACATTTTATTTTATATATATATATATGAGGCATTGTTTTCATTAATTGTTTATTTATTTTAATAAACATTATGATGTCCTTAGAATGAAATAAAGATTAGGTACATAACCTAATAGTGAGACTTCATTCTTAAATGTCCCTAGTCAAGTATTATTGTAAACAACAGGACAATAGTAATACGTTGAGACTAGTATGTGTATGGACTGATAACCTTTTCTCACAGGTTATGGATATGTGATATCAAGTCTGCACATAGGTATATATGGTGATATATATTGGACTGACCCGCCATGAGAACACCACATGGATAATAATGTGAATGTCATAGGTGATTCTCATAGTGATGATGGTACATGTAGTCCTTTGACTTGAAGTTACTGTGATCCGCTGCATGAGGAGTCGTGTGATACCGTCAAACGTTATCCGTAACAGGGTAATTATAAAGTCGGTCATTAGGCATATCACGAATCATGTGGGCGGTGTGAGTAACGTAGATAGAATTTGTCCCTCTCACATTACGAGAGATATATCTGTGGGCCCCTTGATGTGTTGCTAGATACCGCTCACTGTTTATATTATTTAAATGAGATTTAATAATATTGCCAACGTTGTAAGAACCTATAGGGTCGCACACTAAAGCAGTTTTTACATTGATGCTAAATTAGAATAAATTAGTGTGACTAATTTAATTGGGCTTCATGAGATGGACCTAATAAAATATTAAGATTAAATTAGTATGACTAATTTAATTAGGCTTTCATAAGATGAGCCTAATAAGGATTAAGAGAAGTTAGTGTGACTAATTGGGCTTCCATGAGATGGGCCCAACAAGGCTTAGGTTTAGGTTAAGTGTTGTAACACCCCAAATAATTACCTCTTTATGCTTAAGTCACATAGAGTTAATTACCGAAATTTATCATCTTGTTTCAGAGTTTAAGTTTGAAATTAAGGATACGCGGAAAATAGGGCCAATCATTTCTAAAAGAGAACGCATTTAAAAATCTTGGCTTGTGCTTGACAAGGCATAATCTGATACACCAACTATGGACTTTTGAATTTCATATAACTAGATAACATAATACACATAAGTGGCCCAACACATATATATAAACATAAAATCCAAAGTAGATATTACATTATTTAAATACTAGAATTTCTAAGGAAACCATAAGCTTGTACAAACACTTATACTTTCCTTATAAATCCCTATGAGTAAAATATAATACATAACTTAACATAACATCACATAGTATACGGAAATATCAAATCCCTAGTGTCCTAAGCTCCTTAGATGTCCGGGCATCAATCCTCTTGCGAATCTGAATCCGTTTACTTAGCGGGTACCTGTATCTTGATCTGTATCTAAAACAAAAGGTGGTGGAATTGAGGTGAGCTCCACGGACTCAATAGGGGGATCATTCCGGTTTATGATGAAATAAGTGAAATATGCAGAGACCATATTAATAATATTTTCACAAATACATATTTAAATCTGGAGTGTCTTACTTATATGCTTCTTGTTAATTATATAAAGAAATACTATGCAACAATAATTAATTATCATCATGCTGACATTGGTTACTTAAAAATGTGTTCGTTATCATGCAACAGTTGCATAATCAACACTATGCATACGGTCACATGTTTAAATATAACTGTTCATATAAAAGTTGCACAATCAACATCATGAATACGATTATATGTGTCATGTGTTATAACTTTCGTAAATCATTGGCACTACCCTGTCTCTTTCTACCTCCGCATACACCTGGCCCCTAGGCTATGAGCTCATACCTATCTAGTTTTCTACTAGATCTCTGTGGGGAAGAGGGTTTTTATTCACTTTCTTTACAAATCGGTATTGGGGACTGAGGGTGCCAACCTCCATTGCCAATCCCGTTTGTACAGAAAGCTACTCATAAATCTCATTTTCTGATTCACATGACCTTTCTCAACTTCTTTAACATATCAGCATGTATATTATACATTATATGCTCATCATGTCACATATATCACATACATGTAATCATAATAACATAAATAATCTCATAACTTAACTAAGTGAGATTCAATAGGATTGAGAGGCTTAGAGGCAACGACAGTTGGGCTTTAATTCATAAGATGAATTAGAATAAGGTGTTATTCACCCAACTATCCAAGAGTTGTATAAGATACAATTGGAAAGAGTTTCCTACCTAAATAGTCGAAACTTTAAGCGATCAACCAAAGTTGACATAAAGCTAGATGAAATATGGATCTTGGCCCACTATAAAATATTCCAAAGGAAAATTTTACGAATCAATGTAGAGGGTCGTTGATTTGAGTAAAATAGTGGGAGCAATATTTAATTAAAGTCCTAATTAAATATTATATGTCATAATTCTGACTCTGCATATTATCTTTCTGTGGTTTACCATGACATCACGCGCATTAAATAACCTGTCATTGCGATCTATCCTTGAGAAGGATAAGTTGTATCCTTGAGAAGGATAAGTTGTCTGGAACAAATTTTCTAGACTGGTATAGAAACTTGAGGATTGTCCTCAAGCATGAAAAGAAATGCCTCAAAGGAATTGTTCCTAAGGAGACACCAGCTGCAAGTACTTCTAGGGCTGACAAAGATGCTTATAAGAAGCATTAAGATAAAGCCTTAGATGTTTTGTTGTCTTATGCTTGCTACCTTGACCCCTGAGTTGCAAAAATATCATGAGAGTCATGAAAGCATGGAGGCGTATGATGTGATCATACACCTCAAGCAACTATATCAAAGGGCAAAGGCAAGGCCATCTTGATGGTTCAAGATGAAAGAGCAAAAGAAGCAAAGCAGCAAGTCCAAGGGCAAGGGCAAGGGCAATGAGATTCCCAAGCTGAAAGCCTTGAAGTCAAAGGGCGATGTGTCTAAAGAGGATACCTGCTTCCATTCCGGTAGGACTGGACATTGGAAGAGGAACTGTGCAAAATACCTGGGAGAATGAAAGAATAACAAAGGAAGTGAGACTTCCAGTTCATGTATGATTGTTATAGAGGTCAATTATCTACTTCTGCATCATGAGTATTAGATACTCGATGTAGTTCTCACTTGTTTATTTGTGCAAATGAGATTAGATCATTGACGAAGGGTAAAAGTCGACCTACGAGTTGGAAATGGAGCAAGAGTTGTTGTATTGACTGTAGGGACTTATGATTTGACTTTGCCCATTGGGCTCATTATTCAGTTTGAGAACTGTTATAATGTATGTCATTAGAAGAACATCGTTTCTAATTCCAGTTTAGATAAACTTGTTCATTTTATTATGATGATGTCTTTTATGGTAGTGCTCCTATGATTAATGAACTTTACGTTCTTGATCTCGAAACGCTCATCTATAACATTAATACTAAGAAGTTCAAATCAAACGAATTGAATCCTTCTTACCTTTGGCATTGTCGTTTAGGCCATATAAATGAGAAGCGCATTTCAAAACTCCATAAAGATGGATTATTGGACTCATTTGATTATGAATCATATGAGACATGTGAATCTTGTTTATTGGAAAAATGACTAAGGCGCCATTCACTCAAAAGGGTGAAAGGGCCACTGAGCTTTTGGGCCTTATACATACAGATGTGTGCAGACCCATTAGTACCTCGGCTAGAGGTGGTTTTCGATACTTCATCTCATTCACTTATGACTTCAGTAGATATGGATATGTGTATCTCATGAGACACAAATCAGAATCCTTTGAAAAGTTCAAGGAGTTCAAGAATGAATTTGAAAACCAAATTGGCAAGAGTATTAAAATCCTTCGATTGGATCGAGGAGGTAAATACTTGAGTCAAGAGTTTGATGACTATCTGCGAGAGTGTGGGATATTATCTCAACTCACTCCTCCTTGAACGCCATAGTAGAATGGTGTTTTTGAGAGAAGAAATCGAACTCTGTTGGACATGGTTCGATCAATGATGAGTCATGCAAACATTCCAAATTCTTTCTGGGGACATGTTGTGTTGACAACAGCACTTACACATAACCGTCGTGTTCCAACCAAGACGGTAGAAAAGACACCATATGAGATGTGGACTGTGAAAGTGTATGTGTGCACGAGAAGGGGGGGTTGAATCGTGCAAGTTTTAAAAATTACTTCTTAAAACTTTTACTTAGAAAGTTGTTTTTACTCATAAGGTAGAATTAAGAGTTTGCAGCGGAAATTACTTTCTGAGAAGATTAAGTTTCTGAGAACTTAGTCTTTCTGAGAAAGTTCCTTTCTGAGCAATTTTAAGAAAATGACTTTACGTTAGAATTTCTTAAACGCTTTCTGATTTTAATCAATAAAGTTTTTACGAGACTTCTTAATTAAAATCGTGGCAAAGTTTTCCTGAAAGATTTATGCAAGTAAAGAGTAAGGGAGAAAAGCTTAACACAAAGAATTTTATATTGGTTCGGTTATAACCAACCTACTCCAGTCCTCAACCTTCAGTTGAGAGTTCTTGGATATTCTTCTTAAAGTGCCTTCCCAGACAACACTGCCTTTACCAAGTAAAGGACTTCCACCACTTCACAACCCGAAGTGGATTTCCTTGCCTCACACTAGAGGACTTCCTTGCCTCCAACACTAGAGGACTTCTTTGCCTTAATCACTTAAGGACTTCCTTGCCTCACACTGAGGACTTCTTTGCCTTAAACACTTAAGGACTTAAACTTTGCCTCAAAAACACTTCGAGGACTTAAACTGCCTTCAAACAGCGAAGGACTTAGCGTTTTTCGGAAAGTTGTTTTTGCTTTGAAAACCAACTACTAAGATTAAGTTACAAACTTAATTTGACCCTTAGTAGACTTCTAGATTTAACTTACAATTGTAAGAATTTACACCAATACAGAACTAGAAGATTTTCGCAAAGTTGAAAGAACAATTCCGTAAAATTGTCTATCTGAGAAAGTTCTAAGTTTTCGCAGATGATTTTCAATTCAGCAGAGTTTTTGCACGTTTAATCAAGAGTTTTTAGCGCAAGAGTTTCGTCACATTGCTCTGGAATTGAACTCATATATATAGGCATCAAAGAGCCGCGAAATTAGAAGCTTTCACTTTGCTTATGTGGCTGTGTCCTTTTCAGAACGGCTCCCTGCTACAGTCAGCGCGAAATGAGGAACTTTTCAGAACTGCACAGTGCGCGTGTTCCCACTTCCTTAGCTAGTTGTAGCGAGCTTTCTGAGACTTCTTGCGATCCTTGAGTCCAGACCCTTGGTTGCTTCTGAGTCCAACTTTCTGAGAGTTGTACGGACTTCTGAGGCGAACCTTCTGAGGGAAGACCCTTCTGAGAACTACTAGTCGCAAGGTCTTCTGAGACCCTTCTGAGGCGACAGTGTTCTTTCCTCAGAAACATGTTTTCACCTTCTGCGCTTCTGAGACATCCTTTCTGATATCTTTTGGCGCTATGATTTTATCAATTGATCTCGAGGCTACTTGATGTTTTGTCTTGGTCTTTGCTCATGGTATTGCAATAATTTAAAGCTTTCTGAGACACTTAGCGCACATATTAGCAAAACCTTAAGTAAAATTTTTATACTTATGGCTTACCTTGTTATCATTAAAACTTTCATTGCTCTAAGAGAATTATGCCTAATTCTCTCAGAAGGGTTCTGGAGCTTACAATCTCCCCCTTTTTGATGATAACAACTTAAGTCTTAAGATAATAATTTTGCTTAAGTTCAAAAGTGTTTCTGAGTAAGTTCACAACTTATTCAGACTGCACTTTTGCTTTCTTAGAAACTAACTTAGCTTTCTGAGAGAAGGCTTAGTTATTTTCTTAGAAGGCTGTGATAATCAACAGTTAAAGTATGCAATGTATGATTACTGTTTGAGAATATCAATTACATAGCGTGTATTTCTTGATGAATATACGTATGAGATTCAGAAATACCAGGCTAAGTAAATCAATAGATGCAAATAATTAAGAATAAGCATGAAATGCCAAAATAATGATATTTCATTGATGGTTTTGTAGAGATACAAAATATTTGGCTCCCCCTAAGTTGTTGCTCCCCCTTAGTTCTAGCCTAGTGTTTACGTATAGCCAATGTACAAAAATTTTATCATTTATCTACTCCCCCTTTGTTATATCAAAAAGGGTGGCTAAGACATAAACGCCATCATTGACTTAGAACTACTGCCTTCTGGCAATGTAGCGTAGCAGCTGGCATATCTCCATGAGAATCTCGCTCTGAGTCGCATTCGGAGCGCATTCTGGAGGTAGTTCAGAGGAAGTGGAAGGCTGTTGAGAAGATGAGGGTTGAGATGGAGGAGGGCGAGAGACTTCAGCCTCAAGAACCTCATCGATGATATCCCTCTGTTGATATTCAGGAAGTTCTTCTTCTTGGACAGCTTTGTCTTCAATAGCAGCGAGTTCAATAGAAGGCTGCCTCTGAGTGTCCTCAGAAACTAGAGCAAGGTCTAGATCAGAAGGTTGCCGAGCTGAGGGTTGCTCCATAGCACCAGAAGTCTGAGCATCTTCGGAGAGGTTGAAAGTTGAGATCTGGCTATGTATGGCTTCAATGCACTTCAACTTCTCAGTTCGACCTAAGAAAGGCCGAAATTGCACAGAGGGTGGTGTGACTACCATTCTTCCCAGCTGGAAGCCAGGACTAATCATCGAGTCCGTAATCGAGAAGGTAGGACCCTGTTGATTGAAGGATGGAGGAGGAACTTCTGTTAGATCTAGAGGAGGAACCTCTGGTTCCTTCTGAGAGTCATTCTCAGATAGAGTTCCTTCCAAGGAACTGTGGGCAACAAATGCCTCAACTGCTGCAACTCCGGCAGCCATGGTAGCGTCAGCGCCCACCTCTGAGCTGAGCCCAGTGCTGGTGGTCCCTGGCACTACTTCATGTGTTGAGACATGAGTTTCCTCATGTTCCGAAGGGATCTCAGAAGAGAGGGACCAACCTCAGAAGTTGGTTCAAGTAAGGCTTCCTCATGCTGTAGTTGTTGTTGTGGTTGCATCTGAGCAGCTTCTGGAGTCTCAGAGGGTTGATCCAGTTCCTTCTGGACAGTCAAGCATTGTCTGAGCCAGTGACTCAGCATTCACAGCAGCAGCCTCGGTTGTGGTTGCCTCAGAGAGTTCCACCATAGAAACCTCAGAGGGCTTCTTCTGGGGCTCTTTCTTGGAGCTTCCAGCATCTGGAGTGCGATGCTCAATGCGGAAGCTTGCCGTATCTTCTTCCTCAAACGAAGAATCAGCAACATTTCCTCCATGCCCCTGAACGTCTTCTCTGGTTGGAGAGACATTCCCTGAGGGGGAGGAGTGATGAGAAGCTTCTGCTTTTTCTTCAGCAGCAGCAACAGCAGCGGTAGTAGTGGCAACAGCAGCAACTGCTATAATTTCTTTACCCGTCGGCTTCGGCGGGCTCTGTTTCTTAGTGGTTTTTATCCCCACTCCTTTGTGAGACTTTCCCTGATAATTCAAGGAATGCAGGAGTTTAGTTTTAAATTTGGTGGGTTTAAAACCAGCAACAGAATCAGAAACAGGAATTGAAGTAGAAGAAGATTTAAGAAAGGAAGGTGGGGTTTTAGAGTAAGCTTTTACCAAACGACCACGTTTCTTTTTCCCTTCTGGTGGCACGTCTGGGACTTGGAGAGTTGGAGGTGTTTTCCTCTTTCTGGTCATGGGTTGCTCAGACGTTGTTTCTTCTGAGTCTTCAGCAGCCTCAAGAACCTCAGGTTCCTTCTGAGGAGTCTTCTGAGCTTCCTCAGAAGCCATACTCCTTGTCACCCTTGTTGGAGAAGGGTGAGTCACCTTTGGCTGCTTCTTCTTCCTTTCTAAGGGGTCAGAAGCCTTTTCCTTTCCTTTCTCAGCCTTAGAGGGCTGTTTGGTGCTAGCAGCTCCCTTGTAAGGCTTTGCTTCCTCCTTCTTCTTAGGTGCCCCCGTCTCTGGTACCTTCTTCTTCTTGATGTTGTTGAAGGTGACCATGGTGAATTTGCTGTGGTTGAAGACGTATTCATAGTCTTCAAGGGGAAAAGAGAAGTGATTTAAGATCTTGGTCAAAAGACTCCCATAGGGTAGACTTGTAAGCGCTCTTTTAGGATGTGTTTGGTGCATCATGTAGTTTAGCACCATCCTCCCAAAATCAACCCTCTCTTTCTTCAGCAGATGGTAAAGTAGACATGCGTCCATGGTGGTGACATTCCCCATGTCTCCAATCCGAGGGAGAAGGGTATGCTGGATAACTGAGAAGATGATTCTGGCTTCTTGCGTGAGATGAGGCACCTTCACGCCCTTGAGTGGTAGACTGTTGCTACCAGTTAGAAGTGTTACTACTTCTTCTTCTGAGTCATCTACCTCCTTGACCCATTCTGGGTCGTCGGCGATGACAGCACCACCATTTAAGGTCTTGAAAATTTTGTTGATGTCAGAGGAGGAGAAGCGGATCTGTTGATCAGCAATCGTGCTCTTGACCCCTTTGTTGGTGAACCTTTCTATTTGCGAATAGAATGCTCTCACCACATTTGGGTAGCACACGTCCTCGGAGCTCATCATGGCTGGCTATCCAGGTTGCTTGAGGAAAGTGAGTTGAAGTTCATCCACTTGATTGTATACGTTGAGAGGTAGTACCCTTCCCATAGCAAGATTTCTTGGAAGATAAGTCTTGTGGAATAGGGATTGCATCTCCTCATTGTCGTAGAGAATATCTTCGGATACTTCATTGAGGTTGTTTCTCATTAAGCCCTTAATCTCTCCAGAGAAGGCCATTTGGAAGAAAGGTTTAAGTTTGAGAAGAGATGAGAGGAGATAGAGAAGAACAAGAGAGTAGAGATAGCAGAGAGAGAGAGAGAGAGCAGATGAAGATTGGAAAGCGAGGAGAGGATTTGGCAGAGTTTTGGTATGTTTTAAGCGCAAAGTGCTCAAATGGAACAATGCCATGAGTATTTATAGAACTGGCTTGTAACTAGCCGTTTCTGACGCTTATCCAAAAGTTACCGTTGGTAACTTGTTTCTCGGAAGGTACCCTTCTGATAGAAGTGGTCCTTCTGAGAAATACTCCTTCTGAGAAATGTTTCAGAAGATCTCCTTTCTGAGGAATGAGTCTTCTGAGAACAAATTTTCTCAGATAGAGTTTTCTGTGTTTTTCTTACTTCTAGCTCAGAAGCTTAGTTCTATTGTTTGTCTCAGAGTCTAAACTAGGACTAAGGGGGGTTTCTAAGAAAAAGTTTTTAATTTCAAAGTACTTAGAAACGTCTTAGATTGAGAAGTCCTTTCAGAACATTGAAACGATCCTCGGGTAAAGGCTTTGTAAATATATCTGAGATTTGATCCTCAGTATTCACAAATTTAAGTTCAATGTCGCCTTTTTGCACATGATCCCGAATAAAATGATGTTTTATATCAATGTGCTTGGATCGAGAATGCTGAATAGGATTCTTAGCTAAGTTGATAGCACTTGTATTATCACAGAGGATAGGAATTTTGGTGTACCTTAATTGATAATCAAGTAGCTGATTCTTAATCCAGAGCATCTGAGAACAGCAGTTCGCAGCAGATACATATTCAGCTTCAGCAGTTGATAGGGCGATCGTATTTTGCTTCTTGCAAGACCAAGTGATCAAGCATTTTCCAAAGAAGCAGCAGCAGCCACTTGTGCTTTTGCGATCGATCCTATCTCCAGCGTAGTCAGCATCACAATATCCTACAACATCAGAAGAACAACCTTTCTCGTACCAAAGACCAAGATTAGTAGTTCCACTTAAATATCGTAAAATTCGTTTAACTGCAGTTAAATGTGATTGCTTAGGCTTAGACTGGAATCTAGCACAGATCCCAACACTGAGTTGGATATCTGGTCTGGAGGCAGTTAAGTAGAGAAGTGAGCCAATCATCCCTCGATAGTTGCTTTCTGAGACTTTCTCACCATCTTCATCCAAGTCAATTACTTGAGAGGGATGCATGGGAGTGCTCATGGGTTTGGCCTTATCCATCAGAAACTTCCTCAGAAGTTCTTTGGTATACTTCTCTTGGTGGATAACTGTCCCTTCTGACTCTTGCTTGATTTGCAATCCTAGGAAGAATTTTAATTCTCCCATCATGCTCATCTCGAATTCACCTTGCATAAGCTTGGAGAATTCTTTGCAAAGGCATTCATTGGTTGCGCCAAATATTATGTCATCAACATAAATCTGGACAATCAAGAAGCCAGAGTCTTCTGAGAGTGTAAAGAGAGTTGTGTCCACTTTCCCTCTTGAGAATCCGTTTTTAAGTAGGAAAGAGCTCAATCTATCGTACCAAGCTCTTGGAGCTTGTTTCAGACCATAGAGAGCCTTTGTAAGCTTAAATACGTGATCCGGGAACACATCATTCACAAAACCAGGAGGTTGTTTTACATAAACTTCCTCAGAAAGGTATCCATTCAAGAAGGCAGACTTAACATCCATCTGATAGAGTTTGAAACCTTTGTGTGCAGCAAAAGCTAGCAACATTCTGATAGCTTCCAATCTTGCGACTGGAGCAAAAGTTTCATCGTAGTCTATCCCTTCTTGTTGGTTGTACCCTTGAGCAACCAATCTAGCCTTGTTTCTCACTACTTGACCGTGTTCATCAAGTTTGTTTCGAAACACCCATTTAGTCCCAATGACACTTTTGCCTTTGGGCTTCTGAGTTAGTTTCCAAACTTGATTTCTCTCGAATTGGTCAAGTTCATCCTGCATGGCATTTACCCAGCTAGGATCATCTAACGCCTCTTCTATGGAGTCTGGTTCAAGTTCAGAAACCATAGCAAGATTTGTGTAGTTCCTTCTGGTTCTTACGCCACGTTCTGGATTACCCAAGACTTCATTCTGAGAGACGTTCTTCAAGTCTCTTGAGCCTCTAATCCCTTTAGGAGTAGGGTTCTGAGAAGGAGACACAGAAGGTTCTCTTTCTGAGTCATCAGAGGCTTGACCTTCTGAGGATCTAAATTCCATTGCATTTGGAGAAGTAGATTCTCTAGGTTCTGGAGCTTCGATGATGCTACTAGATTTTTCTTTAGTTAGAGATGGTTGTTCCATGGGTTGGAAGTCAGTCTCATCATCTATAAGAATTTTCTTTTTGGCTTTCTCAGAAGAGATGTTGAGTTTCTCAAACTCATCTTCTAAGTCTGCATCTTTCTGAGACATGTCCTTACTAAGTTCTTTGAACTTAATATGGATTGTCTCTTCAACACATTTACTCCTTTTGTTATATACTCTGTAAGCTTTAGAGACTGAGGAGTATCCTAGGAAGCATCCATCATCGGACTTAGGATCAAACTTAGAGAGTTTGTCCTTTGTGTTGAGAATAAAACAAGAAGAACCAAATACATGGAAATAAGAAATGTTTGGTATTTTATTCTTCCATAGCTCGTAAGGTGTCTTTTTCAGAATTGGTCTCAGAAAGACTCGATTCTGAATGTAGCATGAAGTGTTAACTGCTTCAGCCCAGAAACCTTTTGAAAGTCCGCTTTCTAAGAGCATTGTTCTTGCCATCTCTTGAAGGCTTCGATTCTTTCTCTCAGCCACTCCATTTTGTTGAGGAGTTCTGGGAGATGAGAATTCGTGAGCAATGCCCAGATTTTCACAAAACTTTTCGAAAGCATGGTTCTCAAATTCACCACCATGATCTGATCTTATGGCATGAATGTGCGAATCCTTTTCTGTTGAAACTCTTTTTGCAAATGCTTTGAACTTCTCAAAAGTTTCTTCCTTAGAGGCTAGAAAGAAAACCCAAGTGAATCTGGAGTAATCATCCACTATGACAAGACCATAGCGTTTTCCAGAAAGAGAAGCCGTTCTGGTTGGTCCAAAGAGATCCATGTGGAGCAGTTCCAGTGGTTTCTGAGTAGAAATACCACTTTTACTGGGAAAGGAAGCTTTGGTCTGTTTCCCTTTTTCACAGAAGTCGCAGGTTGCATCCTTCTGATACTTAATTCTGGGAAGGCCCTTTACAAGTCCTTTCTGAGAGAGTTCAGAAAGAAGTCTCATATGGGCATGACCAAGTTTCTTATGCCATAGCCATTTGTCTTCTTGGACAGAGACAAGGCACTCCACGTTTTGATCCTTTAGATCATCCAGATGGATAACATAGATGTTACCAACACGTTTTCCTTCCAGAACGATCTTGTCATTTGTGAGATTAATCACATGACAATACTTGGCATAAAACTCAACCTTTAAGCCTTTGTCACAAAATTGACTAATGCTTAATAGATTGTGAGTTAAGCCATCGACCAAAAGTACATCTGAGATTTGGTGAGAGGAATCCTTACCAACATCTCCGATTGCAGTGACTCTTCCCTTAGCGCCATCACCGAATCGCACTGTTCCGCCTTTCTTGGGCTTGAGACTTCTGAACCAGTGCTTGCTTCCAGTCATGTGCCTCGAGCAGCCACTGTCAAGGTACCACTGCTCATCGTGGTGGTGGAGCAGCGCTTGATGATGTACCTGCAGTCACAAAGTTAACAGATTTAGGTACCCATTCTTTGTTGGGTCCTTGCTTGTTAGCTTTCTTGGACTTTTGCCTTTTTTTCTTAGAAGGGTCATGGTTTTGAGAGTCAGAGACCTTTTGTTTGCCCTTTTCAGAAGCACTTGCTTTCTGAGAAGTTTTACCCTTCTGAGAGGGGTTAGTCTTCTTAGAAGGCTTTGCTTTCTGAGTTTTCTTTTGAGCCTTCTGAGGCTTAGAGAGTTTTCCTTTTTCCAACATAGGACATTTTTCAGAACCATGGCCACTTTTAAAACATGCGATGCACGTGCGAGGTGATTTAGTTAAAGATGGATCAATATCATTTGGTTCGAAGATTTCTTCATAACCAAGTCCACTCTTATCCTTGTAAGGTCTTTGACCACCAAGCAAGAGTATCATCATTTTTTCACCCTTGACCATCTTAACTAAGTCAGAAGTGAGAAGCTCATTTGTCTTTTGTAATTCTATCAAAGCCAGTTCGGCTTTTTCAACAGTTACAGAAGACATTGTTTCTAAAGCTTGATAGAGGTTGTGACCTTCAAGATATCTATTTTTAAAGTCATCTCTTTCAAGCCTTAGATTTTCTACTTCCTGAATTAGTCTAGCATTTTCAGCTTCTAAGTGTTTAAAAGACTTTCTTAGTTTGCTGAAATTGTTAGCTAATTCGTTTGAGTCTCTCAGAAGCTCTTCATAGAGTTCTGAGATCTCATTGTATGAGTATGAGAGAGGAGGAGAGTTTGGTACCTCTTCTGACTCAGATTCTATTTCCAGAATATAGTCAGTACCGGCCATGAAGCAGACATTAGCTTCCTCTTCACTTGCTGACTCAGAGCCTTCCTCTTCTGAGTCACTCCATGTAGCAGCCATTGCCTTCTTCTTCTTCTTGGGAATGAACTTCTTCTTTCCCTTGTTCTGAGGGCACTCCGTTCTGAAGTGGCCCTTTCTCCACAGCCGAAACATGTGGCATCAGAAGGCTTTGACTTTCCTTTTCTAGGGGTGATCTCTTTGTCTTTGCTTGGTCTTCTCTTCCAAGCTTTCTTCATTTTCCTTACTAGAAGAGAGATGTCATCTTCATCGGAATCTGAGTTTTGATCGTTTTCAGACTCAGATATTTCTTCATCCTTTAGGGCTTTTGAAGTCTTTTTGATCTGACTTTTCAGAGCCAGAGCTTTCTGAGGTCTTGAGGATGAAGATGGTCCTCCAAGCAGTCCTTCAAGCTCAATCTCGTGAGTTCTGAGTGAGCCAAACAATACATCTAAACCTAGCTGATTTAGATCCTTTGCTTCTTGGATCGCTGTCACCTTTGGGCGCCACTTGGCAGAGAGGCTTCTGAGAATTTTCCTCACCATCTCAATGTTGGAGTAGGTCTTTCCCAAGACCTTTAGCTGATTTATGATGTGGAGAAACCTTATTGACATGTTGTCAATGGTTTCCTCAGGTTGCATGCAGAAGGACTCGTACATATGTACGAGCATTGATACCTTGGTTTCCTTGACTTCATCATTTCCTTCATGCAGCATGTGTAATCACTCCCAAATTTCTTGAGCGGTGTCACACGACACAATCTTGTCGTATTCTACCTTGGGCAGGGCGCAGAGAAGAATGTATTTAGCTTTGAAGTTGAGTTGTATCTTCTCCTTCATCTCTTGAGTCCATTCGTCCTTAGGGACTCGTCTTGTATAGGTTCTGGGTGCTGGAGGTGCCACTCCTGGCTCAGCGTCTGTTGCAACTACAACATCCTCTGTAATTGTCTGCAGAGGCTGATAGTCTCCATTCTCGATCCTATCCCATAAGTCCAGACTGGTGTGCTTGATGAATAGCGTCATCCTGTCACGCCAGTAGTCGAAGCTGTCTCCGAGAAACATCGGAGGTCTGATTATTGAAGCCCCATCTGATATGAATGCAGCTGGTGAATTCATATTTCCCTTCGTGGATCTTTTTCCTTGACACTGCTAAGTGCTCAACCCCTTAAGGACCGAGCTCTGATGCCAATTGAAAGTGTATGTGTGCACGAGAAGGGGGGGTTGAATCGTGCAAGTTTTAAAAATTACTTCTTAAAACTTTTACTTAGAAAGTTGTTTTTACTCAGAAGGTAGAATTAAGAGTTTGCAGCGGAAATTACTTTCTGAGAAGATTAAGTTTCTGAGAACTTAGTCTTTCTGAGAAAGTTCCTTTCTGAGCAATTTTAAGAAAATGACTTTACGTTAGAATTTCTTAAACGCTTTCTGATTTTAATCAATAAAGTTTTTACGAGACTTCTTAATTAAAATCGTGGCAAAGTTTTCCTGAAAGATTTATGCAAGTAAAGAGTAAGGGAGAAAAGCTTAACACAAAGAATTTTATATTGGTTCGGTTATAACCAACCTACTCCAGTCCTCAACCTTCAGTTGAGAGTTCTTGGATATTCTTCTTAAAGTGCCTTCCCAGACAACACTGCCTTTACCAAGTAAAGGACATCCACCACTTCACAACTCGAAGTGGATTTCCTTGCCTCACACTAGAGGACTTCCTTGCCTCCAACACTAGAGGACTTCTTTGCCTTAATCACTTAAGGACTTCCTTGCCTCACACTGAGGACTTCTTTGCCTTAAACACTTAAGGACTTAAACTTTGCCTCAAAAACACTTCGAGGACTTAAACTGCCTTCAAACAGCGAAGGACTTAGCGTTTTTCGGAAAGTTGTTTTTGCTTTGAAAACCAACTACTAAGATTAAGTTACAAACTTAATTTGACCCTTAGTAGACTTCTAGATTTAACTTACAATTGTAAGAATTTACACCAATACAGAACTAGAATATTTTCGCAAAGTTGAAAGAACAATTCCGTAAAATTGTCTTTCTGAGAAAGTTCTAAGTTTTCGCAGATGATTTTCAATTCAGCAGAGTTTTTGCACGTTTAATCAAGAGTTTTTAGCGCAAGAGTTTCGTCACATTGCTCTGGAATTGAACTCATATATATAGGCATCAAAGAGCCGCGAAATTAGAAGCTTTCACTTTGCTTATGTGGCTGTGTCCTTTTCAGAACGGCTCCCTGCTACAGTCAGCGCGAAATGAGGAACTTTTCAGAACTGCACAGTGCGCGTGTTCCCACTTCCTTAGCTAGTTGTAGCGAGCTTTCTGAGACTTCTTGCGATCCCTTGAGTCCAGACCCTTGGTTGCTTCTGAGTCCAACTTTCTGAGAGTTGTACGGACTTCTGAGGCGAACCTTCTGAGGGAAGACCCTTCTGAGAACTACTAGTCGCAAGGTCTTCTGAGACCCTTCTGAGGCGACAGTGTTCTTTCCTCAGAAACATGTTTTCACCTTCTGCGCTTCTGAGACATTCTTTCTGATATCTTTTGGCGCTATGATTTTATCAATTGATCTCGAGGCTACTTGATGTTTTGTCTTGGTCTTTGCTCATGGTATTGCAATAATTTAAAGCTTTCTGAGACACTTAGCGCACATATTAGTACAACCTTAAGTAAAATTTTTATACTTATGGCTTACCTTGTTATCATTAAAACTTTCATTGCTCTAAGATAATTATGCCTAATTCTCTCAGAAGGGTTCTGGAGCTTATAGACTGGTAGACGACCAGTATGTCTTTTATGAAGATTTGAGGTTGTGGAGCTTATGTGAAACGTCAGGTCTCTAATAAGCTTGAACCTAAATCTGAAAAAGTGCTTCTTTGTGGGGTATCCTAAAGAAACCAAGGGATACTATTTCTACAACCAATATGACGACAAAGTGTTTGTTGCGCGAACTGGTGTATTCCTTGAGAAGGAATTCATTGGAGCCAATGGGAGCAAAGTAGAAATTGAAGAAATACTTCAACCACAAGAAGAAACTTCACCGGAGGTGGAACAAGAGCATAGTACACAAGTTGTTGTAGTACAAGAGTCTGCTCAAGATTGGTGTAACAAGAGCATAGTACACAAGTTGTTGTAGTACAAGAGCATAGGTCAGATAGAACACGTCACCCACTTGAGAGATATAGATTTCTCATGACTCAGAAGGGTGATGTTCTGCTCATGGATCAAGATGAGTCTGTCACCTATCTGGAGGCCATTACTGGGCCTGATTCTGAAAAGTGGCTATAAGCCATGAAATCTGAAATGGATTCCATGTACACTAACCAGGTGTGGACCTTGGTTGATCAACCTGAAGGGGTAAAACCCATAGGTTGAAAGTGAGTTTTCAAGAAGAAAACTGACATGGATGGTAATGTGATTACCTTTAAGGCAAGATTGGTTGCAAAGGGTTTCGAGCAAACTCATGGTGTAGACTTGGCTTGGGAACTATTTTTCAATGAAGGACTTAGGCAAAGCTACTTACATATTGGGTGTAAGGATCTATAGAGATAGATCAAACATATTGCTTGGCCTAAGCCAAAGTACATACATAGACAAAGTGTTGAGACACTTTAAGATGCATGATTCAAAGAAAGGGTTCTTGCCTATGTCACATGGTGTGACACTCTCAAAGGTCCAATCTCCCCTTTCTCAAGCCGATAGGGATTGGATGAATAAGATTCCATATGCATACGCAATTGGATCTATCATGTATGCTATGTTATGTACACGACCAGATGTCTCGTATGCTTTGAGCATGACGAGCAGATACCAGTCAGATCTCGGTGATGGTCACTGGACAGTCATCAAGAATATCCTTAAGTACTTGAGAAGAACTAAGGATTGATTCTTGATATATGGAGGTGAGGAAGAACTAGTTGTAAAGGGTTACACTGATGCTAGTTTCCAAACCGACAAAATCAGGTTATGTGTTTTGTCTTAATGACGGGACTGTGAGCTGTAAGAGTTCCGAGCAAGAGACAGTCGCCAATTTCACTACAGAGGCCGAGTATGTTGCTGGCAGTAATGCAGCAAAAGAGATTGTTTGGATCTGAAAGTTCATTACTGAACTTGGTGTGGTTCCGTGCGTTGAGGACCTAGTAGCTCTCTATTGTGACAACAATGGAGCCATTGCACAGGCTAAGGAACCCAGATCTCACCAGCGATCCAAACACATACTCAGGCGATTTCATCCTATTCGAGAGAGATTATCGATAGATGAGATGTAAAGATATGCAGAGTGCCAACTGATGAAAACATCGCTGACCCACTGACCAGGCAACTTCCTCAGCGGAAGCATGATGGGCATACTAGATCAATAAGCATTAGAGATATGTTGTATTGGCTCTAGTGCAAGTGGGAGTCTGTTGGTATATGCCCTAGAGGGCCAATCATAGTTGCATTTTTATTATGATATTATGACATTTTATTTTATATATATATATATGAGACATTGTTTTCATTAATTGTTTATTTATTTTAATAAACATTATGATGTCCTTAGAATGAAATAAAGATTAGGTACATAACCTAATAGTGAGACTTCATTCTTAAATGTCCCTAGTCAAGTATTATTGTAAACAACAGGACAATAGTAATACGTTGAAACTAGTATGTGTATGGACTGATAACCTTTTCTCACAGGTTATGGATATGTGATATCAAGTCTGCACATAGGTATATATGGTGATATATATTGGAGTGACCCGCCATGAGAACACCACATGGATAGTAATGTGAATGTCATAGGTGATTCTCATAGTGATGATGGTACATGTAGTCCTTTGACTTGAAGTTACTGCGATCCGCTGCATGAGGAGTCGTGTGCTTTGATACCGTCAAACATTATCCGTAACAGGGTAATTATAAAGTCGGTCATTAGGCATATCACGAATCATGTGGGCGGTGTGAGTAACGTAGATAGAATTTGTCCCTCTCACATTACGAGAGATATATCTGTGGGCTCCTTGATGAGTAGGACTGGGTAAATGCATGGCCATGCTGAAATGAATTAATGTGTGACATTAATGTCATTTATTTTATCAGTCTACTCGGAGATCAAGAAACTAATGATTTAACTATACAAGATGACTAATTCCATGCTTGTGTTAAATCTGGATATTTGGACAAAGGGACTGAAGTGTACAGTAACGTCAATCACAGAAAGGTTATGTCAAACCGTTGACTTTCTTATAACTTGGGTAGCAGTGATGTGTTGCTAGATACCGCTCACTGTTTATATTATTTAAATGAGATTTAATAATATTGTCAACGTTGTAAGAACCTATAGGGTCGCACACTAAAGCAATTTTTATATCGATGCTAAATTAGAATAAATTAGTGTGACTAATTTAATTGGGCTTCATGAGATGGACCTAATAAAATATAAAGATTAAATTAGTGTGACTAATTTAATTAGGATTTCATAAGATGAGCCTAATAAGGATTAAGAGAAGTTAGTGTGACTAATTGGGCTTCAATGAGATGGACCCAACAAGGCTTAGGTTTAGGTTAAGTGTTGGCTATAAATAACACACCTAAGGAGCCTTTTGTGTTGGTTGTTGACTTCATACACTTTAGCTTTCCTCTCTAGAAACCCTTATTTCTCTATTTCTCGCTACTAGCATAGTGAGTTTCAGAAAAGCATCAAGGTGAGTGTTTGACACTGAGTGTTTGACACTCACAACTGCTGTGTGGATATCTCTAGGCCGTTGCTACACTTGCAACGGAAGAGTTTGACATAGCTCTTTGTGAAGATTCAAGAATTCAAGAATTGAAGAGTTCAAGATTTGAAGAGTTCAAGAGTTCAAGATTTGAAGACTTAAAGAATCGAAGAGTTCAAGAATTCAAGATTTCAAGTGTTCAAGAATTCAAGAAGAAAAACTTTTGAAGAACTCAAGAACAAGTATTGTTCGCAAATTGTATTGCCATAACGCTTCAACAGGTAATTCATAGATGAATCACGTTCATTCACATGGGTCCTTGGGTGGGAATAACATTAAAATTTTTATTTTCCGCTGCACCTTTATGCGTGATTTCCCAACACTCGCACCACCTCTCACCACCGTCCATCATCGTGTTCCCTATAGCTTCCATCAACCACCTCGCACCACCTTCCAAGGCTACCTGCACCATCCGTCAAGTGCTGCTTTCATCCTAAAATCACTCGAACGCCGCTTGCACCGACCGTCAAGGGCACAAACCCCTGCAACGGAGCTTCAGACACCGGACGCCGCTTCATCTACTAGACGTCGCTTCAGCCACCGGGTGCCGCTCATTCACCGAGCGCTGCTCCGTGACTCCGCTTCGCGACTACCTCTCCGTGAGTTTATCTCTTTCTCTTCTCTGGTCCTCTTCATCTATCTCCCCTCGCTCTCCTCCTCTATTTGTCTCTTTCTGGACAGCCGCCGCTAGCGGCTCCCTTTCCCCCACCCCTCACTCTGTAAGCTACAAAACATGTATGCCTTATTTTGCTCTGTTAGTTAATTCTATGAGAGATTAATTAATTGATTCATTGGGTTATTTTCTGATTTTGTATTGACTACTAAACGGTCTCTGTTTCCCACTAAGTGTAATAAGCTTTATGATTAATTCTACAAAGTGTTGGGTAATCTAATATGAACAATTTAATTTCAATGCCAAATTCATCATTTTTTGTGTGGTTGAAATAGTCTTGTAACTGCAGCTCCAAGCTTAAAATTATTCTTCTTTTTGTGCCATTCTTGGTTGTTTTGGTTTCTTATTTGTATTTGTATTAGTTTTGGACATTGTGTTTGCTAATGCTATGCTTATCTCTTTACCATGTTTTAGTAAGCTTAGACTTTAGAGCCTACAATTTTCATTTCATAGGTTTGAATGTTTGATCTCTCAATAAACTGTTATGTTGTCTTTAATTTTGTTGGTGTTATATGCCTTTTCTTTGCTGTTTTTTTACCATTCTGTTTTGTGTCGGTGTTGTTCTGTTCTGGAATGCTGTTGTGTGTGTACAAGAGGTTGAGTTTTGAAATGTGTATAGGGGTATGTGTTTGGGAACTAATAAAATAAAGTCTATTAAAATCTGCAACATGAATTAAAGTTTATTTTTAATTTTATGTACTAGTAGTATAGGTTCCTCCATCCTACATATCAGAAATTACAATTCCAAATTAATACTACTGTATAAACTAATAATAAGAAATCGGGGATGATAAAGATTATTTAATGGTGCCTTAATAGTACCTAGCAGAGGGGGCATTTGATTTTGCTGAGAAGTTTCGGGTGAGTTTGGTTGGCACATGAAATGGAGTTTTCTAAGAGTAATTAAGGCAAATGGAAAAGCAAAAGAGCTCTCTCTCTCTCCCCTTTTTTGAGAGTAATCTGCTGCTATACAACTTAATGCTTTTGATGCATTTTGAATGAGGGGGTTGAGAATTCAATTCAAAGGTTTCATCAATAGGGTATTTAAATTTATGGCATGGATATGCTTGCTATTGTATATTCATATTATATGTGTGTAAATGCAGAGCAAATGCTGAATTTTTTTTAAGTAAAAAATATTATTGCTTATAGGTTCCTTTTGACTTTTCTTTAGAGAAATTAATTTAGTTGTTGACAATCTCTGCATCATACATACAACAACAAGCTCTATTTAGTACTGATTTTGAATTTTGATGATTTTCTAATGTTGCTGATGGCTGTTCTTGAGTATTGACTTAGAGGATTTTTGCTGTTTTATGTGATTCTCCGCTAGTTCTGATGTCTCTTGCGGTTCTAATTATGTGTCCTCGTTAAGTGTTACTAATAGTGATTGATTAGACCAAATATGAGGCTATTGTGATATGATGAAGAAGTTGTTTCAATTTCATCTCTATCAATGGTGGACTAGGGCGATACATCATATATATATATATATATATATATACTGCTTTGAGAGAGAGAAGAGATGAGAAAGGGATTGATGTGCAGTGAAGAAATGAAAAAGAAAGAAATAAGTCCCGGTGCACATTGATATGGGAATTTGGAACCATTATACTACTCGGTTTTCTTAATTTTATTTATTACTTTTGACCGTATTTACTACTACATAGGAGAATTAGTGTAATTCGTGAGTGTGATGCAATTTTATAGTTATAAATAGAGGTTGCTAACATAGTCAAATTAGTGAGTGTGATGTCTGCTCCCACATGGTCAGTTGCCAATTATTTATTGAATCTGCAAAATTCTTTTAATATTTTGTGAAACAATACAGGATAAGATGTAGCGACATGTGCTTCTCTATCAAGTGCTTGAATAATGACTTAACAAATTGACTAAGTCCTTTTCTAATAGGGAGATCGATCTTATATCGTATAATACATGCATTCATTCTTGATAATTCATTAGAATCTCAGACTTGCACCATGCATATATAACCAAGGTACATTAGTTTTTATTTTTTACTTGATCATTTGTATATAGCTTATCTTAATTTTCCTATTTCTTACTTTGTGTTATCATCCTCTAATTTGACATCAGTGTTAAGTTTTAAGTGAATGCTAGTGTTGCTGTTAGTGTTAGGTGTTTGTAAGGGTGTTTTTATATGTGAAAGTGTTAGGTGTTAGGTGCTATTAGTGTTAGGTGTTTTAGAAGAACTTAATGAATTTGCTTTGTTTTGTATTAATACCTTAATTTGTTTTTAATATTCTTTGGTAATTGATATATAATTACAGGTCTGTCAAGCATTGAAAGAGCGTTGGTAAGAAATTTCCTGCATTGGTTACTGGTTTCTTTTTCTTATTGTTGTAAGAATTACCCTCTCTCTATTATTTAGGTGTGTTAAGAAGTCTATTTGAGTTAGAGATAGGTGGTTGGTTGCAGCTAAATTGCTGCAACAAATGATAATTTTCTTTTTTTTTCCTTGAAAGAAGAAAGCTAAGGCTTGTTTTTAACATGTAAAATCTTACAATTTTGGTGCTAAATACATTGTCTTACATAGAATAACATGCTCACATATAGAACAATAATCTCTAAGCATTAAACTTTCAACTGGGAAGCATCAAAATTTAGATGTTAACCTATGAAGAAAGTCTAAATATGTCGTTCAATGCACTTTTATATTAAATCTCAACATCAACCTCTTTTCTCAACATCAGTATAAATATGTTTCAACAAATATACATTTAAATGGCTTCATAACATCACATCCCTATACATTTTATGGAGCAATAATAGTTGCTTATTTTTTTTTCCTACAAAAAACAAAGCCCAAAAAACAAACCAATTAAATGGATGTTGTTAACATGTAAGATCACATCTAGAAAATCACACCACACATACAAAACACTAATCTAAAAGCAGTAAATGGCTAATAACTATCAATTAAAATATACTACACTAAATTTGATTAATATGTATCTTTCATAATAGAAAATTTATGAACAATAAAACATATTTCACGCATCCACCCCATTCTGAAACTTCCAAACTGTGGAAGCATCAAATTCGTGGATCATATTTCTCTTAACTTTTGGGCAATTTGTTGACACTGCCTCTCCAAACTCGAGATTAACATTCAATTCCTCCCTGCCTATGAATGCTGCCATAGAAAGATAATTTACGAAAAAGCTTATCTCCCCCTCATTAACTCAGAGTGAGGGAGTTACCTAATCCCCAATCTTCTCTCAATGCCACTATAGAACCACGTGACCCAAACACTCCCTTGCTTGGAGAGAAATCCATCGAGTAAGGATTTTGTTCAAAGGTAATGACACGTGAGGTATAGGAAACCCGTGTGAAATAATTGGAAATCACTATATGAGAAGTTTAATAACTGGGAAGTGTCTATCAGCTAAGAAGCTGCCACGTAACCCAAAGATTTAGTAAGAATATATATTCGATTGATTGAATTTTTTCTCATTGTAAGTACTAGTATGTGTATGTGATAATGCTTCATACTATGCTGGAAACTCTTCTTAGAGACCTAGAAAATCAGATCTGCTTTTATTATTCAGAAAGAAAGTATTTTAGATATTTTTTATTTTTATGAGTGTTTGAAGCAATGATTTCTGCAGCAGGTACTTTTGTTTTTATTATTATTGGTTTTGCATTTTTATGCCTTTTATTATGAGGAATTTGAACTTATCTCTTATTATGATGTGCTCGTGTATGTGTATATCGTTCTTCTTTGGGCATTTTGCAAAATCTTTGTTCGCCTCTGGTTTTCTTCAATCTAGAATTTTAGTTTAATAGTTTTATTTATATTTCTAATAACAATTATTATAATCCCACTTCACTTAACTGAGCCTCTCACTCTCGAACTTCTCACTACTCTCCCACTTTCATCTCTTCTTTGCTTCTCCCTGCAACACCACTGTTGCTGCCGGCGGCGGCTCGCCACAGTTGTAGCAACAACGAACCTTGGTGGCATGGGTCTTCTTCTTCTTCTTCTTCCAACGAGGTAGCAACAACGAACCTTGTTGGGGTGGCTCTTCTTCTTCTTCTTCCAATGAGGCAGCAACAGTGAACCTTGGTGGGTTGGGTCTTCTTCTTCTTCCCCAGCAAGGCAGCAGCAGTGAACCTTGGTGGGGTGGGGATGAGTCTTCTTCTTCTTCTAGTTGCAGTTCGCACGCACCAGTTCTGCTGCTTTTTTATTTCAGTTTTTTTGGATGAAAGCTAGTGCTTTATTTTCTTTTCTTTTCTTTTTTTGATAAAAGTTGTTGTTGCTGCTGCTTATTATTGTTTTGTTCTATCACAGAGATATGTCTTAATTGACCACAATAATGGTTATATTGGGGTGAGACTAGTCATTAGATATTATCTTAGTTTATTATGATGTGGCTAGATTATTAAACTCTTAATTTATTATGATGTCTTTGTGACTTTGATGTTCATGTCTTTGAGGCTTTGATATTATGTATTTATGCCTTAAATGATGTCTTTGATTATATTTTTTTAACTTGTTTTTTATATTTTTTTGTATTATTGTATATATATTATGGATTTGCAAAAATTTAAGCTTTCTGAGACACTTAGCACACATGTTAGCAAAACCTTGAGTAAAATTTTTATACTTATGGCTTACTTTGTTATCATTAAAACTTTCTATCTTTCTAAGAGAAATATATCAATTTCTCTCAGAAGGGTTCTGGAGCTTACACTTTTCTGACTTGTACAATGCGCGTGTTCCCACTTCCTTGGCTTGCTGTATCGAGCTTTCTGAGAATGAATGCATCATCCATTGAGTCTTGACACTTGGTTGCTTCTGAGTCCAACTTTCTGAGAGTTTTACGGACTTCTGAGGCGAACCTTCTGAGGGAAGACCCTTCTGAGAATCACCAGTTGCCAGGTCTTCTGAGACCTTTCTAAGGCGACAGTGTTCTTCACTCAGAACTGTACTTTCACCTTTTGCGTTTCTTGAGCATCCTTTCTGATGTCTTTCACGCTATGATTTCTTCTTGTAATACATAAGGTTACTCGTTGTTTGTCTTGATCTTACTCATGGAGTTGCAAAATTTTAAGCTTTCTGAGACACTTAGCACACATATTAGTAGTACCTTAAGTAAAATTTTATACTTATGGCTTACTTTGTTATCATTAAAACTTTCTACCTCTCTAAGAGAAATACATCAATTTCTCTCAGAAGGGTTCTGGAGCTTACAATCTCCCCCTTTTTGATGATAACAACTTAAGTCTTAAGATAAAAATTTTGCTTAAGTTCTGAAGTGTTTCTGATTAAGTTCACAACTTACTCAGAAGGCACTTTTGCTTTCTTAGAAAATAACTTAGCTTTCTGAGAGAAGGCTTTGTTATCTTCTTAGAAGGCTTTGATAATCAACAGATAGATATGCAAAGTATGAGTACTGTTTTGGATTATCAGATATATAACATGTATTTCTTGATGAGTAAATATGTGAATTTCAGAAATACCAATCTAGTAAAACAAGAGATGCCAAAAACATAAATGATTCTTCATTAATTTTCAAAGTGAGGTAAAAAAAATTTTTAGCTCCCCCTTAATTTGTTACTCCCCCTAAATCCTAGGCCTAGTTGT
Source organism: Aeschynomene evenia (assembly GCA_013621005.1). Taxonomy (NCBI): domain Eukaryota; kingdom Viridiplantae; phylum Streptophyta; class Magnoliopsida; order Fabales; family Fabaceae; genus Aeschynomene; species Aeschynomene evenia. The sequence goes on along the minus strand of RYYW01000039.1, from coordinate 90,401 downwards.
TTATATAGCCAAAATATTATCTATTTTTCTACTCCCCCTTTGTTACATAAAAAAGGGTGGCTATCATAAACGCCATCATAGACTTAGAGCTACTGCTTCTTAGCAATGTAGCGGAGAAGACTACATATTTCCTTAAGTATTTCAATTTTGCCAGCGTTTGTGGGACATTCTGGAGGTATCTCATGTGAAGAAGTAGAGGGCTGATTAGAAGAGAATGGTAAAGATGGAGGAGGACGGAAGACTTCAGCCTCAAGTACAGCATCTATTATGTCCATCTTTTGATATTCCGAAAGAGGTTCTCCTTCTTCTTCAGCTTTTTCTTCTCTAGCAGTCACTTTAGTGCAAGGCTGCTTCTGAGTGTCCTCAGAATCTTGAACTAGCTCCAAGGTGGCCGTTGGTTGACCCATCCTCTCCGATCTCTGATCTTCATCTGGGATTTTGAAGGTAGAAATCTGTTGATGAATTGCTTCAATTATCTTTTTCTTCATGGATTGACCCATATAAGGTGAATTGTAACGCCCTTGATCTAGTGATGACACGCTATGCGATCATATGTATTATGTGAACCATGATTTCGATAATTGATATATGGCGATGATAATTAATGTGCGTTTATGTGGATTGAGTTTATGATTTATAAGTTGATTATGATGATTGATATATGACTATCCATTTTATTGAGCTAGTGATTCATGTGTTCCTTGTGAAGGGAATAATATGATGAAAATTATTGGTGATGAGTTATATGGTGTATATGAAATTTGTTGGTGTATGGCGGTAGTAAAGGGAGAATTTTGGTGTTTGTGGGCTTATACGTCGATGATCGTCCGAGAGGGACATAGTTATATTTTTTGTGATATATATATATATATATATATATATATATATTATACATAGGTATGTGATTAAAGTGTAAGGGATATGTGCAAGAACATGTATGAAGGTATGTATAGGTATAAACTACATGTGTATAATTCTATAAATACGTGCATATGGGTGCATATATATGTAGATATAGGTATACATATATATTGGTGACATGAGAATGGATGATATATGTATATATATATGCATTATGTGTTTGTGAATAATAATCTAGGTTGCTTGGGGAGCAAGGCAAGCCTAGTATTATTATTTATTATAAGTTGATTGGATCCCTGAGGGAGGCTATGATCGTTATAAAATTTAGTGAGGTCATAATAATTATTTAGTAAATCAAACTTGGTGTTTAGAGATTTATTCGAAAAAGAATTCACCAATGTTGAGTAATTAAAGATTTTGAGATATCATTATTATTATTTTCCCACATAATAGTAACTATTGTGATATCTTTTAATAAATTAATAATGTAGAAAATAATAATATGATGATTTGATTATTTTAATTTATTATGAGTCTCATATAGTTATATAAATTTTAATAATAATCATTAGCTATTTTATTTGTGATATTTGAGAGTATAGTGAGTAAGTGAGTTAGGTGCGAGAGAGAGTTGCGTTGAACCGGTGAGTAACGAAATCAACTCCTAAGATCAAATAATTTGAGTATTTGGTCCCCACACTTAACCCAACATAATTTAAAACACTTACTCACACTCGTACACACATACACATACTCACACACACTACCTAAACACACTACATACTGTTAATTTTATTAAACACACCCCCACCCCACCCGTATATGTTGTTGTGCGTGCAGCAAACAACAACAACAACACATAAAGCATTTTTCCTTTTTCAAAACTAGACACTCACACTTAGAAGAGAGAATTGAGAGAGAGCTCCCCTTCATCTTCTTCCCCAACCCGTCGGCCAGCAATAGAGAGAAAGTGAGAAGTATCCCTCTCAAGCTCCACCATCAACACCATTCATTTTCTTTCTTCTGGAAGCTCAACCCACAACACACACACAAACCCTTGGAGGTCCAGGAGCTCTTATCCTCTTCCCCTCAAGCCTCCATTTTTGGGTAGCAAGCTCAGGAGCAAGAAGCTCCATCAACAATCCCCATTTCATTCTCCTCTTGAAGGGTTCAAGTGAGTTACCCTTCCTCTGTTTTAATTCAGTAACTTCATCCACATGCAAGAGCTTATGAGGCTCTGAATGTTATTGAAATCAAGCCCTAATTTCGGGCTCCATGATGCATGATAGTAGGGGTTGCTGAAGTTGAATGGATTGAGAGCCATTGATGTGTTAAAGTGATGTTTGAATGTATGCATGTGTGTGTTTGTGCAAGATTGTGCGTTATTGGACTAGACTATTAATTTTCTGATGTGTTTTCAAGTATATAATCATGATCATTTCGTGTTTTGATGCTTGGGAGTGTATTGGTTGAGAATGGAGCTCAAAGAAGGCAGCAGAATGCATTTTTCGCACTCTGCTGCAGAGTCGGGCCGCCCAGGCGGTCATCATCACCGCCCCAGTGGTCTGCCTGCAACATGATTTTTACAGCTTTGCATTTTTGGCCCTATTTTCTCTGGAATTAAATCACCTCTTGTTGGACATGTGTGGTACATTGAGAAATTTTTTAGAAAGCTTTTTAAAACCCCTCAATCATCTTATATAGATATTTTGATGATTCTTTATAAATATAAAAGGGATTTTCAAACGCTAATCATTAAGAAAATTTATGAAAGACTATGAACAGAAAATTGGAAGTTTTGAAAGAATTGAGATGGACATGACCAAGACGTTTTGGTGATGTGTCATCTTAGAGGATTTTATTAAGCTTAAATTGTAGATTGTGCATTAGTCGGTTTTAAAAGTAAGGAGCAAGTTTTTAGTAAAACGATTGTATGTTTTCGATTGTGTTATAGTTTGCGAAACTTATAAAATTGCGGTAATTGTGAAAACACGTACATGGCAGCAGGTTCTAGTATTTGAAACACAATAATTTTGGTACAAGGAAGTTAAGCCATATTACATGTGAGTGACAAATGCTAAATTATGTGATAGAAATGAGATGTGAATAATGGCGTGTTTGATTTTGGAATGATATTAAGTGTTCTATTATAGTTTACCACAATGAGAATATGGGGATAAGATGCTCAATTTTGTTATACGAATAAGATATGAATGATGATGCGGCTGTATTGGTAATGACCGAGACACTGATTGTAATTGGTTTTATTATAGACTCATATCGGTTTTAACTTGTGAATTAGGGTAGTGATTGAGTTTAAAAGAAAGAAACGAGTTTCGGAGCATAGTCGCATACTTTTGAGTATATCGATGTTTGTAAAACTTAGTAAACTTGTGAAAATTTATTTTGGGCAGCAAAGTTAAGTCTGAGATGCATTGGTAATGTTAATAAAAGATTAAGTTACAGTACGTGCATGTATTGAAGTGTTGAATTGCGATGTCGTGCATCTTTTTGACGCTCAAGGAGCAAGTATTGAGTTTTGCAAAGAAAATCTCGCATCTATGTGTACCCGAACATGCCCGAATGTTGTATTGTCTTGTAAAATCCATGTAGGGCAGCATGTGAGGTCTCGAAACCCATGCATTATAGTAATGAGAATGTGCAATGTTGTAATATGACTTTGTGGAGTTTATGCAATTGTGTGATTGATGTGCTTGCATGAAATTGCAAATAAATTGAATTGAGAGGGGCAAGATAAGAATTATGTTGTGAGGATACATGAGTTATGATATGTCTTTGTTAAGATAAGTGTGGCGTATGCATGTATATATCTGAAATGATGAGATGGTGAGATGATGGGATGATGAAATGTTGAATTGGTAAAGGGGTGAATTTATGTGATGTGAAGTGATGCTAACAATATGATATAGTGTTATGAGTTGTTGTATGAAGTGAACTGTCTTGATTAAGACCAAGTGGTTAATGACGTGCTTGTGTAATGAGAGGATATAAGTGTTATAGTATATGATGCATGATTGTTTGATGTAATGATGAAATTTGAATTATGAAATTATGCAGTAAGGTTGTGAAGGTTTGTTGTGTGTAATAAGTTGATGACAAATTCATATGAAGAGATGAAATACATTGAATAAATGTGTTATGTGATTTGAAATAATATGATTAAAGTATGTTATGATATATGTGAAGTGCATTCCTTTGATTGAAATCAAAGTGGTTTAGCACATATTCATGAAAATATATGTTAATGTTAGAGATGCATGATGATAGAAATGTTGTGATGTTTATGACGAGATACCGATTGTGCATACTGAAGTATTATTCTACCGGATACCTAGGGGTCGGGTGAAGTATGGTGAGGTTGCGAGCTCTTGAAAACTAATTATGGTACTACGGATGAATCCTCCGGATACCTAGGGGTCGGGTGAATTATGGTATCTCCGTGAGGACAGCCAAGAACCTAGGGGTCAGGTGTAGTATGGTGAGGCTGCGAGCTCTGGACAACCAAGAACCTAGGGGTCGGGTGTAGTATGGTGAGGTTGCGAGCTCTTGAAAACTAATTATGGTACTACGGATGAATCCTCCGGATACCTAGGGGTCGGGTGAATTATGGTATCTCCGTGAGGACAGCCAATAACCTAGGGGTCGGGTGTAGTATGGTGAGGCTACGAGCTCTGGACAGCCAAGAACCTAGGGGTCGGGTGTAGCATGGTGAGGTTGCGAGCTCTTGAAAACTACCTAGGAGTTGAGTGTAAATTGGTAGTTCATATGATGTTTGATTGATTAAGTACTTTGTTATGTGATTCAGAGGATGTTCTGCTCTTTACTAAGAGGTTGTGATAGTAAACGAATTGTTATGAAAAGAGGCATGTTTATGATTAGGGAGTATTTGATCATATTGTGATATTCGGGAGAGTGAGTTGTATATATATTGCGAGGGACCTACGAGAACATAGCATAAACATTTAGGTTCCCTTAGAAACGGGCCAGTAAGATGTTTTGTCCCAGTCAAAGTAAGGACTCGCCGTTTTGAGAAAAACGAATACACTTTTCACTTGAGTATTACTTTGACTGGCTGGAATTGATGTAATCGAGCACGTAGGCCCCCGTGCTCAGTGTAACTCACTAAGACGTTATCGTCTTACGCTCTCTTTGATTTATCGATTCTAGATGGAGCAGCCACTGATAAACCGTATTTTCATGCTAATATCTCCTCATAACTTGAGTAATTGTATGCTCTCAATTATGCTTAAATTGGGTTCTTACGCAATATTTGATTTGCATTACCGTTTCGAGTATTAGTACCATTTTGCGTATTAATTACTCTAATTGTTGTCACTGGTGCGTTTGATATGTTTTTGTTAGTGTTGTGGCTTCTCAGGAACAGGTAATTATAAAATTGTGTTGGAAATTGCGTCTGGAAACCAAGGAAAGCTGATTCACTGCCCACAGCAGCGTACCAATCGCCCAGGCGGATGTACACATCGCCCAAGCAGTCATGCGCGCGTAACTTCCACAGCTGGACGCGCTTAATTTTGACCTACCGCCCAGGCGGTGGTGACGACAGCAGTTGGGATTTTATAAATAGCTCCTTTGTGCTTAGGTCTATTATCTAGTTTTTAGTTCTCTGGTTCTTGTATGCACTCTGGTGCTGGCACTCTGACAATTTTTAGGATTTACTTTTCCAAGGCTCTTAGTTCTTTGTTCACCGTCTTTGTTTTGGGCACTCTTTACTTCCAGCTTTTGCATACTGTTCTGAACACCCGTTTTAATTCATTATCTTTACTCTTTCTTATTTTCAGTCATTGCTTTTACATTAAACCTTGTTTTTAGGGAGAGTTCACCTTGAATCTCTCCCTCGTTTTCTTTAATATAAAGTTTTTATTCAGCAATCTCTTTACTTCCTGAGTTCATTTCAATTCAAGCCTTTAATCATGTTTCTTTACATTTGAGTCACCTTCAATTTATGTCAATTTACTTATTTTGCACTTGCACTTAATTTCTTTATTTTAATCGCCTTTACTTTTCCCAATTTAATTTCCTTGCAAACCAAACTCAAAACCCCCCTTTTTAACTTATTGTTGAGTTTAAGTCAACAATTTCCACACAGATTCCTTGAGAGTCGACCTGAGTCAGTCTTACTACTTGCTACCAAGCTTGTATTGAGATTAATTCAGCAACAAACCCTTTTTCAAAATCCTTTTCTAAATTGCTCCAGAGTACCGGGGAAATAACGACGCTCCGGTGCTCTGCCAATTTTGGCGCCGTTGCCGGGGAATCTAGGCAATTTTTGATTTAATCCTAGTACTGTTTTTCTTCTTCCTTTAAAAAAAATTACCTTTTTCGTAATTTTCTTCTCAACCCTTTTCTTTTCGCACCGACCGCCCTAGCGGTAGGCAGACCGCCCCAGCGGTAGACGCGTTCCAAAAAAAAAAAATCTACTTTTTTCTTTCTTCTTTCTTATAAATCCTATGGATGACTCGTTCGCAACCCGATAGCTCTCTATTCCCTTTCGACCCTGAAATCGAAAGAACCTTACGGGGTTTGAGACGAGCGAGGCGAGAAGGCAAGGACGTAGGTAATGCTTTTCATACTCGTTCCCGTAGTGCGGAGGTTAGTGGTCATACCCGTGTGTTTCCTGAGAGTGTTTTTGCAACACCCACCGATACACCAACTGATCCTCTTACTGTTACGCCTATGGCTGCGAGGAGAAATCTTACTTTGAGGGAGCTCATTGCTCCTGATCTGAATCAACCACCCTTAGGCATCATATAGCCAGATGTCGATGGGGATTTTGAAATAAAAGGGGCACTCTTCCATCGGCTCCCAAAATTCCATGGGCTTTCCGGTGAGGACACCCACCAACATCTCAAAGAATTCCATTATGTGTGTGATACACTAGGGCCACACGGGGCTGGTGTTGATGCTGTGAAACTCCGTGCCTTCACATTCTCTTTGGAGGGTGCAGCTAAAACATGGCTCATGAATCTACCCAATGGGGCGGTGAACTCATGGGCTGATCTCAAAAGAAAGTTTTTGGAAAAGTACTTCCCTGCTTCAAGAGCGGGAGCAATTAGGAAAGCCATCTGCAGCATACAACAGCTACAAGGGGAAACGCTCTATGAATATTGGGAGCGTTTCAATAGATTGGTCTCAAGCTGCCCTTCTCATCAGATATCTGACGCCAACCTCATCCAATTCTTCTATGAGGGGTTGTGCGTTGCAGATAGGCGTACTATTGACTGCTCAAGTGGGGGAGCATTGATGAACAAGACTCTGGCAGAGGCTATGGAGCTGATAGAAACCATAGCTTCCAACAATCAGCAGTTCGGAACCCGTGATACTCCCAATGCAAGAGGGGTACATGAAGTTGGCTCTTATGATAAGAAATCATTGGAGAAGCAATTGGCAGAGATGACAACTGCCATTAAAGAACTTGCTCTGATAAGTCAACAGAAGGTGGTAACATCTGCTTCCATTCCAACTCCTCCACCAGTAGTCCAAGTATGCGGGATTTGTTCCAGTGACCATCCTACAGATGTGTGCCCTCAGCTAAACGAGGAATATGCAACAGTGGCAGCCACAAATTTTCCTAATCAAGGGCATTCTCAATTTGGTAACACCTATAATCTTTCTTGGAAAAATCATCAAAATTTTAGGTGGAATAACCAAAGCCAACCACTACACCAAAACCAAGCTCAACAACCACCACCACAATTCCAACCCCAAAATACACCTCCCTTTCCCAGTCAACAGAAATACCAACCCCCTCATCAGAGGGCACAAAACCATACACCTCCACCTCCCAAACCACCCCAATACACTCCACCTCAACCTACCCCATCTTCTGCTGAGGCAGATTTACAGCAACTTTTGAAGTTGATGATGGAAGAGAAGGTTAAAAATGAGCAGATGAGGAAAGACGTTGCTCAGCTGATGGAGGATCGCAATGCTTCTTTGAATAATTAAACTCACATCCCCTCCCAAACAATTCCAAACCCAAAGGGGAATGTAAGTGTCATAGCTCTGAGGTCAGGGACGGTGCTTCCTACAGTTGAGGCCCTGAAACCTAGTGTGAAACCCAAAGTCATAACACCTGAGGAGGAAACCCAGGTACATGAGGAGGAGAAAACAGAGGAGGAGATACAGGTGAAAACCTCGAAGAAGGGTAAAGAGAAGGTGGCTGTGGAAGAAAAAGGAGCTGAGCCAACTGCACCACTACCAAAATTACCTTTCCCTCAAGTTGTTACAAGGGGAAAGAAAAAGACAGGGATAGATGAAGAGGTCTTGGAGACATTCAAAAAAGTTGAGGTAAATATCCCTCTCCTAGAAGCTATAAAGCAAGTGCCAAAATATGCCAAATTCCTCAAAGAATTATGCACTCAAAAGAGAAGGACAAAGGGGGAAAAGGTTCAAGTAAATGCTGCTGCTCTAACCCCTGCTCTCCTTCAAAAATACCAAGACCCAGGTTCTTTTTCTATTCCGTGTCTTATTGGGGAGCTGATTATCAAGGATGCCTTGGCTGACCTGGGAGCTGGCATTAATGTCATGCCAAAGGCAATTTACCAAGCTCTGAACTTCGGGGAACTCAAGCCTACAGGACTCCTCCTTCAGTTTGCCAACAGGAGTGTGCAAAAACCAGAGGGACTGCTGGAAGATGTCTTAGTTAAGGTAAATGATTTAATATTTCCCGTAGATTTTTATGTGTTGGATACAGATGCCTCTATTCCTCTAGACCAGCAAACACTCATCCTTGGCCGTCCTTTCTTAAAAACTGCAAAAGCCAAAGTTGATGTGTTCGCCGGAACTTTGGATATAGAGTGTGGGGACATTAAGGCAAGATTCTGCTTGAGAAGTGCAATGAAACACCCATCTGACACTCATGCTATTTTTTCTCTTGACATTATTGATGAGCTGGTTGATGATGAGGTGGGTCATTGGCTCCTTGAGCTTGGTAATAAAAATTTTAAAAATAAAAGCAGTGATGTTGTGTGTAATGGGTATGAAAAATTTGATTTGTTATGCCAGTTGTGTGAGGGGGACGATTTTGAACTCTTTGGGGATCAATCCCTTGTCTCTGATAGTGAAAACACCCCTCCAATTGAGCAAAATTGTGAAAAAACCATGGAAACAGCATCATCTGCGTTCTTTTATGCTTCTGACGCCGAAAAAACCGCTCTAGCAGTGGTCTCGACCGCCTCGGCGGTCTTGACCGCCCCAGCAGTGGCGACTTCCGCTTCAGCGGTGCCATCCGCCTCAGCGGAGATGTCCACCGCCCCGGCGGAGTCGACATCTGCCCCGGCGGAGTCGACATCCGCCCCGGCGGTCGCAGCGGCTTCTGCTTCAATTTCTCACCCTGTCTGTTCAAAAGAAAAAAATTCTGAGTTGAAAATACTTCCCCTCACTTGAAATATGCTTACTTGGGGGAGGAAAACACCTTTCCGGTAATTATAGCCAATGGTCTTTCTGTTGAAAATGAAAATAAGCTTTTGGAAGTTTTAAAAACAAATAAAAAGGCCATTGGTTGGGAGTTATCGGATTTGGTTGACATTAGCTCTTCCATTTGCACTCATAGAATTTTTCTAGAGGAAGGTGCTAAAACCATAAGGCAACCTCAGAGGAGAACGAATCCCCTCATTCTTGATGTGGTGAAGAAGGAGATTTCAAAACTCCTTCAGGCCGGGATCATCTATCCTATCTCTGATAGTGAATGGGTGAGCCCCGTGCAAGTTGTTCCTAAAAAGTCTGGAATCACTGTCATCAAGAATGAGAGAGATGAACTCATACCCACTAGAATCTAGAATTCGTGACGGGTGTGTATTGATTACCGCAGACTGAATGAGGTAACACGCAAGGATCACTTTCCTTTGCCGTTCGTTGATCAAATGCTTGAAAAACTTGCGGGTCAGTCACACTACTGCTTCCTTGATGGATTCTCTGGGTATTTTCGAATACAAATAGCACCAGAGGACTAGGAGAAAACTACTTTCACTTGTCCCTTTGGTACCTATGCCTATCGTAGGATGCCATTTGGGTTATGCAATGCTCCAGGTACTTTTCAAATGTGTATGATGAGCATCTTCTCTGACTTTATTGGTGAATTTTTAGAAGTGTTCATGGACGATTTTACTGTGTATGGAGATTCCTTCGACTCTTGCTTGCAACACCTCTCCCTTGTTTTAAAACAGTGCATCAGGACCAACCTAGTGTTAAATTTTGTAAAATGTCACTTTATGGTTGATAAAGGTGTGGTCCTGGGGCACATTGTCTCTAAAGAGGGTATTGCAGTTGACCCTGCAAAAGTCGAAGTAATTTCCTCTCTACCTCACCCTGTCTCTGTGCGGGAAATTCGCTCTTTTCTGGGTCATGCAGGTTTTTACAGGCGCTTTATAAAGGATTTCAGCAAAATTGCAAAGCCGCTGACCGACCTGTTGCAGAAAGATGCCGAATTTAACTTCAATAAGGACTGCCAAGAGGCATTTGAGCTACTAAAAACCAGACTAGTCTCCGCACCGATCGTTAAACCTCCGAAGTGGGACCTCCCCTTTGAGATCATGTGTGATGCGTCTAACTATGTTGTGGGTACCGCGCTAACTCAGCGCGAAGGTAAGGAATCCTTTGTAATTTCTTATGCTTCTCGTACTTTAGATTCTGCTCAGGCTAACTATACCACCACTGAGAAGGAGCTTTTGGCAATTGTTTTTGCTCTTGAAAAATTTAGATCTTATCTCCTTGGCTCTCATGTGGTGGTGTACACAGACCATGCAGCTCTAAAGTACTTGTTAAAGAAACCAGATGCAAAGCCCCTCCTTCTCAGGTGGATGTTGCTCTTGCAAGAATTTGATTTGGATATAAAAGAGAGGAGTGGTTGCCACAATCTGGTAGCTGACCATCTGAGCAGAGTTGAGCATATTCCAAATGACCCAATTCCGCTGGATGATCAGTTCCCAGATGAACGAATCATGAGTGTGCAGACTTCTATGCCTTGGTTCGCAGACATTGCGAATTATTTGGTTGCCAAAACCGTCCCCACATATTTTCAAAAGGCCCAGAGGGACAAACTTATTTCTGATGCAAAATATTATGTGTGGGATGACCCCTATTTGTGGAGGTTTTGTGCTGATCAAATTATTCGCAGGTGCGTTCCTGACCATGAGCACCACTCCATACTTGACTTTTGACATGCACAGGCTTGTGGTGGCCATTTCGGACCGCAGCGCACTGGTCGTAAAATTCTTAAGTGCGGTCTGTTTTGGCCATCTATTTTCAAAGATTGTTATGAATACTGCAAGTCCTGTGCTAGGTGTCAAAAGATGGGAAAGAATTCTAGGAGGAATGAAATGCGCCAACAACCATTACTGTTTTGTGAAATTTTTTATGTTTGGGGTATAGACTTCATGGGACCTTTCCCTACTTCTGCTGGTTTAAACTATATTCTTTTGGCTGTTGACTATGTGTCTAAGTGGGTTGAGGCAATCCCCACTCGTACTAATGACTCTGTTGTGGTTTGTAACTTTGTAAAATGTAACATAATCTCCAGATTTGGCATTCCTAAGGCCATCATCAGTGACCAAGGCACCCATTTCTGTAACAAAACTTTTGATGCCATGCTCCGCAGGTATGGGGTTGTTCATAAGGTGGCAACACCTTATCACCCCCAAACTAACGGGCAGGCTGAGGTGTCCAATCGAGAAATTAAAAAGATTTTAGAAAAAATGGTTGGACCCTCAAGAAAAGATTGGAGTGCTAAGTTATCTGATGCTCTGTGGGCTTACCGTACTGCTTATAAAACCCCGATTGGGATGAGCCCCTTTCGGTTGGTATTCGGAAAATCCTGTCATTTGCCGGTGGAAATTGAACACCGTGCATACTGGGCAGTTAAGCAGTGTAACATGGACCTAGGGAATGCCGGTAAAGAGAGAAAATTACAGCTGCAGGAACTCGACGAACTCAGGCGGGATGCCTATGAGAGCTCAAGAATCTACAAAGAGAAAACTAAGGCCTTCCATGACCAACTCATTCTGAGGAAGGAATTTCATGAGGGTCAGGAAGTGCTCCTTTACAACTCCAGGCTCCAACTCATGGCCGGAAAGCTGAAATCAAGGTGGGAAGGGCCCTATGTGGTGAAGAAGGTCTACCCTTTTGGGATGATTGAGATACAATGCAAAAAGATCAACTTTACCTCCAAGGTCAATGGACACAGACTGAAGGTGTTCCATCAAAGTCCCAACAAAGAAATAAATCAGACTGAAGTCCTCCTTTTTGAGGAAGTGAAGCCACCAAACTAGGTGGCCACACGTCCAACTTAGGGACGTTAAATCAAAGTGCTTGGTGGGAGACAACCCACTACTAATTCTTTCCTTCCCTTCACTCATAGTTTCGTTTGTTTCGTCTGTTTTATTTTTTATTTTTTGTTTTCTTATTTTTATTTTTTCATTGTGAACTAAAAAGCATATTTGTGGGTACAAGAGAACAAGTATAGTGGTGAGGGAGGAAAATGGCGTAACTGCAATCGTTCAGCGCAGGCAGACCGCCTAGGCGGTCCCTTAACCGCACCAGCGGTCGCGGCATTCAAAACGCTGCGTTCCGCTTAAGCGAAACGGTGCGTTTTGCACATAGCGCCCCAGCGGTCCCTCAACCGCCCCAGCGGTTTGACCGCTCTGAAACTTAAAGCGGGGGCCGAGCGGCAATTGGGAGCATTCCATCATTCTCCCCTCTCTTACTCAAACCCTAGCAGAGCTAAGAGAAGCTCCTCCGCCGTTCGCCGCCACCCGCCGCCGCCGTTCGCCGCTTCCAGCCGCACCCCAACCCCCTCACCTCCATTTTTGCACCTCTCAAGTAAGCTTGCATGTAATGTTCACCATTAAATCCCGTTTTTCTCTCTTTTTTCTTTAGATTTGAGTTGAATATTGAGATTAGTTGTGGATTGTTGGTGTTTATCCCTTCCTGGACCGGTTATGTCATGTTTCTTGGTGTTTTGAAAAGCTTAAATGGAACAAAAATGGCGGACAGCAACGTTTTTTGTCGCTGTGCATTGTTCTGATCGCCTCGAACCGCCCAGGCGGTTGCGATGACCGCCAAGGCGGTTGCGATGACCGCCCAGGCGGTTGCGATGACCGCCCAGGCGGTCGTGTCGCGACTGACTTGAAAAACCCAGCATCCTGAGTGTGTTGATAGTTGGTGTTGTTGCTACTGACACCTAACCCTTTATTGTCTCTGTGTATCTGTGTTGTTGATCTTATTTCTTGCAGATAGATGGCACCCAAGAGAGCCCGCCGTTCAGAACAAACTCAGGGAGAATCCTCCCGAGACTTCCGCGAGGTGGAGGCATCTGACAGCTATTTTTTCGACTTCTTGGTGGCTGAGGAGCGCTACTATGAGGACTTTCAGAAGCGTTCCATTCTCCATGAGCACCACCTCTGCTATGGGGGCTAAAATCAGTCTATTAGAGCTGTGGTGGCAGAGATTCAGACGCGTCGGTGGAACTTCCTGCTTGCTGAGCCAAAGGAAGCCAACTGGACTCTGGTGAGGGAGTTCTATGCGAACTACCACACCATAAGAGTAACTCATGTCCATCTCCGCTGTGAACAGGTCCCGGTATCCCCATAGGCCATAGCTGAGATCCTGTGCATTCCCCTGCCCACTCGCAAAACGTGGCAGGATGATGATGAGTTCACTCAGCTCCGCCGCCAACCCACTGCAAATCTCTTGGAGAGGGTGAGAGCCAGACTCTGTGTAGAGGGGGGGGGGGACTGGCACAGAAATGCAAATGGTCTGCCAACCCATCTCCCCTCAAAGCACATCACTTTAGAGACCAGAGCGTGGACTCAGGTCGTTTTCAGTCACATACGGCCTAACTCTCACCATTCAGATATCACCATTGACGATGCCATTCTTGTCTACCTGATTTTGGGGAACTCGTGGATAAATGTGCCAAAAATTATATACAGTACCATGAGTAAGGTGCATGACGGTGCTCGCTTCCGTAGCCTTCCCTATCCTGCTTTGATCTCCACTATGGCTGAGCGGGCAGGGGTGCCAGAAGAAGATACTGATGATTGGCAGGGAGACATCCCAAAAGTGGGAGTCATTGGTCTGGTTCAGCGAGATACTACAGAGCGGAAAACCAAGGAGCGCGCAGCCGCCGCCGCAGCTGCCCGTGAGGTCCCTGATATTGCTGGCCCACCTGCTGACGCCTCTGGCCCTTCTTCATTTGATGGTATGTGCTCCACTATCATGACTCACATAGATACCAGGTTTGAGCGTATGCAGGGCGAGCTTGCAGTGCAATTGCGAGCATCCCAGAGAGAGACCATCCGACAGATGCGGGCTCTGATGCTTGACCCGCAGCACCGCTTTGACGATGATGATGAGGATGAGTAGCCTGCAGCAGCAGGTCGAAGGGGCACACCTGAGTTGGTTGGATCTGAGAACTCAGGGTGTGCGTACCACTCTCCATTGAGCCTGACTATGCCACTGAGGACAGTGACAAACCCAAGTGTGGGGAGGGGTAACACTTTATTTCCTTTTTCCTTAACTTTCGTTTTAGTTTGTTTCATTTGTCTCCATCTTCTCATTAGTTGGTACTCTTTAATAGTTAGTATTCTGTCTGCTGAGATTGGTTAGCTGCTAGTACTGGTTTTGTTTTGATGGTGAACTAGGTAGTTGATACTGGTTTCCTGTGTTTTAATTAAAATTTTGAACTGTTGGCAATTGTGGTATATATGTTCTTAGTTTGTGAGCAATTTGAATTTGGTTGGATGCATGTATAATGCTTGTATACCCTTAGTCTTGAGCCTTCAACAGCACTATTTGTTGCACACACACACAGGTACACCGATCCTAGACTTGCCAAATAGCCAGCTCTTCTGTACTTGATGTAGACGATAGACTCATGCATTTTCTTGTTCAGCCCACTGCCATATAGACCTACCCTTGTAATTACCCTTGTTTAGCCAATTTGAGCCTTATTCCCCTTTGTTCATATTAGCCACATTACAAGCCAAAAAGTGAAAAACAATGATTACCCTGTGGAGATTAAGTGAACATGGTTTGTTTTGTATACTATTTGGAGGTTATGATGCTTGATTGGGATATTGAGGGTTCTTACATGCTTGTAAAGGAAGAAATTGGGTAATTGGTGAGGGTGAAAGGTTTGTGTACAATGCTTGGGTATTTGGTAGGGAAGAAAATAAAAGGCTTAGGTTATCTTATTTTTCTATATATATACAAAAAAAAAAATCAAAAAAAAAAAGAAATAAAAAATACAAAAAGAAATAAATAAATTTCAGAACCTGTATTTTGAGTTTGCCTTTTGTCCTAGTAAAAATGAATAAATTTGTTTTTATGGCCCTTTGTATATAGTTGGAGCCACCAATGCTAAGTATGGGTTTTGTGGCATATAATGTTTGGTTCTCAGTCCTTGTGCTTATATAATATATTATTTTCTAGACTAGGCGAACCATGAGATCTTAATTTCCACCTCAGTCCACATTTCGATATTTCCCCACCTGTACCTTGACCCTATTACAACCCTATGGCATGTTTCTTAATGCATCAAGTTTGAATTGAGAGGCTATTTTCATCTTTGGCAAGTCTGTGGAAGAGTGTTAGTGTTGTGTGTTCTAGGGACTAGCCTATACACCTGAGTGTTATTGAGTGAATTATATCCTTGTGAGGCTTAGCATCTTTCTGATCATGCATTCATACCTGATTCTCCTGCTCATTGCTTGCTTTTGATGAAATTGCCAACATGTTTGTGGATGTTAATTGGAAACTTGTATTATCTTACTAGTTTACTACTACCATTGTCTGTTGGTAACCATGTCCGTAAGCTCTAGCTCTGTATCCCTCTTTGCTATCTTGTTTGTCTGTTGTGCTGGAATCCTGTATCTGTTGCTTGGTTCTATGTTGCATGAGGACATGCAATTGTTCAAGTGTGGGGAGGTTTGATAAACCGTATTTTCATGCTAATTTCTCCTCATAACTTGAGTAATTGTATGCTCTCAATTATGCTTAAATTGGGTTCTTACGCAATATTTGATTTGCATTACCGTTTCGAGTATTAATACCATTTTGCGTATTAATTACTCTAATTGTTGCCACTGGTGCGTTTGATATGTTTTTGTTAGTGTTGTGGCTTCTCAGGAACAGGTAATTATAAAATTGTGTTGGAAATTGCGTCTAGAAACCAAGGAAAGTTGATTCACTGCCCACAGCAGCGTACCAATCGCCCAGGCGGATGTGCACATCGCCCAGGCAGTCATGCGCGCGTAACTTCCACAGCTGGACGTGCTTAATTTTGACCTACCGCCCAGGCGGTGGTGACGACCACCCAGGCGGTCGCGTGCGAGGAAACCTAACGCATCAGCAGCACAAGACAGCAGCAGTTGGGATTTTATAAATAGCCCCTTTGTGTTTAGGTCTATTATCTAGTTTTTAGTTCTCTGGTTCTTGTATGCACTCTGGTGCTGGCACTCTGACAATTTTTAGGATTTACTTTTCCAAGGCTCTCAGTTCTTCGTTCACCGTCTTTGTTTTGGGCACTCTTTACTTCCAGCTTTTGCATACTGTTCTGAACACCCGTTTTAATTCATTGTCTTTACTCTTTCTTATTTTCAGTCATTGCTGTTACATTAAACCTTGTTTTTAGGGAGAGTTCACCTTGAATCTCTCCCTCGTTTTCTTTAATATAAAGTTTTTATTCAGCAATCTCTTTACTTCCTGAGTTCATTTCAATTCAAGCCTTTAATCCTGTTTCTTTACATTAGAGTCACCTTCAATTTATGCCAATTTACTTATTTTGCACTTGCACTTAATTTCTTTATTTTAATCGCCTTTACTTTTCCCAATTTAATATCCTTGCAAACCAAACTCAAAACCCCCCTTTTTTACTTATTGCTGAGTTTAAGTCAACAATTGCCACACAGATTCCTTGAGAGACGACCTGAGTCAGTCTTACTACTTGATACCAAGTTTGTATTGAGATTAATTCAGCAACAAACCCTTTTTCAAAATCCTTTTCTAAATTGCTCCAGAGTACCGGGGAAATAACGACGCTCCGGTGCTCTGTCAGCCACCGTCGCCCCCTCCACATCATGAGGCGGTCGGCTATGTCTGGTTCAGCTACACGCCGGCAACTTGCGCAGTGACCGTAGCATCCACCACACCCGGGGTACATCGTTTCTCTGTCTCAGAGCTTATTGCGAGGTACCCCGCTCCCGCTCAAGACCATGTACCCATGCCACCACCAGCCCCAGAGTCCGATGAGTCGGATCCGGAACAGGAGGACATCGAGGATGAGCAGATGGTTCCTGCTGCCGCCGTAGTGCTGTCGGGCGATGACTCAGAGGGGTTAGAATCAAATCAGGAATTGAATCATGTCCCCGGACACCAGGAGCAACATCTCCCGCCGCACGACCCGTTGTAAGTTGAGACGGCGAGGGGAATGATAAGGAGAAGATGCCGCTTGTGTCACGGAAGTTCGTTGTGCAGCTTATCAATAACCTTGGATCTGTTTTATTTATCTTTTATTAGGGGTTGTACCCCGTAGAGGGATCCTTTTGGATTACTGTATATTTTTCTGTTGGACGGATGTTCGTATATCTCTACCAGAGGCATTTTGTATGTTCTAGACCTGGGATTTTCTGTTCAAATCTGTATCAGCAGCTCCTAGTCTTGGTTATATGTATTTTGTTCAGGACCTTGTCATTCATTGGACTTCCATGATGTATTTGTGTATATATTTTCATATAAAAGATGTATGGCCAATATGTTCAAGCCTTGTTTTATTATACCCTGATGCTTTACTTTACTAGATGTTTATCCCGGAAATTCTAATCTTGCTTACATTCATGGTCACGGCTCTTGAGTTTCGATATTGCAAATTATTCATGATACTGGGGTTATGCTATATGATATACAGGGTTTGTGTTACATATAAATGTATGTTACCTATATAAAAAAAAAAACTTGGGTTTTTTAGGGTTTTAGTAACATGTCAAGAGTTAAATATGTCCATGGCATAGTTAACATCTTTGGATGTTACATTTTTGGTATCAAAGCAGTTCGGTCCGATTGAGCCTGAGGACTGAGCTTGTCATTCCTTCCTTGAACTTGTTTGTTCTTTACCCTTAGTTTTCTTCTTTGAATATTATCAGTCGTGGGCGCCACTACTTCGCCAATGCCCTGCATAGAGGTGAGCCTGATCAACTCATTGGCTATGCAGGTGTTGGTTGAGCGTAGTGCCGCCATGACGCAATCGGGACAAACCTCGAGATCTTGACCTCCGAGGGGTCATACAAGCTCTTAGGATTTAGACTGAGGCGTCTATTAGAATAGTGCAAGCGATGGAAGCGGGATGCGTTCGACTACCAGTCATCAGTGCCGAATCTCGTCATTCCATAAAGTTAAAACAATGGAACCCTTCTGCTTTCCACGAGGAGCTGAAACCCGATCACGCAGACGGACGAATAAGAGGAATAGGACGTATTTTTGAAGGATTTCCTTTTGCGGAGACACAGAAGGTTATGGTGCCATTCGTGAATTGAAGGACCAGGTCGGATCCTAGTAGGAGACCATGGAGCCGATACTACGACAAACAGTAGAACGATTGAGTTCGGGAGGCTTTAAAGTTGCACTTTACAAGAAGTACTTTCTGAGAACGTTGCGTGATGTTAAGGACCGAGAGTTCCTTGACTTGGTTCGAAGAGACAGGACTATCCTGGAGTATACGGCTAAGTTTGATCAGTTGTGTCGCTATTCCATCACCTACAAGTTGAACCCCGATGAGGAATGGAATCGTATGCGATATGAGCAAGGCTTCTGTCAAGAATAGGTATTGGATCAAACGAGAGTAGTTTTATATGAGGCAGCACCGTTGGACGAATTCCAAGAAGTCATCAATTTTCATGCCTCCCCACTGCCCCAGAAGGACTAACATGATAAGCCAGAGCATTCTGTCGGAGGACGCTATGCACGACATGGAAGATGGTGAAAGGAAAAAGGGACTAGTATAACAGTCGAAGGAAGAGTAGCATATTTCATGAAAGACGACACGTTTTCCGGAGAATCAGAGCAGAACCCCGGAAACCAGCTATAATGTTAGAACTTTTCCCCTAATCCGGGATGGAAGTGGAACCACGTCACGATTAAGTTGGTGCCGAAACCACCTTGAGCTCAACAAGAGTGGACGCTATTGGAATCACTATGAACGAATCAACCTAATCAGCCTGCTTTCTTCCATTCAAAGAGTTATTCATCGGAGGGATTGACCCCATTTATGCATAGACCGGCTTCTTAGGCCGCATCAAGTACATACTCAGATCGTCTCCAATTGTGATTTATGGCTCACATTTAGGCCTTGGAAGGATATTCTAACAAACTTTGACACCAAGTTGAGCTTGGGCACCATACCTTACCTGAGTGGATAACCAACCAGAGCAAACCTCCTAGCTTTGGAGGACGAGTCAAAGGCAGCAACACCAAGACCTTGGGAAGATCGAGGTACTCACCTGCCGCGAGTGGAGTTTTCGTGTAAGAATAGTCACTACGCCGGCATGGAAATGCACTTTATAAAGATTTCTATGGTCGAGAACTCCAACAATCCCTGTTTTGAAACGAATTCGAGGAGAAAGAGGTCGTTGATACTCAATTCAGTACAAGTGCTGCCAAGGTATTAAGGCCCATGGTGGGGCAAGATAAGATGGCCTCGAGTTAGGCAAAAAGGGTTTCGCAAGAAAAAGGGGCGGTGTGAGTTGAAGCCCACAAGGACAACTGCGTTTTTATGGGTCGTACCTATATTGACATAGGGTGCGACTAGACGGTGTGAAGGCATAAACCTAGATCAATTGAACTCCCCGCAACTAAGATTGTAGATCGTAAGATGAAACGAAACCGTAAGAAGGAAGTTCCTTGGGTTAAGTATTGTTCGAGGGAATTGTACGTGGGAGACTCAAGTTAGAAGTACGGAAGGAGCATCCATCTACCCGTTCGAGAGAACGGTCGGCAAATTTCGGGACGAAATTTCTTTTAAGGGGGGTAGATTTGTAACGCCCTTGATCTAGTGATGACACGCTATGCGATCATATGTATTATGTGAACCATGATTTCGATAATTGATATATGGCGATGATAATTAATGTGCGTTTATGTGGATTGAGTTTATGATTTATAAGTTGATTATGATGATTGATATATGACTATCTATTTTATTGAGCTAGTGATTCATGTGATTCTTGTGAAGGGGATAATATGATGAAAATTATTGGTGATGAGTTATATGGTGTATATGAAATTTTTTGGTGTATGGCGGTAGTAAAGGGAGAATTTTGGTGTTTGTGGGCTTATACGTCGATGATCGTCCGAGAGGGACATAGTTATATTTTTTGTGATATATATATATATATATATATATATATATATATAATATATATATATTATACATAGATATGTGATTAAAGTGTAAGGGATATGTGCAAGAACCTGTATGAAGGTATGTATAGGTATAAACTACATGTGTATAATTCTATATATACGTGCATATGGGTGCATATATATGTAGATATAGGTATACATATATATTGGTGACATGAGAATGGATGATATATGTATATATATATGCATTATGTGTTTGTGAATAATAATCTAGGTTGCTTGGGGAGCAAGGCAAGCCTAGTATTATTATTTATTATAACTTGATTTGGATCCCTGAGGGAGGCTATGATCGTTATAAAATTTAGTGAGGTCATAATAATTATTTAGTAAATCAAACTTGGTGTTTAGAGATTTATTCGAAAAAGAATTCACCAATGTTGAGTAATTAAAGATTTTGAGATATCATTATTAATATTTTCCCACATAATAGTAACTATTGTGGTATCTTTTAATAAATTAATAATGTGGAAAATAATAATATGATGATTTGATTATTTTAATTTATTATGAGTCTCATATAGTTATATAAATTTTAATAATAATCATTAGCTATTTTATTTGTGATATTTGAGAGTATAGTGAGTAAGTGAGTTAGGTGCGAGAGAGAGTTGCGTTGAATCGGTGAGTAACGAAATCAACTCCTAAGATCAAATAATTTGAGTATTTCACTACAAGAAATTTGGCCTATGACATCGTCAAGAAAAGTGTTGCCTAAAGTGACCAAAGGAAACACTTTTGGACCAAAGGCAACATTTTTTTCTGAGCGTAACCTAAAATGGCGTAACCTTTGATCGAAAAGTGTTGCCTAAAGTGACAATCGGCAACGCTTTTGAGTCGTTGTCCAAAAAAATTGTTGCCTAAAGTATCACTTTAGGCAACACGTTCCGAAAGTGTTGCCTAAAGTGAGACTTCACTTTAGGCAACAGTTTTTCTAGACTACAGCTCAAAAGCGTTGCCTATTGTCACTTTAGGCAACACTTTTCGATCAAAGGTTACGCCACTTTAGGTTACGCCCAGAAAAAAATGTTGCCTCTGGTCCAAAAGCGTTGTCTTTGGTCCAAAAGCGTTGCCTTTGATCCAAAAGTGTTTCCTTTAGTCACTTTAGGCAACACTTTTCTGGGCGTTGTCTTAGGCCAAATTTCTTGTAGTGCAAGAACCTAGGGGTCCGGTGTAGTATGGTGAGGCTACGAGCTCTGGACAGCCAAGAACCTAGGGGTCGGGTGTAGTATGGTGAGGTTTCGAGCTGAGGTGCCATTTGTATCTGTACACACCAACACAATCACTGAGGTGATCAGTCTCAATAATCACATTAGGTATACACAGCCACTATTGCACCAAACAGACAAGTTATGTTTTACGGTAACCAACTATAAACATAACACTATCGTACTATGCAACAAAAGCATAGATGGCCATAACCCCAAGCCTTAAAGTTCGACCTGCTCTGATACCAAAATGTAACACCCTAATAATTACCTCCTTATGCTTAAGTCATAATGAGTTAATTACTTATCATTCTGTTTCAGAACTACTTGTTCAAAAATATGGATACGTGGAAAATAAGGCCGTAAAATTTTCAAAGTAAAAGCGCGAGTTCTAAATTGTAGCTTGTACGTGATGAGATATAATCTGATATATCAAACTATGAAACTGTGAATACACATAACCATAATACAATAATACATGAAAGTGGCCCATTACATACATATAACTTTAGGTACACATGTAAACATAAAATCTAAAATAATATTACATTAGTAAAGTATTAGAGTTTCTAGGAATATCATAAGCGTGTACAGTCACTTATGATTCTCCTATAAACTCAACTAAACGTCAGATAATACATAACATGATAATACAAAATATCAGAGAAATAAGACTCTAAAATGTAAGTCTCTCAAGTGCCCGAGTCTTCAATCCTCTTTCAGTTTCAGCCTGCTCACCTAGTAGTGGGACCTGTGCCTCGATCTGAATCTAAAACAAATAGTGGTGGAATTGGGGTGAGCTCCACGGACTCAATAGAGGGATCACTCCGGTTTATTTTGAAAGAAGTTATACATGCATAATTTAATTAATTTCATTTTCAAAGAACATATTTATATAGGTTTCCGGAGTGTCATACCTATATACCTATATGCATCAAACTTAGCTAGTTTGTCCTTTGTGTTGAGTATGAAGCACGAAGAACCAAAAACATGGAAATAGGATATGTTGGGTATTTTGTTCTTCCAAAGCTCATAAGGTGTTTTCTTCAAAATTGGTCTCAGAAAGACTCGATTCTGAATGTAGCATGAGGTGTTTACAGCCTCAGCCCAAAATCCTTTTGAAAGCCCGCTTTCTAAGAGCATTGTTCTTGCCATCTCTTGAAGGGTTCGATTCTTTCTCTCAGCCACTCCATTTTGCTGAGGAGTTCTAGGAGAAGAGAATTCGTGAGCAATGCCCAGATTTTCACAAAACTTTTCAAAAGCGTGATTCTCAAATTCACCTCCATGATCAGATCATATGGTGTGAATGTGAGAGTCTTTTTCATTTGAAACTCTTTTCGCAAAGGCTATGAATTTTTCAAATATTTCTTCCTTAGAAGCTAGAAAGAATACCCAAGTGAATCTAGAATAATAATCCACTATGACAAGACCATAGCGTTTTCCAGAAAGGGAAGCCGTTCTAGTTGGTCCAAAGAGATCCATGTGAAGGAGCTCAAGTGGTTTCTAAGTAGAGATTCCACTTTTGCTATGAAATGAGGTTTTGGTTTGTTTTCCCTTTTCACAGAAGTCGCAAGTTGCATCCTTCTGATACTTAATGTTGGGAAAGACCCTTTACAAGTCCTTTCTGAGAGAGCTCAGAAAGAAGCTTCATATGGGCGTGACCAAGTTTCTTATGCCAAAGCCACTTGTCTTCTTGGACAGAGACAAGACACTTCACATTTTGATCCTTTACATCATCTAGATGGATAACATAGATGTTACCAACTCGTTTTCCTTCCAAAACGATCTCACCGTTAGTGAGATTAATCACATGGCAATATTTGGCATAAAACTCAACCTTTAAGCCTTTGTCGCAGAATTGACTAATGCTTAATAGATTGTGTGTTAAGCCATTAACTAAAAGTACATCAGAGATTTGGTGAGAGGTATCCTTACCAACATCTCCTATGGCAGTGACTTTCCCTTTGGCACCATCACCGAATCGCACGGTTCCTCCTTTCTTAGGCTTGAGGTTTTTGAACCAGTGCTTGCTTCCAGTCATGTGCCTCGAGCAGCCACTGTCCAGGTACCACTGCTCATCTTGGTGGTGGGGCAGTGCTTGTTGATGCACCTGCAGACACAAAGTTCACAGATTTAGGTACCCATGCTTTGTTGGGTCCTTGCTTGTTAGCTTTCTTTGCCTTTTGCCTTCTCTTCTTAGAGAGGTTGTGGTTCTGAGACTCAGAAACTTTCCCTTTGCCCTTTTCAGAAGCTTTTGCTTTCTGAGAAGATTTATCCTTCTGAGAAGGACTTGTCTTCTGAGAAGACTTAGCCTTCTGAGAATATTTACTCTTCTTAGCCTTTTTAGGCAGAGAAGTTTTTCCTTTTTCTAGCATGGGGCATGTCTCAGATCCATGTCCCTCTTTGAAACATGAGATGCACATGCGATGTGATTTAGTTAAGGATGGATCAAGGTCATGGGGTTCGAAAACTTCTTCATATCCGAGTCCACTCTTACCTTTGTAAGGTCTTTAACCTCCAAGTAAAAGGGTCATCATTTTCCCACCATTGACCCATCATTTGTCTTTTGTAATTCTATTAAGGCTAGTTCGGCCTTTTCGACAGTTACAGAAGATATTGTTTCTAAAGCTTGATAGAGATTGTGACTTTCAAGATATCTATTTTTAAAATCATCTCTTTCAAGTTTTAGATTCTCAACTTCTTGAATTAGTCTAGCAATTTCAGCTTCTAAGTGTTTGAAGGATTTTTTTAAATTGCTGAAACTGTTAGCTAATTCATTTGAGTCTCTCAGAAGCTATTCATAGAGTTCTGAGATCTCATCGTATGAATATGAGAGAGGAGGGGAGTTAGGTACCTCTTCTGACTTAGATTTTGTCTCCAGAATATAGTCAGTACCAGCCATGAAGCAGACGTTAGCTTCTTCTTCACTTGCTGGCTCAGAACCTTCGTCTTCTGAGTCGCTCCAAGTAGCAGCCATTGCCTTCTTCTTCTTTTTGGGAATAAACTTCTTTTTCCCTTTGTTCTGATGGCACTCCGTTCTGAAGTGACCCTTTTCTCCACATCCATAGCATGTGGCTTCAGAAGGCTTTAGCTTTCCTTTCTTGGGAGTAATCTCCTTGCCTTTGCTTGGTCTTCTCTTCCAAGCTTTCTTCATCTTTCTGACCAGGAGAGAGATGTCATCGTCCTCTGTTTCTGAATCTTGCTCGTCTTCTGATTCAGAAACTTCTTCTGCCTTGAGTGCCTTGGAAGGTCTTCTTATTTGACTTTTAAGAGCCAGACCCTTCTGAGGCTTAGATGAAGAGGATGATCCTCCAAGCAATCCTTCCAGCTCAATGTCATGTGTTCTGAGAGAGCCGAATAATACATCCAAACCAAGCTGATTTAGATCCTTTGCTTCTTGGATTGCAGTGACTTTAGGATGCCATCTCGAAGAGAGTCTTCTGAGGATCTTCCTTACCATCTCAGCATTGGAATAAGTCTTTCCCAACACTTTGAGCTGGTTGATGATGTGAAGAAACCGAATTGACATGTTGTCAATGGTTTCATCTTGTTGCATGCTGAAGGATTCGTACTTGTGTACGAGCATGGATATTTTCATTTCCTTGACTTCGTCATTACCTTCATGCAACATGTGAAGCCTTTCCCATATCTCCTGTGCTGTATCACACGACACTATCTTGTCGTATTCTACCTTGGGTAATGCACATAGGAGAATGTGTAAGCTCCAGAACCCTTCTGAGAGAATTAGGCATAATTCTCTTAGAGTTATGAAAGTTTTAATGATAACAAGGTAAGCCATAAGTATAAAAATTTTACTTAAGGTTTTGCTAATATGTGCGCTAAGTGTCTCAGAAAGCTTTAGATTATTGCAATACCATGAGTAAAGACCAAGACAAAACATCAAGTAGCCTCGAGATCAATTGATAAAATCATAGCGCCAAAGATATCAGAAAGGATGTCTCAGAAGCGCAGAAGGTGAAAACATGTTTCTGAGAAAAGAACATTGTCGCCTCATAAGGGTCTCAGAAGACCTTGCGACTAGTAATTCTCAGAAGGGTCTTCCCTCAGAAGGTTCGCCTCAGAAGTCCGTACAACTCTCAGAAAGTTGGACTCAGAAGCAACCAAGTGTCTGGACTCAAGGGATCGCAAGCAGTCTCAGAAAGCTCGCTACAACAAGCTAAGGAAGTGGGAACACGCGCACTGTGCAGCTCTGAAAAGTTCCTCATTTCGCGCTGACTGTAGCAGGGAGCCGTTCCGAGAAGGACACAGCCACATCAGCAAAGAGAAACTTCAAATTCGTGGCTCATTAACGCCTATAAATATGAGATCAAATTAAAGAGTAAATTGACGAAACTTTAGCGCGAAAAATTCTTAAACAAACTGAGCAAAAACTCTGTCAATTTGAAATCATATTTCAAACTTGAATTTTTCTCAGAAAGACAATTTTTCAAAAGTTGTTTTTCGAACTTTGCTAAAATCTTCTAGTTCATTATTGGTGTAAATCCTTACCTTGTGTAAGTTATTTCTAGAAGTCTACTAAGTGTAAAACTAGGTTTGTAACTTAGTCTTGGTAGTTGTTTTCAATCAAAACCAACTTTCGAAAAACGCTAAGTCCTTCTTTGTGTGAAGGCAGTTTTAAGTCCTCTGGTGTTTGAGGCAAAGTTCAAAGTCCTTAAGTGATTAAGGCAAGGAAGTCCTCGGTTGTGAGGCAAGGAAGTCCTTAAGTGATTAAGGCAAGGAAGTCCTCTAGTGTTGGAGGCAAGGAAATCCACTTCGGGTTGTGAAGTGGTGGAGGTCCTTTACTTGGTAAAGGCATTGTTGTCTGGGAAGGCACTTTAAGAAGAATATCCAAGAACTCTCAACTGAAGGTTGAGGACTGGAGTAGGTTGGTTATAACCGAACCAGTATAAAATTATTTGTGTTAAGCTTTTCTCCCTTACTCTTTACTTGCATAAATCTTTGAGAAAAACTCTACCACGATTTTAATTAAGAGGTCTCGTGAAAACTTTATTGATTAAAATCAGAAAGAGTTTAAGAAACTCTAACTTAAAGTCATTTTCTTAAAACTGCTTAGAAAGGAACTTTCTCAGAAAGACTAAGTTCTCAGAAACTTAATCTTCTCAGAAAGCAATTTCCGCTGCAAACTCTTAAATCTACCTTCTGAGTAAAAACAGCTTTCTAAGTAAAAGTTTTAAGAAGTAATTTTTAAAACTTGCACGATTCACCCCCCCTTCTCGTGCACACATACACTTTCAGAACGTACTTGGCCTTGAAGTTTAGCTGAATTTTCTCCTTCATGTCTTGAGTCCATTCATCCTTGGGAACACGTCGGGTGTACGTTCTGGGCGCTGGAGGTGCTGCTCCAGGTTCAGCATCTGCTGCAAGAACAGCTTGTTCTGTTATTGTTTGCAGAGGTTGATAATCACCATTTTTGAAGGTAGTGAAACGTGAGAAGGGGGGTTGAATCACGTTCCAACTATAAATCCTGTTTCTGAAAATTACTTAAAAATAAAGATCAAGTATAAACTTGTCTTGCACAGCGGAAACAATTGTTAGTAAATAAACATAAACTTAGCCTATAGACAAGGCTATAATAGATCTTGAAAATATATTTACTTTCAAGCTCTTCTAAATGATAAAGGTTAAAACTTTAACCTTCAACACTTAGACAAAATATGATGATGATTTCGCAAATGCTATGTGTGTGTATGCAATGATAAATTGTAAAAACAATAATAATAAAAGAGTAAGGGAAGAGAGAAAGCACACACAGAAATTTTATACTGGTTCGGCAACGTGCCTACTCCAGTCCCCAGGATACACCTGAGAGTTCACTATCACCACCACAACTAGGTGGACTTTCTTGCCTCTTCAACACCACAAAGGACTTCAACCTGCACCTTCACCAAGGTGACTCACTGCCTTTGAAAACCACAAAGGACTTCACTTGCACCACAACTAGGTGACTAACTGCCTCTGGCAACTCCAAAGGACTTCAATCCTTGCCTTCAACACCGAAGGACTTTCTACCCTTGCCTTAGACCCTCTAAGGACTTCTTGCCTTACAAAATTAAGGACTTTGTGTAAAAGATGTGGTTTTTACCAATCAAGAACTTAGATGCAACTAAGTTGGAACCTTGATGGATTTTTCTCTCAAAGAAATAACTAGCAAAGCTAGGATAAACAACAAAAGCTCACTCTTTTAAGAATTACAACATTTACCCAAATAAAAATAAGAACTTGAGGTTTAGAGGTTGAAGATGAAGAGAAATAAGGATTCAATTCGACAGCGTTTTGGCACTTGTAAGCTTGGGTAGTCTCTTTCATTCTTGGGCATTGAGGTCTTGTATTTATAGAGAAAAAACCCTATAAATTTCGAAAATGTTGTTTGATCTCCACCCTTGGTTTGAATTTGAAAACTCTTGATCCAATGGTGAGAATTGCTTGATATGATTTGAAATTTGATCTTCCAAAAATAGAAAAACAAATAAGAGGAAGTTTCATCTTGGCCATTGATCCAAATAATTCCCTTTAATCCAAAGGCTATTATTTGATCTTAAATATGGAAACTTTGTAACCAAGAATTAGAAAAGAGGAAACTTCATCTCAGCCCTTGAATTTGAGTTTGTGCCTTGATCTTGTGGTGTGCATTGCTTCATCAAATTTTCACATAATCTTGCAAAAATGCAAGCTATGTTGCGCCACTTTTAGGAGAGAGAGAAGCTAGAGTTTTAGCTTTTCTTGCTCCACAAGTGTGCCTCCATGTTGGTATGAATTAGGATTGCACAATTTCTCATTTTTGAAAATCCTAAAACACCAAACATGGTCTTCCAGTGAATCTTCTAAATGTAGATTCTTGAATCTTGAATATTCTTGAATCTTGAATCTTGAGGCTTGAGATTCTTCTAGAATCTTGAGATTCTTCGGGATCTTGATAGAATCTTCGGGAATCTTCTGGAATCTTCACATAATCTTCGGGAATCTTCTAGACTTGAGAATCTTGACAGAATCTTATGAGGTCTTCTAACTTCGTGTAGAATCTTCAACAGAATCTTCTGGTCCCGCATGGAATCTTCAGGGAATCTTGTAGATTCAAATAGAATCTTTAGGAGGCTCACAAAATCTTTTTAAAGTGTCTAAAAATTATTCTGTTACTTAAATGCAAAATATATTCTAGAATAAATTCTAGATAATTATTTTTATTTAATAATTTGCATCTAAATCTCCATACAAGATTTTTCTAGATTTCCTACACACATATATATATATTTCGAAAATTATTATCATATATTGTGTAAAATAGAGATTTAATTTTGTTTCCCTATTTTATATATAATTTCGAAATTTATGTGTATATATATATATTGTGCATGAATATTTAAATAGAGATATTTTATAAAGATGATTCTCTATTTAATTTCATGTATTTTCCATAAATAAATTTTTAGGAAATCTTAGAGTCTCTCAACCAAACTTTCCTTAATTAGAAAAGCTTTGACTTGGTCTTCAAAAAATTAGGGTAACTTGTATTCCAAGCATATATGTTGCGCCACTTTTGATACTCATGGTGGTCAAGATGTGTCTTTTTATTTTGTCAAATAAATTAGATCCTAAAACACACTTAACAAACCATTAGTCCAACCAAATTAAAACTTTTATTTTAATTTAGAATTTTATCAGTCAAAACCTTCAATGATGAGGTAAAGGGTTCTTAGAGCTAACAATTTTCAATCCTGTCCCATAAATCAAGATTGGTGTGTTTGATGAACAGCGTCATCCTATCACGCCAATAGTCGAAGCTATCTCCAAGAAACATTGGAGGTCTGTTGATGGAAGCCCCATCAGATATGAACGCAGCTGGTGAGTCCATAGTCCCTTCTTAGATCTTTTTCCTTGACACTGTTAACTGCTCAACCCCTTAAGGACTGAGCTCTGATGCCAATTGAAGGTGTATTTGTGCACGAGAAGGGGAGGGGTTGAATCGTGCAGGTTTTTAAAATGTGCTTCTAAAAACTTTTCTTAGAAATTAGTTTAACTCATAAAGAGGGTTTAAGAGTTGACAACGGAATGTGCTTTCTAAGAGAGTTAACGTTATGAGAACTTTAACTTTTTGAGAGTTTTAAGAACTGTTCTGAATTTGATGTTTCTTAAGCTCTTTCTAAGATAAATCTTAATGAGTTAATTCGATTCAGGAGCTAATTGAAAAGGTGTTTGTTGATTTTCTTCGAAAGTAATAGTTGAGGGAAGAAAAGCTTAACACAAGGAAGTTTTTATACTGGTTCGGTTCTAACTAACCTACTCCAGTCCTTAACCTTCAGTTGAGAGTTCCTTAGATATTCTTCTTATCGTGCCTTCTCAGACAACACTGCCTTTACCACGTAAAGGACTTTCACCACTTCACAACCCGAAGTGGATTTTCCTTGCCTCCAACACTAGAGGACTTTCCTTGCCTTAACTTGATTAAGGACTTAACCTTGCCTCACGGCGAGGACTTAATTTCCTTAAACACTTAAGGACTTGAGCTTTGCCTTCAAAACAGCGAAGGACTTAGCGTTTTTCGAGTGGAGTTTGATTTTGAAAACAACTACTAAGATTAAGATACAGACTTAGTTTTTTCTTAGTAGACTTCTAGATTTAACTTACAAACGTAAGAATTTACACCAGTATAAAGCTAGAAGATTTTTCGCAAAGTTTGAAGAACAATTTAATTAAAAATTGTCTTTCTGAGAAAGTTCTAAGTTTTCGCAAATGATTTTCAATTCAGCAGAGTTTTGGCACGTTTAATCAAGAGTTTTTGGCGCAAGAAAATCGTCATAATGCTCTGCAATTGAACTCATATATATGCATTAAAGAGCCGCTAAAATATAAACTTTCACTTTGCTTATGTGGCTGTGTCTGGCTCAGAACGGCTCCCTGCAACAGTCAGCGCGAAATCAGGAACTTTTCTGACTTGTACAGTGCGTGTGTTCCCACTTCCTTGACTTGTTGTATCGAGCTTTCTGAGAATGAATGCATCATCCATTGAGTCTTGACACTTGGTTGCTTCTGAGTCCAACTTTCTGAGAGTTGTACCGACTTCTGAGGCGAACCTTCTGAGGGAAGACCCTTCTGAGAATCACCAGTTGCCAGGTCTTTTGAGACCTTTCTGAGGCAACAGTGTTCTTCACTCAGAACTGCACTTTCACCTTTTGCGTTTCTTGAGCATCCTTTCTGATGTCTTTCACGCTATGATTTCTTCTTGTAATACATAAGGTTACTCGTTGTTTGTCTTGATCTTACTCATGGAGTTGCAAAATTTTAACCTTTCTGAGACACTTAGCACACATATTAGTAATACCTTAAGTAAAATTTTATACTTATGGCTTACTTTGTTATCATTAAAACTTTCTATCTCTCTAAGAGAAATACATCAATTTCTCTCAGAAAGGTTCTGGAGCTTACACGCTCTTTTCTGGGTCATACACAGACCATGCAGCTCTAAAGTACCTGTTAAAATAGCCAGATGCAAAGCTCCGCCTTCTCAGGTGGATGTTGCTTGTAACACCCTACTAGATAGCCCTTAACGCTCAAGTCATTTTAGGCCATTTCATAAGGGTTACCTCCTGTTATAATGTTTTATCTTTATATTTAAAATATAATACGCGGAAAATAGGCGGGAGCAAATTTTCGTAAATCATTTGCGGTATAGAAAATAAGGGCCTTGCGCATAAATACAACGATAATAATAAGCGATACAAACATCTACTAAAATACTTCATCATATAAATAACTCCCATCAAGTAACAAACATGAAATAAATACTAGGTCTCACCCCATAAGCCAAAAACTGTGACCTATGAGATTCCACCATAAATACGAGTAAATAAATAGCTGCCGGCTAACAAAGGTCCGGACTCAGAAAACATAATAAATAAATAAACGTAGCGGAAGCATAAAAACCATAACATCTGATAAGGAAATAAAACATGTCTCTGATATCTAAGGAACTATATCATAAACTAAGTCTGCACGGGCTCCTCGTGTGCTCCGACATCCTGCTCTGTTTGCTCCTCTAAAAGGTGGGAAAAACATAGGGTGAGCATTGGGAAGTGACTCAGTAGAGGAAGCCGCCCGGGGTTTAATTATAAAATAAGTGAAGCATGAATGAGTTTAATTCGGATATAAGTTGAAATCAATCTTTCCCCGGAACGTCTTACCTAAGTTCATCTTGTTCATTTTATTAACTCATATAACCTATCATAATTAAAGGTCTTTGTGTAGTGCGCTATGTGCTTCTAAACATCAACAGAACAAAACAGAACATATATCAGAACTTTCTTTCAGAGCATCTTATCATTAACTTTTACTTTAAATATGTCAGACATGGCAAAGCCTCCCTCTCATCCTTACTCCTACAATCCGGCCCCTAGGCATGAGCTCATCCTAAAACATACGGGGAAGAGGGGGTACAGTTCACCTTCCTCAAGTGAAGGAGTTGCAGCCGAGGATGCCACCCCTCCCCACAACACTCATCACAAGTTGAAGGCTAAAATGTGTTTTAATTTTTCAGAGTTTCACAGATCTTTCATTCAGAACGTCTTTAATTATCACAAATCTTTCAGAGTTAACAGAGATATTTCTGAGCATCAGAGTATCTTTCAGAACATCTTTTAACCTTTACCGGATGACAGAGTTAATTCATTCAGAGCATTTCATCATAATATATATCATTACATAGCATATTCATCATGTAATCATTCATCATAAACATCTCATTCAATAATTATATATACATCATAGCAATTAAACATACATACAACTCGTAACATTACATAATGAACATACATGAATCATGTATAACATGCATTATCATATAATCATACTTTTATATTATAAATACATATAAACATATTTATAGCTCATATAATCATATATAAATCATGCATAAATCATATATAATATTTATACAAGTCGTAGAACGCATTAGGGTACAGAAAGGGTCAAAACAGTTAATTTTCGTAAAATCTGCAGTGCTGTAATCGATTACAACGGGGCTGTAATCGACTACAGTAATCGATTACACAGACCTTGTAATCGATTACCAGAGAGCCATGTTTTCTCGCGATTGGAAATTCAGACATCGTAATCGATTACGAACCCGTGTAATCGATTACAAAGTCGTGAAATACGATTCTAGAGTTCCAAAAACACGATTTTCAATAGCAATTGGCCAAAATATGAATCTAACATCGTCCCAATCGATAGGAAACATTGCCATACAAACATCAAACATGAAAATACATTAAAACACTTTTCAATTCGTAAAACCCTTTCATTTTCAAATCAATTTCATTAATCAACCCTTTCATGAACCCTAATGGGAAAAACAACGAACAACATTCAATAATCTCATCAAATACCCATCATCATGCATGAAATTACAGAGAATAAAAGCGTAGAGACAATCCTTTCCCAGTGAAACCCTCGTTCTAGCTTTCTCTCTCTAGACCCACGAATGGTGCGGTGATGAATACGAATCCTATTGCTGAATTGCAATCGGTAGAAGGGTGTATCTTGGTGTGAGGATTACAAATATGTGATCGGTTTCCGTGAACGAGCAAGGTTTGATGTGAGTTTCGTGGTTTGGAATGGCTATGGCTTTGAGTTCTTGAGAGAAAGGAAGAACAATGGAGGCACAAGGATTTGAGTTAGTGTTTGGAGTGTATCTGAAGTGAGGATTAGGGTTTCTCACGTTGTGACTCGGTTATATATGGTTTAGAGTCATCGTGGGCCCGAACGACACTTAAAACGTACTAAAAACGCACTCTGCGCACGTCGTAATCGATTACCACAAGATGGTAATCGATTACAAGACAGGATGTAATAGATTACCGACAGCAAAAATGCCGAGATATGAAGACCAAAAGGGCTGTAAATCGATTACCATCCCGTGGTAATCAATTACAAGGTTACCAAATAGCCTCAAATCACCTCAAAAACGTCTCAACTCGTGCTATAAACATCCATACATCATTCCTTACATCATGCATCATCTAAACATCATATTAAAACACATATATGCACCTAAAACACTCCCACATACAATGATATCTCACATAGGTACACATAATAACATAACACATAAGAAACACACGTAAATCACTTAGCATATAGCAAATCACATAGAGTTACACTTAGAATCACATAACACATAGCAAACATATATATATATATATATCACCTAACACATAGAGGTTACTAGAAGAAACTTATCCACCCGAACCTAATTAAATTCTAACCAAGGTCAATTACCCTTAATTTCCCTCAATTAGGACTAAATGAAAATCGGGGTGTTACATGCTTTATCAAGAGTTTGATCTGGACATAAAAAGACAGGATAGGTTGCCACAATCTGGTAACTGATCATCTGAGAGAGTTGAGCATATTCCAGATGACCTAATTCCATTGGATGATCAGTTTCCGGAAATGAGCGTATTATGACTGTGCAAACTTCTGTGCCTTGGTTCGCAAGCATTGCGAATTATTTGGTTTCCCAAAACCCTTCCCACATATTTTTTCAAAATCCCAAAAGGACAAACTTATTTCTGATGCAAAATATTACGTGTGGGATGACCCCTATTTTGTGGAGATTTTGTGCTCACCAATTATTCGTAGGTGCGTTCTTGATTATGAGCACCACTCCATACTTGATTTTCTGCCATGCAGAGCTTATGGTGGTCATTTTGGACCGCAACGCACTGGTCGTAAAATTCTCGAGTGCGGTCTATTTTGGCTAAACAATTTTTAAAGACTGTTATGAATACTGGAAGTTGTAACATCCCAATTTATTAACTATGCCATGGACATAATTAACAATTTGCAATGTTACATAACACCCAAAACCCCATGTTTTTTTTTTGAAACGTATATATAAAATATATTTTCGCAAACCCCTGTGTACAATAAATCGGTATCGAGACTCGAAGCCATGACCAATCAGATTAGTAGCACGAATAGATAACCTGGATAAGCGTCTAGAATATCAATAGGAAATGCCAAGATATAAATAAGGCCCATACAACAAATGGCCATAATATTAATATATAACATATGCTTCAGAGCGAAATGTAGCAGAGTTCAAATGCATCAAGATCCTGTTTAATACATGCCGAAATATAAATATGGGGAGCTGACATGATAAAAAGGCAAATCCAAAATCCTGGTCCGAATATACAAAAGGACGCAGGTAAAACTGTAGTTCGTTAGATACATATACATGTCAAAAGAGTCAATCCCACGTAGGGGTACAAAAAGGCTCCACAATATAACTTATAAACAGAAAAGATAAAGGTGTCAATAGTCAGCTACACATCGGTCAGGTTGGTCATGATCCGCGCCTCACCTACTGGCGCTCCCGGTATCCTCGCTCATAGCTGAACCTGTGGCAGAAGAAGACGCCTCAGACTTTACCATGATGTAGTCGACGTCCGTCTAGAAGTCCGCCGAATCCTCGCTCGAGTAGCCCTCGTCCTCAACTAGGTCCGACTATGTCAACTCCGAGACCGGAGAAGGCGGTGGAGGTGGTGGCGGGGACACAGGCGCCTGAGCTGGGGCTGGAGCTGGAGCAGGAGCTGGAGCAAGAGCTGGGACAGGGATGGGACCAGGAACGGGAGCAAGGTACCTCGCCAGAAGCTCTGGGATGAAGAAGCGGTGTACCCCTGAGATAGTGGACACGACGGTCACCGCACCGGTGGCCGGAGTGTAGCTGGACCAAGCGAAGTCATATGTCTCGTGGCGCGGCGGGGGCGGCGGCGGCTGGTCCATCTAGAATCGAAGAATCAAGAAAGAGAGCGTAAGACGAAGTCGTCTTAGTGAGTCACGCTGAGCACGGGGGCCTACGTGCTCGATTACATCGATTCCAGCCGGTCAAAGTAATACTCAAGTAAAAACAGCATTTCTTTTCTCAAAACGGCGAGTCCTTACTTTGACCGGGACAAAACATCTTAATGGCCCGTTTCTAAGGGAACCTAAGGTTTTATGCTATGTTCTCGTAGGTCCCTCGCAATATATATAGAACTCACTCTCCCAAATATCACAATACGATCAGAGGTTCCCTAATAAAAAACATGCCTCTATTCATAACCATTCGTTTACTACCAGAGTTTCTTAGCAAACCCCAACATTCTCTTAGTCACATAACAAAGTACTTAATTAATTAAACGCCGTTTGAACTACCGAGTTACACTAAACTCCTAGGTAGTTCTCAAGAGCTCGGAACCTCACCATACTACACCCAACCCCTAGGTTCTTGGCTATCCAGAGCTCGCAGCCTCACCATACTACACCCAACCCCTAGGTTCTTGGCTGTCCTCACGGGAATACCATAATTCACCCGACCCCTAGGTATCCGGAGGATTCTTCCGGTCGTACCATAATACACCCATCTCCTAGGTAGCCGGGATTCTATCCGTAGTACCATAATACACCTATCCCCTAGGTATACGGTAGATTAACACTTTAATATGCATAATTAAGATCTCTTCATACTCATCACAACACTTCTATCATCATTCATTTCTAGCATTATCATATCTTTCGTGAGCATGTATTAATTCACTTTAAATTTCAATTTAAAGGAGAGCACTTCTTCATAATAACATAACATGCTTTAACAACATCACTTCAAAGTATACATATACATAACCTCCACTTTTATCTCAACAATTCATCATTCTATCAAAATTCGCAAAGTCATACTACGTGTATGCATACCTAGTTATCGCATAACTAGTGTTCACTTCTTAACTGTCAAAGAAATGCACAACTCATAACTAAGCATCTCATCAATCATAATTCACTTAATCCACATATACTCATCATTTCAATTCCACAACATTTACAAAAAGGGGTTTGAGTTCTCCGCATACCATATCCTCACTTGGAACCAAAGCATTAAACTCTCATCATGCACATAACTCAGTCTTATATACAAAACTTCCCATTTATCTTTTCATGAGTAAAAGCATGACAACATACTTATTTTCATCACTTTAAAATAGTATGTTAGCCCCATTATCATTATTTGAAAACTTGTATTCGAAATAGGGTGAAAATAAGTGAAATTGTACTTTTTAGGTGCAGAGGATCGATCCTCAGGGGTCTGGGATCGATCCTGCATTAAAATATTTCCTCCCGGGTGAAATTTTGCCCAGGGGATCGATCCTCAGGGGTCTGGGATCGATCCCCCCTTTAAATTTTGCAGAAAACTCATTTTCGCAGCTCGGGGATCGATCCCCACGCAAAATTTTTCAGGATCAGCAAATTTTTACGTGGTGATCGATCCTCCAATGGTGGGGATCGATCCCCACAGCACAGATTCTGCAGAAAACGCAGAAATCGTGTTCTAGCTCCATTCTCACCCCAAAACTCATACCCAATCATCCAAAACACTTAGAAATCATTTGTCCAACACACATACTCACATAATCAGTATCCAAACTCAATATCTCAGAATCTAATGCAAAGAAAACATATAATCTCATGCATGCAAGTGTTAAGACTCAACATTCAAGCATCAAACAACACATGCAACATCACCACCATTAATCATCACCATGAAAGCTTGACAAAACGAAAATGGAGCTCAAGTATCCCACCACACAACCATCAAACAACACAAGCAAGGGCAGAAACTCAAGTAGGGAGGTGAGGGTATGAGTAACTCACCTTGGAATGAAGAAGAATCAAGAGAAATGAAGGTGGTGATGGCTTTCTCTTGGGCTCCAAGAGCCTGGCCGAAAATGGGTTGAGATGGGGGAGAAGAGAGAGCTCTGAATGTGTTTTGAGAGAGGAAAATGTGATTGTGTTAGGGGGAGCGAGTGTTAGCCGAGACTTAAAGCCAAATAGGGGTGGTGTTGTTTAATTTTTGTGTTTTGATAGTGCTAAATGTCTCTAGGTAGTGAGTATGAGTATGTGTTTGAGTATGATTTTGAGTAAGAAATTACAACTAAGATTTATGGTGAGAGTTAAATAAATTTCTGAGAGCTCAGGGTCCTAAAAAGTTGCTTCGGTTGTGTTTAGGATCTAGCTCAGGCTCGCTCTCAGGTTACTCAAAAACTCACTAAACACTCAAATTTTAAAATAAGAAATGACATATGATCGTTATGAAAATTTCCTTAATATTATGAGACTCTCAATGAGTCTAAAATAATTATCTCATATTATTATTAATTTCACATTATTTATATATAAATAGGATTTTTCCTGAAAATCGTAAAAATGTGAAATATAATAATAATAGCCTTAAAATCATAATTTTCCCAATATTGGTGAGACTATTTTCTAAATATTTTCCGAACACCAATTTGGGGCTTAAACTTTAAATATTAAGGTCTCAACAAAATTTTTATAACGATCATTACCCCTCTCAGGGGTTCTCTAACTCATCCAATAATAATATTAAGTCTGCCTTGCTTCTCAGCAACTTAAATTATTAAATTATTATTATAATAACTTATAGCACATTCACAAGATTTAGTCACATAAAACAAATGCATATATATATATATATATATATATATATATACCAATTATTTTATTCACAAGACATAAAATATGTGCTCTTACATATATGCAATTTATTTGTTCACATGTCACCAAGAAAATATATATTCACATATATATGTGCCCATATACATATATATAATTATATACACTTCACGTACATATTCTTACCT
Organism: Aeschynomene evenia; assembly: GCA_013621005.1. Lineage (NCBI taxonomy): Eukaryota > Viridiplantae > Streptophyta > Magnoliopsida > Fabales > Fabaceae > Aeschynomene > Aeschynomene evenia. The sequence continues at coordinate 52,168 of RYYW01000039.1, read as the reverse complement.
TAACACATAATCTTAAATACATATCTCTTATTTTTCAAATACGCACATAAATCACCATCACCATATGAGCTCTTCACATACAACTCATTATAATTCAATTCATAATTCATAGCTCGATTCACTCACATGCACATCAATCATCACCGTCACATATAAATCTTCAAAAATCATGGCTTACATATTACATATGATCGCATAGTATCGCACTGCTACCTCAAGGGCGCTACAGAAGTCTTGTGCTAGGTGTCAAAGGATGGGAAAGAATTCCAGGAGGAATGAAATGCCCCAAACAACCATTACTGTTTTGTAAAATTTTTATGTTTGGGGTATTGACTTCATGGGTCCTTTCCCTGCCTCTGCTGGTTTCAATTATAT